>NADL03000704.1:0-567071 GCA_002205965.3 Kappaphycus alvarezii | reverse complement strand
TGCACGCAAGCAAGCCGTCTGGTTGTTTCCCGGCATCTCTCCGATTAGTTTCTATCCTACTCGTCGTCGCGCCTGAGTGCTTGTTCCATTGCCGCAAAAACCCCCACCATACAATACAGTACTGTATACAATATGTCGTACTGATGGATGTTTTGTTGAAGCAAATAGCTGCCAATACTGTAGGTGGAAGAGTGGTCAACTCGAACGACAGTACTGTACAGTACAGTTTAATTTATGAATACCTTCCGCACGCTTCTGTGCGACATTGTACAACCAATAAAGATTTACCACCACAGGACAGTACAGTATTATAAAAGAAAATAGGAGTTAATCATGTGAGGGAAGGCTCTCACTTCTTGGCTGCAATAGGGTACTGTTACGGCTCAATTAGTACGTGGCATGTGCACGCGTATTGTCAGTCTAGTACAGTGGCAGTTGCATTATGGGACTACTGCATTAATGCATTCGGGTCAAATGCAACTACGGCATTCGATTCAATTACTGCATTTGATTCATTTTAGTGCACAGTTCGGTAGTACATTAGTGACTTTACAGCACCTCGCTAGTCTATATAAAGTGCCCCTGGCCTGGTCTCCAGGCCCAGAGAGGCATCAGTGTTCGTGTGACAAGCAACCTGATCCGTGCTTTACAGTCTTCGCAGTAAGCTGTAACATAAAATCGATTTTACCAGCACGACTACCCGAGCTAGTCATTGCGAGGGTGCAATCAAGGTACGAAAGTCTTCAGAATCTGGGACGGCATCCAACGTCCGAGGCAAGGCCAGCCTTATTTGAAGAACTCATCTTCTTGGTGCGTCCGCGAAGGGCACTTTTCGGATTCACGGGATCTAGACTTCTCGTAGGCACGTTAAACAAGGGCTATAAGCTGACAATAAGGGAGGGGACTCCCGGGAAGAATTTTGTGCGCACGAGGCGAGCATTCGCCGGTTCAAGAGGATACATCCTCGGAAAAAGTCGAAGTCAGAGCCAGGGTCGCAACCTGCTGACTGAGAAGGTCAAGTTTCGCCTAAGGAAAGAAACATGGTTCGCCCGGGAACAAGAGCGAATCCAAATTCAGAAATGCCGGACCAAAGTCAGGAAGGTGCTGAGCTTCAGCCAGGAGATTCGATTCCTCAAGACTCTTTATGCATCACGCAGAGGATGAAATCAAAGGAGAAGCCACGCCACAAGACAGTCAGTGCACTGTTGAGGTAATGGAGGAACTTCGTGGGGCGGTCAATGGCATTTCGACCGTACTAAAGGAGATGGTTCAGCTTACCAGTAAGTTCGACAGATAAAAGGGATTCCAAGGGGTCATTCTGCGGAAGTCAACACAGAAGAAGCCCATATGGAGATGGCGACCGAAGAAGATGAAGACAGGATTGAGTCAAAGAAGGATTCCCGCGGCACTTATCCTGTACACGTAGCCCACAAAATATACAAAAGCTCTCTCGAAAACTCTCGATGTCGTAAGGCCGGAGACGGCTCTTTCTTTGATGCTAAAAGAACATGGTACCGCCTGTTAAAGGACTTCCCAATTCAGGAGAGTGACGAGAGGCGCCTTCTTCTTGTGCATTCGAAAGAGATGCGGCTAGAATTTTCGAGAGTGTGGCGAGTGTGCACTGGAATGCCAACGCAGATGAGCTCTGGGACCACTTGGAGGCTAGACTGTGCAACAAAGCGCAGCTAAGTGCATTGCAGGACAAGTTTTTCAATATGAAATGGAATCAGAAATATGAAAATGTGTCCGCTTTTGGAGAACGTTAAGGTCTGCTTCCATGACTCTGCAGATTCCAATCTCAGACGAAATTATGGTGAACCGCTTTAAAGCAGGTCTGCCCCAAGTCTCCAGGAGCAAGCAATTCTGGTATCAGGGGACTACGACACCGTGGTAGTACCATTTCTAGGTTTGCGGCAGTACGTCAGTCTGCGAGTCGGGAAAGTGTCCGGCAAGTCCAAGAGCCAGTCAAGCAATACATGGGAGTACCGCGTGGGAAGCAGGGTATAAATATCCTCAAGTAACCTGCTATTACTGCCACGAAAAGGGCCATATGGTTAGGGACTGTTGGAAGAAGAAGAATGACGTGATGCGGCGCTATCGTGGTAAAATCCCACAGGGGGAAGGCCTGGGGGGTCCGAAGCCCCCATTCGAGAAGTAGGGCCTCCATGGGAGGTAAAAAACAAGCGTGAGGGTGTTTGCGCTTGTCGGGAGCCGATTTGGTGGCAGGGGATGGTTGACGATGAAGAGGTGGCAGTCCCAGTCAAGATATTTGGGGACGATATTCAGGCACCAATAGATACAGCAGCTTCATCAATCTGGGTGGACTGGAAGTGGTTCCAGGATAATGGGGGGATGCTGCATCCAACAGATGGTAGAGCTCGTGCGGTGGATGGTCGGGGTGTTGAAGTCAAAGGGGAAGGCTCCGTCGAGTTCCATATATGGGGACTGAGTTTTTGCGAAAATGTCCGTGTAATGACCCAACTTCCGGACAAGCTGTTGATAGGGCGGCGGTTCTGGCGAAAGCACAAGCTTTGGCTAGACTTGGAAACGGATTCAGCGTCCATATTGTATCATGGGAAGAGGTCAAGGGTCCGTATCCACACGGGAAGAGCAGAGGGAACTCGTGCATGAAACAATTCAGGCGGTCATTGAGGACCATGAAGTGGACAAAGCCATAGAGGCAATGGACCTTTCCGAGTTTTCTTCAAGCAAGGAGATGCAAGGTAAGCTTCGTAACCTGTTGTGGGAGCGTCGACATATTTTCAAGGGCCTTGGGAAAATTGTAGGAATACAGCACAGGATATCACTGAAACCCAACGTGGAGCCGGTCTGTGCCCCGATGCGGAGGCGATCACCCAAAGAGGAAGAGATCGAGCGCCTTTCAATGCAGAGGCTTATTGAACTTGGGGTTCTAGAGCCGTCAGTATCCCCTTGGGCTACGAATAATGTGTTTGTGAAAAAAAAGGATTCAGGAATTCGGGTTACATCCGATTTCCGACGCCTAAATGATCTCACCATCACAGACTCTTATCCAATGGAGAACATGCGAGAGATCTTGGACTGGTTGGGTGGTAAGAAGATCTTCTCAGTCTTTGACCTTAAGGATGGCTTCTACCAGGTCCCTTTACATCCTGATTCCAGGCCATTTACGGCGGTGCGAACAGTGCTAGGCCTATATCAATACACTCGACTGCCTATGGGGTTGAAAAACGCTCCTGGAACTTTCCAACGGGTAGTCAACAACATCTTGGGGGATCGGAAGGGGAGACGTATTGGCCTTCCTAGATGATACAAGCATCGGAACTGGCACTGAGGAGGAGCATCTCGATTCCTTAGGTGCCATATTGGATACTCTGCTCAAGGCGGGTGTGAGACTCAAGTTATCCAAGTGCTCCTTTGGGGTTCGGCGAGCGGAAGTGGGCCATGTAGTGGACGAAGAAGGTTTGAGGCCTTCCGACAAGCACATTGAGGCTATCAGGAACCTGGTCGAGCCGGCATCAGGGGATGAACTAATGAGATTTCTGGGCTCGTGAACTTCTTCGCTGCATTCGTAGACCATTTTGCGGACAAAGCCGCCCCACTCTATGACGTCCTCAAGGGACAGGTTTTTCCAAGAAAAGGCGGCATGGGGAGCGACTGATTATACCGGACTGGTCGGATAAATGGGGTATAGCGCAAGAGAAGGCCTGGAAAATGTTGAAGGGACTTAAGTAAGCCAAGGTCTTAGCCGCGCCTATACGGGGAGCAAACAAAAGGGTGATGACAGACGCCAGCTCATACGGACTCGGTGGAGTTTTGCTGCAAGCCGATGAGACGGGGCGATGGCGTCCCATCTCGTTCGCCAGCAGAGCCCTTCGGAAATCGGAGAAAAACTATGCACCCACGGAGAAAGAGTGCTTGGCAATCGTGTACGCCTTACAAAAATGGCGGCATTATCTGCATGGAGAATCTTTCACGGTAGTTACAGACCATTTGTCACTGAAATGGTTGCTTAACCTTAAAGAGCCTCGGGAGAAGTTGGCCAGGTGGGTCATTGCAATTCAGGATTTTGACTTCAATATAGAGCACCGTAACGGACCAGAACTAGTTGTCCCGACACCCTGAGCCGGGACGCAGTCCCGAAGCCCCTATGCCAGAGGTGCTACGGGGAAATTGATTCCAAGAGTTTGGAGCGGGCTAGGGAGGAGGCAGGGAAAGAAGCCATTTCGAGACTTGTAGAAGAACATCAGGGCAGAACACCAGAGCACGACCACAAACGATACCCGCCAGATAAACAGCGATTGCGGGAGACGCAGATCGCAGAGTTTGGGGATCTGCAGGCCTACGCACGATCGCAGGATAAGTTCTTGGTGGATGAAGACGGGGTTCTGCGATACTCCGGAAGAGATGAGCTTCCCATTGTGACGCCAAAGTCATTAGTGCCTGAGGTCCTTAAATGGGTCCATGGTTCACAAGTGCATGGGCACTACGGTCTCCGACGAACGATATGCAAGTTGCTTCCTCGGTACTACTGGAAGGGGATGCGGCGTGATGTGGCTGCATTCCTGAGGAACTGTCTGCAGTGCACAGTAGCACGGGAGCGTAATCCAGCCCGACAGGCTCCTTTGGAGGTGGTTCATCCGAAACGAAGGTTTCAGCAGGTCGCTTTTGACATCCAGACGATCACTCCACGCACGGCAAGCGGTAACATCAAAGTTCTAGCAATAATTGATGTCTTCACAAGATTTGTAAGGGCTAAGGCCATACCGGATGAAAGGGCTGAGACTATTTCGAAAGTGCTCATCGACGAATGGATTTCGATATTCGGCCCGATGGAGACCTTGATGTCAGATGGGGTCCAAACTTGACTGGATCGGTGGTGAGAAGTCTGACTGATTTCTTGGGCATCGGTAGAATGCAGGCATATCCGTTTCATCCTCAAGCGAATGGCACAGTAGAGAGATGGAACCGTACCCTTATCAAGGACCTGGCGAGTTTTATGGCCACCGGCACGGAGGATTGGGATGAACACGTCACCTTAGCATGTTTTCGGTACAATACCGGCGTGTGCGCAGCGACCGGTATCACGCCGTACAAGGCTATGTTTGGGGTTGAAGCATTCCAGTCCTGGGGCGAAGTGGAAACAGCCTGTTTTGAAGACGAGCCGGAGGATCTTCCCAGTCGCTTAAAACTTCTTCACCACGCTTATATGTCCAAGGAAGAAATTCAAGGTCCAGAGCCAAGAGAGAATATGACAAACGGGTCAATCCGATCGAATTTAAGGAGGGAGATCGCGTCTTGCTATGGTCAGTAGAATTGAGCAAAGCCGAAGGAAATAAGGTCATCAAGCCCTGGATTGGACCGTATAGGGTCAAGGAAAGGCTAGGAAGAGTCGGATATATCTTGGAGTCTGAAGTAGGGGGTAAGGTAGCCAGATCACACGCCAACAGGCTGCGAAGGATCGGAGCTCAAGTTGCAGAAACTGGAAACCGCCGATGGTGTGTTCCCGGATTCCTTACGAACAGTGAAGAAAATATCTGGAGAAGAGACAAGGAGGAATGAGAAGACAGGTGAATTAGAACGTCATTTCAAGGTACAACTTTCGGGAAGAAAGTCGCCCAGATGGACCCCGGAAAGTGAATTACCGGAAGTTGTGGTGCGTTTGTATGAAATTCGTGTAGCCAAAGGGGTTGATAACCCGCTCTCGCAGGACGGCCCAGATTCCCACTGGGAGACTACGCTACAGGCTTCGGACACTCAGGAGTCGGACTCCAGGCCCCTACAGACCCTGTAGGTGGGACACGATTTCATCGCTAACCACATCTTGCGCGAATCAAGATGGGCCAGGTACCCTTGCATCATTGCAAGGATCCCTAGGTGTCGGACACCCGGCCCCAGCGACCCGCTGGGTAGGACGTGGTTTCAGCTGCCTGTCTCATCCCTGCACGCACGGGATGGGTGCAAATGATCCTTATGAGACGTCCCAAGGAAGCTACTAGCGGAAGCCCGTTTTCACCCTTAGCCCAGCTGGCCTCTTGCAGGAAATTGCGCGGCCAGTTCCAATCAAGACAAAGACTGCACGCCACGACACCCTGTCTGCCGGAAATACTCGCTTGCACTCACGTTACCGCCCCTAAGGACCGGTCGAGGCAGCATGGCAGTACGACCGGCATTTTCAAGTCGCCAGGCTCGCGTCCGCGATAAAGTCGCATCGACCGCTCGTCGTCCAAGCCTTGCTGAAACGGATGGTACGGAATCACCGACGGTAGGTATGTAAGGGGGTGCAAATGCAGGGTCCTGAAGTATGCTTACAGTAGGCTACAGTTACCGGGCCTCAACGGTTACTGTACCCGGGCCTCAATGGTTACTGTACCGGGCCTCAAATCGGTGCTGCAGGTTGTGCCACTGTAAGACGGACCCACTGTAAGGCATTTCTCTCTTGATGTACGTAGTTCCGCCTTCATTCGAGTGAAGTGGTTGAGCGACGAGGTTGAGAGCCGAAGGGGTAGACTGGGAAGTGCAGGATAGTGAAGGGGTCAGAGAAGCGAGCGCATCGTGTAGTTCGTGCGACTCAGGAGAGTGCGGGAGCCCAGAATTTTCGTTGCGAAGGATGCAGATCGGGCACAGCCCGCTGGTCGAGGCACGAGCGGAATTAGAAAGCAAACTCGGCATCCCCAGTGCGACGACAGCGGCAACACCTGCAGTTGGGTGTGGAGAGTTCGTTGATGCCGGGCCAGGCTCGACAACACCGCGACAGGCCCTTGCACACTATGCAAACATGCTTCGTTGTAGTTCGCTCATGCGTTCTCCAAGTGAGGTTGTAGCGAGTCCCAAATGCTTCTCCCGTAGCACAGGTGACCGCGAGTCCTTGAGTACGACGTTACAATGTACATCGTCCTGTGAGGCGTTGGTCCAAACCTTCGCTTGCAACATGTGCACGTCCATCTTTTCTCGCCACGAGGGTATGGCAATGTGTTGCCTGAAGAAGTCCACTTGATAGGAGGCCGCTTGACGGTCCTGACAAAGGTAGTCTCGTCTTACCACGTGCGTGGACGACAGGTGCAACTTCCGAATGTACCGCAGCGGGAACACACTCCTGTAAACCAGGGAGGATAGCGCGGGCAGCGCCGCGACAGGTTGAGGATTCCCGTCCAGGCTTTCCGGACGTCACGTTCGCGTTAATAAGTGATGCGACGGCTTGCTGTTGGGATGGTTGGAGTGACGATGAGGGACTAGCAGCACAAGCGAAGAGAAGGGGAGACGGGGAGAACTGGCCACCATGAGTGACAGTAGCAATTTGCTTCGCCTTCGGCGGAGTGCAATCAGGAATGCACATTTGAGTAGACGTGGGACCTCTCCCATACACTCCATCCAGCTGAGTCAAAAGGAGTTCCGGCAGCGGACTCCCTCCCCTGCTTGTGATTCGTCCTAAACGGAATGAGACCGACCGTCAACAGAGTTTCGCCTGGCCATAACATCGGAAACACCGAAAGAACTGACATCCTCTGTAGCATAACCTGAAGGTGTGGTATTGCTTCAGGCGGCGCTCCGTAAGACTGGGGAGCCAAGGGTTGCGGTACCTGTTGCAGAGAGGATGGTGGGTTGTTCGGCAACAATACCGATGTGTGCTGATGCAACAATGCCGAGGTATGTTGACGTGACAAGGCCGTTGGGTGCTGATTCAAAAACGGTGCGGAGCGATCGGGGACGGTCGATGGATTCCGGATGGGATGGAACCAGAACTGGCCATTCAATGGCTCGCTGCGGTTTTAGTGAGGAGGGCCTGTTAATGTGGACACCCAAATTCAACGGGCCCGGCCCGGCATCCGGCAGAGCTGAATCAAGAACTGACGGGACCTGGACACTCGGATTTGGAGAGGGTGGGAAGGTCGAAACAGAAATACGGCCTACGAATCCTGAGGACTGCGTGACAGCTTGGGCACAAGGTCATCCGCAACACCGACCTCAGCAGTATGCAGAAATGAGTCTGGGGTAGCCCAGGCAATAGCCCGAGTGATTGAGATTTTGCAAGTTAGTAGGGACGACGGGGAGGGCGGCGCTCCGTAATACAGGTGAGCTAGGGGTTGCGATACTTGTAGCGGAAATGTGGGGAATTGTTTGCAACGAGGCCGACCTGTGCTGATCCGTTCAAAGGGGTGCGGCGATTACAGCTCTCCCGGACAGAGACGTACAGTGTAAAACAAAGGAGGACGAGATTTCCAAGGGGTGCGGCGACTCCAGCTCTCCCGGACAGAAACGTACAGTGTAAAACAAAGGGGAAAGGAGATTTGGAGAGAAGGTTGGAATTGGCAAACAATGTAATGGAAAGGAGATTTGGAGAGAAGGTTGGAATTGGCCAACAATGTAATGTTTGATCTAAAATTGAAATCGGTCAGCATTTACGAGGGGCCGCTACGGAAGTGGCAGGGCT
This sequence comes from Kappaphycus alvarezii, assembly GCA_002205965.3. Taxonomy (NCBI): domain Eukaryota; phylum Rhodophyta; class Florideophyceae; order Gigartinales; family Solieriaceae; genus Kappaphycus; species Kappaphycus alvarezii. The sequence goes on along the minus strand of NADL03000704.1, from coordinate 558,661 downwards.
CTACTGGCCAAGAAGGCTACATAAGCAAGGGGGTTTCTGCGGTGCAGAGCCTGAATTCACCGCAGAACATCAGGATGGCTGAGCAGGAGATCCGGGCAGCATACGAGGCGGTGATAGAAGGGAAAAAATTCATGATGAGGGTGAGTAGGGAACTCGCGAAAGTGGAACGCTTTATTAAAAAGGTGGTGCGGGAGGTGCCTCTGGCCGAAGACGTCGAGGAGGTGCAGTTCGTGAGAGAAATTCGGGGCAAGAGGAAGGGGTGGGATTACAGCAGTCTAGTGGTCGACGAATGGGACAAAAAGTATCAGGGACCGCAAGAGGAACAGGAAACGCAAAAGGAACCAGAGAAAAGAAGGCACGTAGTTCTCAGGAACATCCAGAAGCTGCTTCATTGGGAAACCCGGATGCGCAATCGCAAGCAGTCAACCCAGCAAGCAGCTCGGACCAAGTACCGCAGACGTCCAAGCTGGCCTGTAGGGCGGATGCGGTTTGGAATCGAAGGGGAGGTCGGGGAATACTGCCTGAGTCGATGCTCATGTGATTGAATTTGTCTCGTGATTTTTTTCGATTTTTTTGATTTGAATTTGTGTGTGTTTCAAGTTGATATTTTTTTTTCGGGTGATGTACTGTACGCGAGGAGTGCACAAGGTACGAATGTTACGGCTCAATTAGTACGTGGCATGTGCACGCGTATTGTCAGTCTAGTACAGTGGCAGTTGCATTATGGGACTACTGCATTAATGCATTCGGGTCAAATGCAACTACGGCATTCGATTCAGTTACTGCATTTGATTCATTTTAGTGCACAGTTCGGTAGTACATTAGTGACTTTACAGCACCTCGAGTCTATATAAAGTGCCCCTGGCCTGGTCTCCAGGCCCAGAGAGGCATCAGTGTTCGTGTGACAAGCAACCTGATCCGTGCTTTACAGTCTTCGCAGTAAGCTGTAACAGTACTATACTGTACCGTTCCTCCCCCATTACTGTATCGGCACACCTTTATCAGTCGATTGTGGTTGTCTGGAAAACTTTATAGGATAGATAGAATACTGTATATCTTCCAAGAGTAAAAACACCCAAACCCTCCCCCCTGTGCTGTAAAGTAACAGTAGGGCCAGAAATTACGTCCACAGTAGGATCCGAACTGTAGGTGATCCAACCATATCCACCCATTCAACCTTCAGATAAGAGGTGGGTGATGTGTTACAAAGTATGATTGTCTCTGTTTTGACCTCCTCTATATACAAGACCCCATAGTTTCTGTGGTTTGACTGGGACCGTTGTCAGTGGAACAAAACTGTAATCATCCTGTTTTGTACTGCTGACTACCTCGAACGCTACAGCACCATCCACCGTTATCATCTTCAGAATGTTACTGGGTAGACTACTTTTGAGAAGCAAAATTTTAAGATTTCCCCCAATTTGCTTGCGGAAGTGTAGAGGTAAGCTTCCATTGCTGCCAAGCTATCGAAACACGCTTACACTTGATTCGAAACCTTATATAGCCTCATTTCAAAATATTTATGTCATCCAATGCATTCCCGCCGGCCAATCAGCGACTGCGTCATGCAGAACTGGAAACAGCTGACCATGTCTTTCAAATATTTAATCCCCCAAATCTACCCCTCTATATCTCGCGAAGAATCCGTGCGTTACAAAAGAGGCAAAATATGCTTTCAACTGGAGAGATTGATGCGTGGCATAGTGTTTGAGAAGGGTTTTCGGCTTCTCTTGCTCTCGCTATTGCCTAGTAGGAGGGAATTTTTAGGTTATTTTAATCCATGGAAGATGTGGTCGGTTGCCTTAATAGGTGCTTTGTTGGTTGCGAAAGACAATTGAGATCTCGGTTACCAGTGCCGAAAAGTTTGCTTCGTTATTCGGCACAATGTATATATTCATGGATTCTCTCTCCACCCTACCGCGAGGCCAGCGTAAACACGACAACTGCCTCGTCGAGAGTTGTCTTGCTGGTCTTCATATTACATCGAGATATCCTCATCCACTAATTACTTGAATTCAGTTGTGGCAACTACACTTAATCCTCACTTACGTTGTGTCTTGGACCTCTACCCTCCTTTCATGCCATGGAATCTCGTCCCATCTTCATTCTCTTTCTTGTACTTCTTAGTACAGTCCCAACTTTCGGGTTGCCAACAGAGATTCACGACGACTAGTCGCGGTCGTTAATGGGACAACGCTTGTCGAAACAACGCTGCTGACATCGTCGGGCTGTCAACATCCTGCGACGTCGCTTTCGTGATTGTCTCCCGGAAGTTTGCTTCGCTCTGGATGGAAGTTCCTCTATTTCTCAGCGAGAATTTCGTCTTCAGACTAACTTCGTCCAGTTAGTTGCAGCAGTGCTAGGGGGTTTGAGGGGCTCAAGTTTTGCAGCAAACCAATATGGTGGAATAGTCCAAACTATTAGTACCCCAACAAATCATTGCTAGGTAGGGGTGGTTTCCTGTCAAGGCTTGGGCAGTCAACCCAAGTGAAAGTCCAATAACTTTTATCGCGCCCGGATTACTGTCTTGCGTTTCGCAATTACAAAGCCAAAGTAATTCATCGAGTTCCAAGATCGTTTTACTTGGAGATGGGAGGAGTAACTTTGCGCCGGATTCTGGAAGATCTCGGGCAGTGTCGATTGCGAGAAGTTTTCGCAATAGCGATGATGGTAATTAAATTTGCGCTGTTCTAGTGGGACAAAATGACGTAGGAAGAGCACTCTTCAGACGCATAGTTGGGCAGCAAGGAACCTTAGTGACACCTTTCTCCTGGAACCTTGTCGGCCCAGCGCTCTTCAATGTAGTGAGGGACATTTTGTAGTTGAATCCAGAAGGCGTCTAATGTTGTTTATGGTTTGCTGAGGGTTTCCAGGCCGAAGGCTTCTTGATACTTCATCTTCCCCTTCAAAGATCGGTGAGGATCAAATGACTCTACGGGTGAGTGATAATGTGGAAGGGTTTGGACCTTCATAACTTGACGATATCATATGGTTTCGACCCGGAAGAAGTTTAGGATAGTATCACATACAATAGCTGCTTCGTAACAAAGCCAGGCATAAAGATGAAGGTTTATTTGTGATGAATGGTGCCTGGCGCTAAATCCACAATTCTTGCTACCCCTTACGAAGTTCGTTCTGTCTAGAAGGAGGTGATCTGTGTGGCCTAGCATTCTGACAAGAAATGAATACGCGTACCAAACATTACTGGCGCAAACAGTTACGTTATAAAGAAAATTCATATATAAATCCGTAAGTATATCCAAATTTAAAGAGATCGGTAGGAGTAAATATGGAAATTGACCTAAAAAATTAATCAACAAAGGTCCGAATGACTGGACTGTTTTCCTGGTATGATGAGAATAACAGATCCAACGAAAGAGTTGGGCACTATTAATTCATCACTTCTGGACTAAACGACTCTTTCCACGCAGTTAGGGGAAGCAAGCAGTTCATTGGAGCAAGTGGATACAAACAGTACCGCCGATATGTTTGGACCGAAGGAACTCGTATCAAATAGGTCAAGGTAACCGTTCTTACATAGGAACTTACTTATCCCTCAAGAAAATCCATACGCCAGCTTAACAGTGATACTTTCTACAGTGTCTATAACACGGCATTTTATCCTATTGGTAACTGTATAGAATTGGATCAAACAGCAAGAAGAGTGAACAACTTAAACGTAGAAAGCCAAAGCTCGAAATTGTGGACTCGGGAAAGACTGCATAAGTAGAACATGTGGCTAGAATGTTGCAAGTATAATCAATAAAAATTAACAGTTTCAATATGAGCAACCACAACCTCAGCTAAAACAATACCAACTGCAACAACAGCAATGTCAACCAAAATAGTCCATGGATTCAAGCAAATGCGTTTGTAACCACAATTTCTAAGTTAGACATCCTTTGTTGCTTTTAAACTGATTCCTTTATCAAAAGGTTCAAAGCAAATCTTGTAGAGGCTATTATTTTTCTCAACTCTTCTTAAATTAACTGCTATCAGTTTGCAGGAGATTATATTGTTGGCTAATCAAGAATGAAGTTGCATCCAGATAAATTTTCACAGTATAAATCCAGATAATTAGGGATTGTATTTACTGCGAGACTTAGGAGGGTTCAAAACTGGGGTAGTTTTGGAAGTATGCGCTCTTATCGAGAAGAGAATTGCAAAGGTCTTTATTCTGTCTGGGAAGATGTGGAGAGACCAGATACGGACAGGAAACTGAAAGAATTCCATTTACGCGGCAATTCGTCGCAAAAAGTGACCTCGCCTTGAGAAATGCTTCATAGCTCTATTATTAATTGATATTCACAAGCCAGTTACAACGAAAAATAAGACCGGATTCCATCCCCCAAAAGAAGTGGAACAGAGAGTAGCGCTGCCCCATAACAAGATGCAGAAATAAAGCCTTGATGCCTTCTGCACTTGTCTGACATTGCCGCGATAAGACTAATGAGACAGTCGAAGCTTCAAGTAACGGATTGAGAGGAAGAGAAATGATCGAAAAAGGTAAAGGTGCATGTGTTCTACTCTTGAAATATATATTCGATATTTTCATTGATAAAGGTGACATCCAATAATCCGTACTCTCTTTGGTTTCTGCTTCTCTGACGCAGTTGATATCCTAGGTAATGTTGCAGATCGAAGTTTTTTCACAAATGTGCGCTGCGCGTGGCAAGTGTTTCCTCACGGGGCGCCTTTGTTTTAATGTAGAAGATACACTACCTTCATACAAGCATTGCATGTGGGGCGAATTCTCTGGTACGTTTCTGCTAAGCAGCCGACGACTTTTTCCAGAGAGAAAGGAGGCGTTATGAGGTTCCCGTGTATATCCGAAGTTTTGGACCTTGGTTGACCCGGTCACAGGGTTCATGTGAAGATATAGACACCTTGCAGTAATTCGTGGACCAGATACAAAACTGTTCGTCCGGGATGCGTATTTTTAAATCTGGACATGGATCGAAGTACACTCATCCGTTTGAGCCTTGGAGTTTATTGGTCCTGGGAAAGTGCATGTTGCTTGTCACCGTCAGGTAATATTGTGAGCGGGCACTGTAACATTTGGACAGTGAAGCTGGAATACTACGTGTCATGCATATGTCAATCATCACCTGCCTTAATATTACTGCAGAGGTACTCTCTCCAGTAGTCTCTCTTCAGCACTTGATCGTTTACTGGGAAAAATCCCTCCTCTCGACAGTACTTTACCAATCATCTACGGTCTACTGTTGCCTAATAAAAAGCCCCTGTAGTCTTAAAGTGGAACTTGTTACAGAAATAGTGGCTCTACTGCAACTAATATGGCACTTCTCGATTGATAGGTTATGTGCACAGACGATTAAGCGCAATTGTTCCAACCATTTTTTTTTCTGTACAACATATTCGACGCAGTTGGGTGAGGATCAAGGCCTTCAATGTCACTTCTGACCATTTTCTTTGTAAAATCTGTGTTGAGGCTTCCTGCCGTGAAAAAAGTTTTAACTGTTGCGCTAGAGAATAAGGAGGGTCAGACCGGCAGTGAAATCATTAGCTTCAACAAGCAGAAAACGTCAAGCTAGCAATATAATCATATCAGCTCTTGCGGAGCTAACGCTGCGTGTGGTTCGACCATGTATCGGTTACTAGTACCAGATGCTCAAATTTTGATGCTTGGCTTTCTCAGTCTACGGCAACAAATATCTCCAAGATGTCTTACAACATATTGCACCCTGCCGAAGGTCCCAGTAGTTCTCACAGCCGCATGTCTGTCCACGTCTGTAAGAAACTCAATATACTGCTGCGTGTTACTCTTGTAGAATTGTAGGGTACAATGCTTCCCTTAGGTGCCACTATTAGCTGCTTTCCTTTTCAAACCAAGACTTTATGATGTGTACCTTTTTGGGTGGCCTTTGTGGAAATTCAAAAATATTTTTACAAGTACTGAAATCTATTCAATTTGCTTTCCATATTGAATACAGTGATGAAAAATTATGGAACAATATTTTATCAGAGGCCAACAATTGTTATTTATTTGAATCATCGAAAAGAATTTCGTGTGTTTTCATTGGCCTATATTTTATACTGTATTGCACGTGAAACAAATTGATGTTTGTCAGTTGGTTTAAAAATTCTGAAGTTATAATTACTGGAATTATATTACAGAAATTTTTTATTTGGAAAAATAAAACCCTGAAGAATTATTCCATAATTATTTTTGAGCATGAATTCGGTCTACAAAAATTATTATACTGCTGTAAACACCTTGTAACCTTCTACTCTGATCTGCATTATAAATGGTCTTAGGCTGTTAGAAAACTTTAGCAAGCCTCGGGCCATCGAACTATCTCTGTCGATCAATACATATTGGTTTCCTTTAATACTATTCTCAGTCCTATTCAGGTAATTGAATATTCATTTATTTGAAATTATCCATTCGGCATCTACGAATTCCAGTTAATTTTAACACCCTTTCCTAGGCTGTCACTTTATCCGGTGGACTTCAATGATTTGCTCCCCTGACTATGGCTAGCATACCAGGGTAAGATTATACATTCTATAGGTAAAAACCAGAAGTTAGGATATCAATCTCACACAAAACACCAGCAACATAATTGCTCATTCATCTCTCGTATATTTACCCTTTGGAAGCCTGTTATACACTCCAAGAGTGTATATTGACACTGGGACGAGTCGGAATATGATATTCGTGGTGAATCACTCATTAAATCTCCTGGATTTCGTGACACAGTCCGGAGCTCGAGGCCCCCGTGACTTGTGACTTCATGATAATTGCAAGTTCTCCTCAGGTATGTTTCTCCTCAGTTGGTTGCGTGTTGTTTGGTTACTTCTTACAGTCTGCTGTCTGTTCCCCACATGAATCAGAGCTTGGGGCTCTTGAAAAAATTTATTCGTGCCTCATATCTGGCACCTCTACCGTTCTCTCCGAACGCTATTTCCTTGTAGTATTTACATTTTGATATAACTCGAACGACACTGAACTTGGATGCTTTCGCCGCGTTCAAAGATGTCAGGGGGTTGAAGCACCCGACAAGTACGTTTCAGGAGGCAAATGGTTTCACAAATGTGGCATTGAAGAGCTCAGTTCTTCTAAAACACCCCATATCTCTTATAACTGATCTTTTTCGATGCTCGTCTGGCTCATGACTGAGCTTATCACAGCGAATTTGTGAGTTTTTCTGGGGTAAGGGTGCAAGAGAGGTGTAGAAGGGGGGGATTTGGATAATTTTCTTGGTTAGAAACGTAATAGGTTGTATCAATGCCGCCGGAAGTGCGAAACAACTGATAAGTCGTCACTATTTAACGCCAAATGACTTTAGTTAGAATGATGGCTCAGCGCCAGCGAGCAGACGTGCCGGGTTGAATGTAATGACCACTCCAACGTACTTTTGACAAAGCTGATTTCGTAAGAGTCTTTTTTCCCGGTATTGATACAAGTTATGTACCGCGAACCACTAGAATTGATTTGACCAGCGATAGATTAACCGTAAATGTGAAAGGTATCTTAATGAGAAGCACTTCTCAATCGTTCGAACTATTTTAGAGAACTCTCAGATGCTTATATAATTATTTGAGAGATTTCAAAGTCCATTCAATAAAACAGCTGATTATTGTTGTTAAACTGAGACGAAAAGCATTTCATACGCACTTGTGTTTGAAGAAAAGACTTTGTAGCTCTACAGTTTAATATTTTCAAGCTACTGCATGTGGAACATACCGTAGCGCTGTTGCCAGGTCTAAAAAACAAGACAGCTTGGCTATTGCACTCCCCCAACCGACGGGGGAACCAAAAAGAGAATAGTTTGCTGCGTAGACGTTTCTTGCGTAGCTCAGCCGTTTCATTTCACTCCAACCCTTCTTGGGAATACACTACCTTTAACAACAAAGAAGAGGCTACTGACTCAGAACTTCGATCAATAAAGTACCATAGTCTTGCAGTAAGGCAGGGTCCGACGACAATGCAGAGTCAGTAATCGAGCTTGCAGGCCCGTTCTTCACATTCCTTTTACCATCGATCATTCAGAGAAAAGATCACAGTCGTTTTTTTGGGCCAATCTCAAGGTGGAACTGCTAGCGATATCGGAGCTCAAGGCCAAGATTGAAAGTATTTTGCTGAAGATATCTTCTTCAAGGCTCGAAGCCCGAATCGCTAACAACCTTTTGGATGTTGCGAGGATTACATCGCAGTTCTTCTCCCCACAAGTTTCTAGCAGCTCTTCTAGTTCAGACCAATCCTTGGATCCTCTCGACAGTAAGGAAGTCTCCAAGTATCTCAAGGACCGCTTGCCGCTATCATCTCTGATATACAGCAAAGAATAAATTGCAGGACTGATTTTTTCGTTATGAAAATTGTTTCCGAAGTTGCTGATTTGAGCGGGATTACAGAAGTAAAGGCTCAGCTTATAAATGAATTGAACCTCCCTCACGGAGATAATACTGACAAAAGTATTAAGACTCACATTTAGTTAAGTGAAGTTAAGTTCTTCATGAATGGAACTGTTGATCCATGCAGAATGCTACTGAAGAAGCACGAGAGTGACTGCGGTTCTCCAAACCCATTTTGGATGGTAGCGGAAATTCTTCATCACGAAAAGCCTTCACTGGACCTCCTGCAGTTCAATATCTCTCCGAATAATTCGATGTTTCACCGCTGAAGACCGCGAAGCGATAGATTACAAGATGGAAACCCCGTGGGAAGCGCTCCGAAAGGCACAGATTTACGAACTTTCAGACTCGCTTCCAGGAGATTAATCAAGCTCAAAAGAAACGCCTGCAGAAGGTTACGCAGCTCCCGCAACATTATGATAAAGACAACGGTAATTTCCGACGTGAAAACCCGTACCTTCAAAATAGAAACAAAGATGATTCCAGGGAAGCAATTTCAGTTCCAAAGATGTTCAGAGATGGAAACTTTAGCGGAGAAATTCAGCAATACATCCTCGAGACTCTCAAGATGTAAGGAACCGGTAATCGTGATTCTCAGCATCACCTATCCTCCTCCCATAAAGCTGACTTCTTTGCTCGTGTCTTGGATGGCGTCGCTCGAAAATTCTTCTTCGATAATTGCAATGAAGGGATGAAATATGGAGATATGGCCAAGGTTTCGACCGATGATTAGGTGATTGATGATCGTTAACTACAAGTAAAGGGCACTCTCGAGACGCTTCTTTCGCATTTTTCATGGGAACAAAAGACATCAGAGACATTTCTGAAGGGCAGAAAATTCATCGAGCAAATCAAAGAGTTAACCTTTCACTGCATAAATAATTTCGGAACGAAGCGCATAAGATTGAATAACTTCGAAATTCTGTGGCAAAATTTCAAGAATGGTCGATAATGCCGTTACAAAAAGACTATCGCTCAAGGCTAATCGTACAAAAAATTCATCACAACATTGCACGAGTCTATTCAGAATCTCCGTCAACTTCGAATGTTGACTGGAGACCGCGCCCCGGGGGCTTGAGATAGGAGTTGTTTCTCACGGCACTGTGGAAATCGCAACAAACTTGAGGAAATATGGACGACATTCACGTCAACCACGTGGCCGGCTTAAGAAAATAACCCAGCTTCGCATATATTTTCGCCAAGAAGATACCTGCCAAAATGCTGCCCTCAGACCTAAACGAGAGACTAGGTGTTACAAGTGTGGTGCTCCGAACTGGTATCCACGTCATAAATGATGCACCTGGAGCCACATAAGACCATTCTCGTCGTAGGGTTACAGCCATTGAATCCTCCTTCATGTATTGGCCGACCTTATCAAGGTGAGTAAATGGCCGAAATAATTGATGATCAACAGGAACGTCATCTTCAGGATGCACTTTAGTTGGCAAAAGACGGATTGGCGCACTTAAGCTGGCATTTTGCGGACAAATACATGCAAGAGTCCGCAAATTAATTTAGCACAGGCGCCAAGAACCAAGAGGAACCCATAAAAGCAGCTGCAAATGACATCATTTTCAGTCACGCATCACCCTCTAACGGTGCTCCTCAAAATGACTATGAGCAATATTTTCGTCTGCGGGACCGGAAGTGCTGGGTGAGACCTCACATCGCCAACAGAATAGAAAAACATCACGTACGCGTGAAATGAACAGACTCCTTTGTTCCCTAGATCGATTCAACGACGTACAAAATGGCAGATATTTATACTGGAAAGCTGACTGCAGAGGTAAAAACGTCACTAACTATTGCATTTCTCTGCGATATTGGTGCTACAAAGTCCTTCGTCGTCCAAAAGGAGCTCTACAGAATACAAGACGACGCTGGAATCCATGACAGAGAATTTTTGCGTTCTCAACATCGTTACTTCCCACCATATCAATCGATATGGATACAGTCTCCGAGTTTATACCGCCGCTTCTTAGATAAGACATACTATACCGTGACTATTTGACTCGCTACACCTTTTCCAATCGCTGAGAGAAACGAATTTGACTCTATCGGCTTGATAGAACTCACATTTATGTTGAAGAATATTTCATACAGATGAAAAGGTCAGACACATACCACTTTTATGCCCCAATGAATTTCCCAACTTCTACCTACTTCAGCAAGATGCAATATGCCCGCTCACCTCGTCAGTTCTCTCAGTCTTCGGCGTCGAGGCTGTTCAATCTGATTAAGATTTTCCGGCCGAAAGACGCAACCTCACAGACATTGAAGATCTTGGAGTGCATATCTAGAAGATGCGGCCTATTTAAACTATTTCAGGGAGTCCCCGATATATTTTGAAATGGATTCGCAACAGCTTAACAGAACTAAGAATGATAAGAGGAAAGAAACTATCGTATTTGGAGACAAAACCGGTGCCATTAAGTAGAGTCATTCACTACGCACGGACAAGCGCGAAGAACTAAGATATTACTTTGTACAAGACGAGGTTCGCAAAGAAACCATTGCTGTCAAGCATCGCAGATCTGAAGACATGTGGGCGAATTTTTCGACTAAAGCGTCATTGAGATCCAGATCATAACATTTACGAGAGTCTATCAACATCAAGTAGCTCAGAAACGCGAACTCGATGAGGAGGGGTGTTAAGATATGACCTTTTTGACACTTCGTCCGCCATCTTAAGCATATAATTTTGATAAGTAATGGTAATTGGTAATTGGGGAAAATTGATCTGCAATCACAAGATGATTAGGCATATGCGTTTGTAATATAGCCCTGTGGGGTATTTGCCCTGGTCATTTAGTGACTTATCCTTAACCTATTATTTTTATTGAATAAGGACTGTCAAAGAAGGTTTGTGTCCATTTCAGGTGGAAGCTATGGTTTTATAGGGTTTAGGCCTGAATACTTGGTGATTTGGATACTAGTCACAGTGAGTTGAAAAGTTTAAGTACCTGCATAGTATAGTTGTGAAGTAAAACGTGAGACTACCGAATGGTCAAGAAATAATCGGACCCTCTACCAACAATCCTTGGAAAACCAACCGTACGAGACTCTGCATCAGATTTTTTAGTGTGTACTAATGTAAAAACGAGTTTTTTACGGGAACGATTAAGGCTTTGGAAAGCATTGCAATACAGAACGTATTTACAGCAAGCCCTAACGCTTTTTGCGTCTCGAGGGGGCTCCGTTATATCAGAGGGAGAACAACTGAAAGAAAATTTTAATCGCGCTGTCCGTTTGACCAAGTAAGGGGCTTATGGCAAAACGGTAAAGGCCCTCATCTATCGCCGTGTGCTGCCTCCCTGGCAGGCAGTACTAGATGCGCTCCAGACATAACATTCGCAACAAAGACCGGACTACAGCGGACTTCATATATGTTCTTCAAACATGTACCCCGATTGTTGCCGACTTCACATCCGAAGAAGTTATGCTCGGAGTCAAAAGATTTAGGCCCAGTTCTGCCCCCGGTGAATCTGGGCTTCGCCCGAATCATCTTGGAGAGTTGCTCAAAGTTCCCCATTCGTGATAAGAAAATGGTCTACTATCTACACTCAGAAGAATAGTTAACTTCATCTCTAAAGTAAGGGCAACTCCTGATCTAGCTGCATGTATTGCGGGTCCCACGCTCACAGCCTTGACTAAACTACATGTTAGCGTTCTACTTATCGCAGTCGATGAGACTCCTCGGCGCCATGTCAGAGGATGTTTTATGCCTCGTTTCTCTGCAAAAGCTTCAGGTTTCATCCAACCACTCCAATTTAATATAGTTTCAAAAGCAGGGACGGATGCATCGGTCCACGGAATTAGACGAGTGGTAAGTTTGGAATGAGCCCTGAGCTGGCCATGCTGTCCGTAGACCTGAAAATGCATTCAACTTGTTTAGCGGAGCGTTATTTCTTGAGGAAGCCAAGAGTACATTTCCTCAGTTATACCCTTTGGTGAACTACTGTTATGGCGCAGAGAAGCCTTATTTATGGCCTGGATTCAATGTCTTGCGGAGCGTGATTGGAGTTCAACAAGGAGACCCTCTCGGACCCATCTTGCTTGCCCTCGTGCCACACACCGCTAGCTATGGAATTACGCAGGTACTTCGTTCGAAAACCTAAGACGGGGAAGACCTGGCTACAATCTTCATTCAGGTAGAGTATTTGGACAACGACTAGATCGTTGCTCGCACGACCTCGTTCGTAAAGGAATTGAGGTACTCTCCTCGACCGCCGCGAGGCGTAGAGGTTTGCATCTTAACGTAGCGAAATGCAAGCTTCAGTGGCCACTCAATCTCCACAAAATTTTAACCTTTTGTACCCACCCGAGCTCACGCAAGAATACTGTGGAGGAACTGCCGTCCTCAAGGCCTCGATCAGAACAGAGAATTTCATAGAAGGGTACTCGAACCATATCGCCTTTAATCCCGTTGATGCCCACCATTGCTGTGCTCGATGTCAAGCATGTGGCTTTCCAGTTGCTTCGAAACTTTTTTGGGTCTGTAAGATCAGCTATTTGCTCCGTTTCATTCCCCTGCCTTCAGCAAGAAAGGCAGCCATGAATTTCGATGAAATGATGGAATCCAACTTACGCCTTCTAACCTGTGGAGTTCTGGACCATCATATCTTCAGAGAGCTGCCACTCCCAGCAAAAAGCATGGGGCAGAAGAAGCCATCACGGGGCTTTGGATTGAAATAAGCCACCTCTATCAGCGCGGCTGATTTCCTCGCCCCAAGCTCTGTGATGTCAAAACTCTGTGAATAGTGATAGGGGTAAATCGTCGGGAGAAGAGATATTCAGAATCAACCACCCCAAGAAGGAGGTGTTGCAAGCGACAAAAGTGCTACCGTGGTATAGTTGAACGAACGAAAAGGAGTGTATAGGGAAGACAGTTGAATGGGCTACAAGCAAGTATGGAAGGGGCAGGGTCTACCACCTATGCTTAGTGACTAGGGTAAAATAAATGCTTCTTGGGTCTGAAGTTGACTCTCAACTTCCTACTACTCTGGACTTGGCTTGAAGTTGTCTGCCAACTTGCTTGACCTCTCAAGGAGGAAGCACTTTACTCAGCTTATATAGACCTTTCGGCTAATCCTAAAGTCTCAATCAAACATACTAAATACCATAAAACGCATTCACGGGAATCGTGTGAACCAGAGAGACCATTTAGAAGATATTTCCTCAAGGTAAATATCTAGGTGCCATACCCATGCCAGCCACCCATCGGCCAGGGGTGGGAATTGATGTGGCCATTATATAGACCTTTCAGAGTCACTCGTAGTATCACCCACAACCTAGAACTGTACTGACATCCACTATGACAGCGTGTCCTAAAATAAAAAATCAACCGATGAATTTGCCACACTCACACCAAATTAAAAATATCTTGCAAATTCAAAAAACTGTAAAAATATCTTCCCAGTTCCAATACTGTATACAATTATGGTCCTCATCTAAATTTTTCGTGTGCGAATTTGCGCACATCAAATAGTTCCTCCATCCTTCCATTTCAGCCTTAACAACTAACGAGAAGGCAGTGAATGCCCACACGGAATGGGTGGCATCCTGCGACCCTGATCCGAATCTCCCATTCAGTACTTTCTGTTCTAAAAACACATGCTCAAAGAAAATACTGACTGATGAGATCCACGAAAAAGTCCAGGCCAATCTACTTATTCGGGAACAAATGTTTCAAGCATTCAGAGCGTCGATGGCTTTACAAAAGACTGGATTTACTTCACGGCGGCACCCGGTCTGCGGACACACATCCCTACCGGGGAGTGTCCTCTTTGTCTTCAATTCTCCTGCCAAATCCCTTTGCTGGCACCGGACACTCCGTGCACCAGGCCCTCATGCCCTGAGAATGTTGACATTCATGGGGACCACCTGTTGCACTATCAGTATGGCAGATGCTGCATCGCTTGTCATGATGCTCAAGTTCGATTATTGGCGGCCGATCTGTCAGAATCTGTCCGCGACCCTCTGGTAGAGCACAGGCCAGGAGTTGGAAATCGCCAGCGCCCAGACACTCAAGCAGTAGTATATCATAGCAGGATAGATTTCCTGTATGTTACCTTCGTTAACCCCTTGCCCTTTCGTATTCCCGGATCAGGAACTTCAACCCCAAAACTTCACTGAACGCGGCTCGATCTGCGAAGCGTACAAGGTACAAAGGGCTACTCTCTGCTGAAAGAAGGGAGAGGCTAGTACCAATCCCGATATCTGTTCTGGGAGGATGGAACCCGGAAGAATACGCGTTCGTCGCGGAATTGGTAGCAAATTGGCCACGAGTGCGATGAAGAGCTTCTCGAGAGCCAAAATAGTCCTCATGCATAGAAACGCAGCGCAAGCTTACTGTCTAATGCGCATGCCTCCTCTCCTGCCTTGACACGTCGATGTAGTGACAGGGTCACGGAGGCGAATACCCGTCTCTGGTTTCTCCTTTCCTTTCTCCAAACTCTGTTTGATCCTAAAAACGCGGAACCTGAGTGAACTTGAGAACTTTACCACACGTTCCCCGACTTTGTTACATAAACCCGAATTATATGCTCATTATTTCTACCGTGTGTCACTTGATGAGCTCAGGACGGGGAGTACTCTCCTGCATACCTTAATTATCAATGCTAGTAATAATTTTGAATGTGATAATTTCGTGTTCAACAGCGGTGTTAGTTACATGTCATGAAATACACCTCCCATCTCTACCCTGATTATTCCACTCTGTGCCTCCCATCTGCACCTCGGTTATTTTACTCCTTGAAAGATCCCTGCTAGAAATGCTATACGACGAAATAAGCTACCCCGTCATTCTCCTCCTGTCAAAACGTCTAAATTAATGGGTGATTGCGACAAGCGCATGTAACGACAATTCACTATCCCGTTTGTCAAAATAAGAATACTATTCATTGCGAAAGTTCGAAGCTCATTATCACCTAGCCTGTATCTAATAGCCCCATTTAGTGCACTTTTTCAAATTTGACGAAATTGTTCGCATCACAGATGTAGGATGCTGTGGATAAGATTTCCTGACTTCGATTATAGGATATTCGATCCCATTAGTTTTCCTTACCTATGCAAATGTTATCTCAAGTCATTACTTGGAGATGGATGAACAAACTTTCCAAAACTGGGCTCGATATACCTTAACTTATCAGGTGAGAAGGTAAAAAGTAAATTACCAACGGGTGTAACCATGGTATTGAGAGGGTCCCCAATCGTTTCCTCGTTGACTAGTTCACATGTTTGGGAATGAAGGGCTAGTTTACTTCGTCGTATAATACGACCAGCCGAGGGAATTCAAACAGAGTTTAGAGAGAAGGAAAGGGGAAAACAGAAACGAGTCTTTGCTTTCACATGTCAATTGTCATGTACCGAAATTCACACGCTTGCATCACAGATTTGCGCAACCAGTGCCGTGATAATATTCACTATCACGCGCCAGCGCGGAACAGCGTTCACCCGTGACCGCACTCCGCGAACCAACTCTAGAAAGAATTCCCGATTTCCAATAGCATCTCCGCGACCAACTAAACCGGTGCAAATGGCATTCCCAACCCCGTCCTCTTCAAAAGCCTCGGCCAATCTGATTGCACCGAACGGCCCTCTGTCTCCAAACGAAGATTGGCCGTCACCAAGAATCACAATTTTGTTCACAGCGGCCGGCATCAGGGAGAACTGTGATGTGCACCATTGAATTCCGGGGCCGATGAATGAAATCGGTGATTCGAGCGACTCGTCTTCTAGGATCGTAAACAATGCTTCCACACTTGGCGGTTGCAACTCAAAATGGGTCCACTATGCCGCCGTACTCTACTACTGCGAACTGACTTCCTTCTAACCACCCACAGCCGCTACGAGCAATACAGCAAACTGCTTTGTAACGAAAATTCGAAGGCATTGATCGAGCTACTTCCATCAATAGCAATACAAACATTTGGCCGGCATGTCGGAAACTGCCTTCGTAACAATCGTACAGCCCTGTCAAACCTCCTTCTGTTTCGAGCGCTATTCATCAGTAAGCTCGTGTTGCCACCAACTGAAGCGAGTTCACGTGATCTGAACACATCAAACTGGGCATTGGATGTCGTACAGAGAAAACAAAATGGCCAATGAAGCAAGAAACTGACTGCGTCTCATTTTGACTCTCTTAGCACGCCTTTGCTGCTGTTGATTAGTGCGATCGAGAAGGAGGCTTACTCCGTTTTCGCTTCGGAGCTGCGTGATTAAAAGTGTTGTGGGTCATGGAAGGATTGGACACTTTTTATACCATTTTTTTGGACTCTTTGAGCGAGGTTCTTACAAGGAAGCACTCAAACGACTGTCTGCGGGGATATTTCCACAAGAATTATTTGTGTCCTTAATCTTTCATGCCTATGATGTATCATGTTTTTGACATAAAGTTCTCAGGTTTCTGGCATTTTAGAGACTTTGTTCACTGAAAATTTCAATACATATTTGCCAACTAGCTGGCCTCGAGCAAGCTTTCTGGATGTTTTAGACCGTTGTAACACTGCGTCTATATTTCCCTATGATTAGTTCCAGTTATATGATGCACCTCCCCTTGACTACTGTAAGTATGAAACGGGGGAAACATGAGGTTTGTTTACTGCGCTAGTAAAGTGCAAGTTTGAGCAAAATTCATTCCTTCATAATTACTGACACGGAGGAGGAATCTGGGGTACTTTAATATTTTAAAGATATGTTCTTTTGTGGCCCGGAATATCCTAGAAGGTTTCTACTGACATGATTCATGCAAATTTACGTTGGATATTCTTGCGTCGATATAAGCATCCCTTCATATTTTTAATGGATTAAGAAATTCTGTAATGAATCGGAAAACGGGAAAAATTTTGGGTTATTTTAATGCATGGAAGATGTGGTCGGTTATATCGGAAAATGAATCATATGTATTTTCTCTCTGAGCTGTATGGTAATTATGCTGCAATCAATGTCTTTTTCGCTAATGCGAATAGAGCTTGCTGGCATCCCGTCTTCTTGCTGGTAAAGAGAAGCACCATCGCACCTTCACCACACCATCAGCTCTTCCGCATTCTTTTACGAATATGCGCACTACCGCCATATAAGTTGACTAGGTATCAGCCAGCGTTTCTGTTCCGGTAAACGAACTCCTCGAGTACTCCAGATTGAATTGTGAGTGGCAGCACAGAAGCTGTATAAGAATGGCTGCACTGAAGTAGTGCGGGAGTGGCTGCACAGAAGTAGTTCTTACAAGTAGAGCCAAAACGACTGATGTGACCAGTCTTCACAGAAATAAAAGCATTTATCGGATCAGCAGGAATCAAATGTAATCATATTTTAACGCCCAGTTAAGAGAACTGCTTTATTTTTTTCTACATTAGCTTACACTGTCAGATAGGCCTTTATGCCCTTTATAAACTATGAATTAGAGATGATTACACAGAACTGATAAAACACACAAAGATTGTGTAAGAGAATACAGTAGACAGTAGATAGTCAAAGAAATAAATGGTCTATCGGTGCAGGGTTAAATTTTCCTCATCCTTGTGCACACAAGAGGCACTTAAAAGCAGTCGAGTATATCTTCCAAGAATAAAACACCCAAACGTTTCCCCCGTAAGAGTGGTTAGGCTAGCTCCAGAGAGCGGACTGATATGCTTGAGAGAATAACGAAAGACCTCAATGGTCTAATTGAAAATAGCTCATTCCATAATGATTGGATGTGCCGATAATTTGAATGTTGAGATCTTAGGTATATGACACGGAAAATGCATATGCCTTCTTGGTGTCAAATGAAATATTATCGACGACGTGTTATTAATTTAGATCAATGGGAGTAAATTGAGGTGTTTTAATATCTGCTGGGAGATAGGTTTGCTGTGTTTGGCGGTATGTGGAAAGGGAAACAGTAGCTGATTGCTATACAGTGGGAATGCGGCAGCAAGGGGGTACATCAATCACTCTCCGTATTGAGTTTAGACTGCAATGATGTGTGGTGTACGTACTGATTGTAGTTTTACCAATTAAATCGCCCCACTAGTACTTCTCGTTTCGGCCTGAGAGCCAATTCAATCATTCCAACGGTCAATTATTGCAGCGCCTCAGTTGAGGTATCTTGTCGAGTATTGTTGCTGCTCTTCTTGCTAGAATGAAGTTCCATGGCGAGTGTCCTCACCGAATAACGCGTAATCTATCCTATGACTTTGTTTGACGACCACCTCGTACAGAAATAAAAGCATTAATTGAAGTTTCGGTATAAATCAGAGAGAAATGACGAGGTCTATACATGATACCAAGGATTGAAAATTCAGTGTACACTTCAGAGACAAAATGAGCAAAAATTTCTCTACTAGTACTACACTTAATCAAGACTAGTCGAATAGTTTCCGCAGTTTTAAGTTTGTCCAACAAGGACTGATTTGAAAGCAATTATGAAGCGATATACTTACGAGATGACAAGGCTCGGTATCAATTTAGACGCCATTCCATAGCGCGCCCATTTTCACCGTGACAACATTGCCCTCTAGGCGGCATTGAGGGAGGAGAATAAATAAATGTTCACCACACCGTAGTGTTTTCTCAGCCGCCGTCATACTGTACAGGCTAATGGGAATTTCACTCTATATCCACTCGGATTACGGTATTCCAATCCACAAACCACCCTATTTAACCCAAACATTCCTTGAGAAAATAAAGTAAACAAACCAACCACCAAATCACCCAAACATTTCCTTTTCAAATAACAACAAAAGAGGCCCGATTGTTTCTCAGAGCATTTATTTCAAAAGGTACCGTACAAGCCCGCCAACTCTTTATATTGTAAGCCTTTACCATCACGACATCCCTTAGGGAACAGCTGACCATATTTTTCATGCATTAAAAACACCCCAAATTTCCCCGTACAAGCTTACAAACAAAAGGATCAGAAAGACTCTTGAACTCTGTAAATGACCGACTGTAATAGGGTCATAAGCCTTCTTGCAATGGTTGAAAATTTAAAATTTTTTCTGTACCATCTCTTGCAAGTTAGCACGGACCGACCTCCAAAGATGTTGCATAGTTTCGCCAAGTCAAAGTCATTCCTTACCTTCACCTATTTGGAATGTTACGCATCAATGACGACTTCTCCCGCACAACACACTAGCGGCCTGGACACAACCGCCCACATCTTCCTTACATTATACGCATTGCAAGAAAAAGACCACGAGAACCGCACAGTGACGGAAGGACTGGTCTTTTCGATATACCTCATGAGGATCCTCAGTTAATTTTTTTTTGTGAATTTTCATTGCTGGAGTTATGACTTTGTACTAAGATTTATTTGACCCTCCATTTGTGAACAATTACTCTACT
The DNA here is from genome assembly GCA_002205965.3 of Kappaphycus alvarezii. Classification (NCBI taxonomy): domain Eukaryota; phylum Rhodophyta; class Florideophyceae; order Gigartinales; family Solieriaceae; genus Kappaphycus; species Kappaphycus alvarezii. The sequence goes on along the minus strand of NADL03000704.1, from coordinate 538,954 downwards.
TCATAGTTGACATTTTATAAACCGCAAACAGAATAACATTTGAATATTGTAGAGCAAAGTCTTCAGAAAATTGGTTCTTTCCGAAAGGAAACACATCTTGCTGCAATACATGATTTATCTTGAAATATTTGACAATTTGAAGCTGTATTCATTTCAAATTAGCGACGCTTAGATTCCCCGCTAGAAGCGCCAGACGACGAAGTAAACTATCCCATCATTCCCCCAATTTCAGCCTGCTTGTTAACCGGTCTACCAGCTACTTTCTAGTTGGGACACACGCTCAAGAATTTGGATTATAGGTCCTGCCAATGGTTTGATTACAAGTACAGAGGACTCCAACCTTTCCATTACTCGCAGTAAACCACCCCTTTACCCCATTTGAAATTTGCTGAAACCGCAGAAAGTAGAAAATTTTAGCCAATTTCATTGGTTTGAGCCTGATCTAGACGGTGCAGACTACACTTGCAAACTATCTGTGGATGAATCCTTACAGACATCGACTGCGTACTTCACTGCACTATCTTCCAAGAATAAAAGGCCCAAACTTTTCCCCTTTCTGCGTTTGAATCAGGCCCCGATTCTCAAGGTCGCTGTAAGCGTGTTCCTTGAATGCAAATTCACTAATGCAATATGCCTAGAAAACTAAAATCAGTGCGTTGTAAGGTAAGATTATTGATTTGAGGATCTATACTGCAGATTAAAATTTCAATGCCTGTTCTTGGCAGCATCTCATGTGCTCATGTCAACTATAAAATTAGAAAAGGACCCTCGGGGAAAGTTCTGAGAATGGACCAAAATTTAGGTTATTTTCGTTCCTGCTACTCTTTAGACTCGAAATGAATCCTTGCTTTCATTGTGCATTGTTACGCCCCAAATGAAATTGGAAATGGCAAGTTTTATTTGATCTGTGTCGGTATTTCCAGTAGATAGGATTCACCTCCGTATAGAAAGGATCGCGGTGTGTAGAAATTATGTCTTGGAGGCGAGACTATTACCGTATGGGAAACGAATTTGAACGTAATCACTCGGAAGCGAGTCACTGATTGATATAATCATCTAATGTACAGTTTGACATGAAATTAGTACATTTGTATCGCGGATACATTTTGTACTATTTCCGCTTTCGATACTCTGCAGGTAGCACTCGAAGTGAGGAAGGTAGAGTTTTTAGATGAGTTACTGCATAAAGATATTCTGGTATGATGACTTTTCCAGGTAATTGAGTCTGAAACTCGGTTCTTCACTCTCACAGCATTGTGAACTCATTAGTGCAAAGTTGATATATTAAAAAAAGGTGAGAAAAGATGCTTGGTACATCAAAGCAAAGAGAATGTCTTCAAGCACTTAACTACAGTGGATTTTGTATGAAATGCAGCAGGCCTAATGGCGAGGTTTGAGCCGGCACTTTACAGGAGGTTTCAAAGAGCTCGTCGCTACTGATTTCCCTATAGGATACTCCGTGATATGATGGATCATAGCATCCAAACGTTACAATAAAACACCCTAATTTCCCTCCAAGACACAAACCTGCCCCCCTCCCCGTCTCGGGAAGTAGCTGTTCTACATCACAAATTAGTACAACCCAAATAACCCCTGGGAGGAAAAATTGGGGTGTTTTAATGATTGAAAAATAGGTTACCCTACATATGTTCCAAAGCGCCTCTAATAATTGGTACAAATGGTCGGCATTGGGGAACCAAGAAACGGAATACTGTACTATACATGTGTAAAGATGATTACGGTACTGGAATGTGTGGTGAACATTTGTTTATATCCTGACTGAGAGTCGTCTGCAGGGCTATGTTGCCAGGGTAACCTTGCAAGTGAATACAGAAAAAGTGATGAAGCTTGTTCCGACGGAATTGAATGTGTGTCAAAAGGGCCCTTTGGGGGTGTATATGGTAGGGGGATGCAATGTAGTAGCCGCAAACAATGAGAAATATACTGTGGTACAGTGATTGCCTCCCGTAATTGCAAGAACTGACAGTCGGTGAGGGCGTTGTTCCGGAAGAGTTCCATGGTCCGTATAGCAGTTTATGGGGCTTAGTGTAGTCGTTGACACTGGGTAATATGAGAACCAGTGCAGAAACCAGCGACATGTGAAGCGAAGCGGATGCCCGTTGAGGATGGGGAAGGTGAGGAAGGATGAGAATGATCCAATTCGTGTCGTGGCGAGTACGTGGCGGGGTGAGAAGCGACGTTGACGGCGGCATGAAGGGCCATTGCGGGTGTTCCAGATGGAGATGTAAAGATGGGATGGGTGCGTCGGGGTGGGGAGGGGAGGGTTTCGTGGAGTACCTAGTTTGCTCTGTACGTTGTGGTGTAGTGTAATGTACGGGCTTAGCCGCCGTGGTCTTCCGGTTGCAAAAAGGTGAGAGTGGTAAGGTTGAAAGGGTTCTGTTTACGAGAGGGGAGCCGGGGAAGGTGACGCTACCTCCCCCAACAGCCCGGGGACTTCGGGTACTAGCCATTACCTAACAGTCGAGCGCTTTGTGGCCAAGAACTGCCACAAGAAAAGAACAAACAGATCAACAGTACTGTATGACTTCTAGCAACTACTACTGTATCAACACCAACCTGCCCTCAATCTGCAGCCCAGGAACAGGATAGCGCGAGCTCGATAAGCTCACCCAAGGAATCGGTCAATCCCCTAACCCCCTCCAAACCGCAACGCAAACATTCCTCCCTAGCGCCTGGTCTTTCTTGGGCTCTCCCACAACCAAAGCATCCAACTGATAAGCATCGCATCTCATAAAACACTCTAACTCCTCCAGTGCGTGCCGTCTTCGCCTCGAAGCTCAGTATTGATTCAGTTCAGACAAAGCCTCTGCTACAGGCCCATCCATTGAGCTTGTAGAGGCAGTGGATTACGTCGGTTTTTTTATCCCAAAAATCTCTCCGTGGACCAGTAGGATGGCGCATATAGAACAATCAACCTGACGTTCTACAAACGGAAGGGATCCACGGTTAGAGCCAGCCCATAAAGCGGAAAGGAATTGACCGCATTCATTCTCTGATTCTAAAAACACACTGCAACCCCTAAATTATCCCAAGATAATGGAATAATTCTCATTGAATCATGGACTGTCGCAGAGCGAACAAAATTATGCTTCTTCGCCTTGACATCTGTACAGATGTCATAAAGATCACCAGATCTCGAAAAGTGTGTTACAGCCTGAACGAAATCTTTCTCAGGATGTTGTTCGGTAGCAACCGAAAGGAGTAACTGGCTTTAGTAGAGTGTTTTGACTACGAATCCACTCGTCTTCTCTGTGCGAATACCTTCAATATCGCTGCATCTAGCGAAGTGACGAAGGGGATTGACAGAGAACTGGCTTTCTATTTGAGCCTCATCGTTCTTGATCGGGAGTTTCATACAGTATACCCAGGAATTCCGAAGTGAACAATCTCTTCCGCGGTTTGGAAGATAACAAAAGGTTTCCTGTGTTGCTTCATGGAGCAGTACTTTGCTGTCGATAGAGAGACAGAGAAGGAATACCATAACGACTTGTACAATTTTTCATTCGAAAAGGAACATCAAGGAACCGGCCTCATGATCCCCTTCGAATGTACTTCGAACAAGAGCAGAGCGACGGGCTCTTCAAAAGCAATGTGTTCTGGAGAAAGCAAGCTCCCGTGGTTGGGGCTATCATTATGATCGATTACTGGTGTCAGAAGTATCCCGACAAGTAATTGAAGGTTCTTCAATCGATGTCGAGGGTACCGTTGACTCTAGCGCCCCATTCTTTGACAGAAATTTCCGGTTCTCTTTGGCGACTTTGAAGATTGCCGCATGCATGCATCTCGGAGACTGCGCTTTACTTCGTCCTTGGTGAGGTCCCGGTAGAGAAGTATTGATCCCGAGATTACGACAATGATTGCGAAACCTTGGATCAGCTGGGTTATCGTCCTTAGTGCACTTATTTCGCCGATGTCATGAAAGGATTGAACCGCGTTCGCCGTATTTATTTGGACCTTAGAGTTGTTCGGGTTGACAAAATTCAACGCGACCACTTCAAGAGTATTTTTCAATAGCTAGATAGTAGGGAACTTAGTGTCTACTGGATCCTTGGGTTTTCTGATTCCCCTTCAAGCGAAATTTACGGAGCTGAGGTTATAGGACACCGCGGAGCTCAACAAGCTGTATGCCTAGACGCAATTTAAGAGCCCGTACTTATGTATGATTTGGTGGAGGAGTAGGTGATGCCGTTATGCGAGACTTCTTTGAATATGTGCTGCAAGGAGGGCATTTCGGAAGACTTTCTGAAAATGAACGAACGTACGGGGAATAAAATTGGCAAGTGAGCACGATATTCCTTCTCTAGGTTATAGTTGTCCTGTCGCTTCGTCAGGTTCTATCAAGGAGAATAGGAGGCGCCGTAGTACCAAACCAACCGTCGGTTCTTTTTGGTTGGGTAAGAGGAGTAGGGGTGAGCAAGGACGTCTTTAGTGGTTCCTAGGTCCCACATTACACTCAACAAGTATTGTTCGATGCTTGTGCGGCAGTATTATTAGAACTCCATGATTAGGTAAAAGAGGGCATGACATGAATAATTTCTCGTGTTCAAACAGGAATTGGTTCAGCTCATTACTCCAAAACAAGAAAGATTAGAAACGCACTAAAAAGAGATGAAATGATAACTAGCGTGGCCCAAATTAAGCAATCTTAGGTCTTCGGGTGGCTTCCGCGCAAGGCGAGGGAACTAATCTCCTCGCGTGGATAGCGCGGCGGAAATGGCGACCCGTATTAGATGAGCCATTATCGGGTGTGAGTAACTTTCCAAACGCAGGAAGGTCCGAATTAGCGCGAACTAATGGCAGGCTACTTAGCTGTTTATGTTGACGCCGACCATGCGTAACCAGAACCCAATCCCCCACATTGAAAATACGAGCCTCTGTCGCCAGTTCTACTTATCCGCTCCTCTCAACCTTGAACTCGAAGGGCCGAACAGGCCATAAGTTCCAACTTTCGGTGCGTACCGTAAGCCCTTGCTATTAATTCAACGGGGTCAGCGGGATACATGCCCGGAACTACTCCGAACACCAGTTGGAACGGCGAAGCTCCTGTGGAAAGGCCCTGGTGGCAGTATCCACACAAAACAAGGCGCAAAAACTCCTCCCAATCTGTTCCTTGGCCGACAACCATATTTCTTACGGCGGCTCTGATGGTTCGAACCATCCTTTCGGCTCTACCATTTAACATAGTAGCGTACGCGAGGAAAATGGTCCAGATAATTCCATGTTACTTTATGAAGTCCTTGATGGCGGCAGCGGTGAAGCACCAGCGTATTCGAAGACAAGATTTTTTGGAGTACTAAAAGTGTGCATAAATTCTGTCTATATGAACTTGTCCACGGCTTTGGCCGACGAATCCGTGGCTGCAACTGCTATTGGCCAACCTGTCGAAAGCTCGACGGCGATAAGCAGATACTTCTTTCCTGCACTTGATATCGATAAAGGTCCCGCGGATTCAATCGAATAAGTCTCGAAGGTGCTCGTCAATAGTATATTCAACTTCGTACGATACGGCGGTAGAGGTCTCGTCTTCTGGAACCCTTCGCAACTTTCGACGTAGTTGTGAATTTATCGGTGCATCTTCGGCTACCAATTACGGTCTACGACAAATATGTTCATCTTCTCCTTGTCCCAATCTCCGACACCGTCATGGAACGTCTTTAATATATTGATACTATCCTTCATAAACGCTGAAAACTTTATTCCGTTTCTTGTTCGTCTAAGAAGCTTTCCTTCCCACTTCATAAATTATTAGCCACACGCTTGATCGAACAACGCTTTCCTTATCATCAAATCGTATCTTTCACCCTTGAAAATGACGGGCGACGTCGAGCAGGAAAGGCTTAAGTGCGTAATTATCAACAGCAATGATGTAATCCAGTGCGACAACTAAGTCTCCTTTGTCTTATTCAGAGGAAGAAGAGGAGCCAGTAGGTACTGCATGCGAGAGGTAATCACCCACTCTGTTTCCCGTGCCCTATATCATCTAGGTAGACTCGGGCGATGGTAATGTCTTTCAAGATGTAATAGATTATACTCTGGAATGTAGGCGGCGCGTTCATTAAACAGAACGGAATATATTCGAATCTGAAAATATCAAACCGGCTGATAATCGTGGTCATTTCTTTTCATTCCTCAGCCACACTGATTTAACAGTATCCCTAGAACAAGTTAAGGGTCAAGAAGATAGAGCTACCATTTAGATCACCTAAGATCTCCTCTATGTTGGGTAGTGGTATGCGACCTGCCTTCTTTTCTGAGGTTCGGAGTACGTCAATTTACGCACAACGATTCCTACCATCCTTTTATGTTACGGTAACGACTGAAAACTACTATGCAGAAGACGCAGGGTCTATGATTCTAGCGCCCAAAATGTTGTTGATTGCTCGACGGGGAATCTCGATGAGTCGAAGAGACATTTGAAGAGCCCTGTGGCAGATCAGAGTAAAGTCCTTCTTCTCGAACGAATGTGTCGTAAGAAAGGATGCAGGGCGTAGCTTTTATATAGTCCAGGCGACTATTTCTGTGTCGCGAAGCAAGCCATTTAAATCTCCCTGTGTATCCTACTTAAAGTGAGGGAGTCGAGCCCTCAGAGCATCACGCATTTTTTCCTTCTTTTCTTCTTCGTCCGTAGTAGCTTCTTCACTGATAGGATCTCAGTCCGATCCCGAAGATTTATCTTCGCGGATAGCCAGGAATAATTCTTCTTCCGACGACTCCGACGACTCCGGACCGGCATCCGAATCAGAAGTGAAATATTCACTGAGGGTCCCTATCTCTTCGCCCGTGACCAGTTTACTCGAAAGAAATGTCAGGCTCGAGCGGAAACAAGAATAATTCGGAAATCAAAGTTAAAAGAACGCTCTGTGCCGCAAAATCCATGTTTCCTCCCATAGTTGTTTGCATACAGAGACCGGTTTTGATTTCGAATGGTACTTCTCGACGACGAGGAAGTCCAGTTTGACGGCTTGGTCTACGAAAGTCGACCGGACCTTGACCAGCGAGCCGACAAAAGATGGCTGTAAATATTGGAAAAATGATCATTCTAGACATATATAGTTCAGCGAAAGGTACTGATGTCGAGATAAATCAGGCGAAATGACGTCCCGTAGAGCCCAGATCTCGGTACTGTAAATTTTGAGCTGAACCAACCGTAATATACGAGGACCTAAATTCAAAACGACTGAGACGCGGGATTTATACTGTTTCCCAAACTATCGGCACATAACTTTTGTAGCCCTTTCACTACCTTCACTACGAAGCTGGACAAACTTTAAACCTCGATTGGCGCTTGCAAGATCGGAAACGACGTCATATTTTCCGACGTACTCTTGCAGCTTGTTTGATTTCTTTATCCCGCGGTTCTATTTATTTGACTTCTTCTTACGTCTATAATAATTCGAAAATCTTCTCGAAGAAGGGCTAGGCCCGGCTGCATAGCGCAAACATGGGGTCCATGTGAAGTTGAGGGCGATCAAGACGAAAATTCGTCATCAGTGATGACGGGGGGAGGTAGAAACGTAGATGATCTGAGTAACATGGATATAGTTGTGTAATGAAATAAGGCAACTATAGACTGCTCGTATGATTCTGTAATGAGACCAATCTTTACTCAAAATATGACATTTTAATCATATTTCATTTATTAAATCAAGTAAAGAATCATGCAATGACCATACTAATGCAGTAAAGCTATCATCAACTATAAGAGAAATAAAAACTGTTGTTCTAGCACCAAGTTGATGAGCGTGGTGTTGGCTGATTGCGCAGTTGTACACAGAGCACTTCAAGTTGGTAGACAGACTTACTTCTTTTTTTTATTTTCTTTGTTGTTCTTGTTGGCGATGGTGCAGGGAGAAAGTGCAGCACCACCACTCCATTAATAGAGTACCGTAATGTAGGTACTCAGATTAGGTGTAGCTTATGAAACAACTGAAAGCATACGGAATAACGGAATTAACTAAAAACTAACAAATTGAACCGAAGCCATAAATGTCTATCAGTAGCAGCAAAATGTAATGAAATTTGACTACTATAGGTAGAAAGTAGATTTTGTTGCCCTTCTATGGAAGCTTCTGTCCCTTTTCTAATTCTAGAATTTCTACTCTCTTCTGTTCGTTTCAGATCGAAAATAATTCAGTTTCCCTGTTGTCTCTAGTTGTACTGGTTGAATTATTTTACCAAGTCCGTCGATACCAAGGAGAAAAAATGAGTGACTTTTAAATTTAGTGAAAGCGGCACCAGGATTAATCTCGGAGCAAATGAAATTGTTGTTCTGAAGTTTTCTGGGCTTGTAGTAATTTCTATGAGTAGCCTGTCTATCATTAGCCGTTCTCATGAGTCGTAAATGCCTTAGTGATGGAATCTAAAAGAGGCAAGCTATCCGTAAACAGGACAATTAGGACAGGTCTTAGCAGCATTTTCTGCAAGTAATGTTTCAAAACGCAGTAAAAATGGAAAGCCTCAGCTAATTACATAGCTTCAGTTCCAAGTACGTACCTTTTTACACATTTTGATCCGTGAGATGACCAGTAAAGCGGCTGAAATTTGTCAGTTACATCTGCTAAGAAAATAATGCATCCCATATATGATTATCAGTTGATTTTTTCGCAAATGATGCATCAGAATAAAATATTACTTCATTTTTGCGTTCTAATTTAAACGTGCCATGTTCAATCAGCCCCCTTATTTCTTTTCTATTCGATGGATCGAATTCAGCTGTGCGAGGATCTTTCGGATGAATTTTTTCTGTAAGATGAACAGAGAAGAGACGAAAAGGGGAATTTTTCTGGAACGGAATGATTTCCATACAGTTTGATAAAATTCAGAGAGAGGGAAGAATTACGAAGGGTCAACGATTTCCCCCTAACTTCACTAAAGTACAGTTTCGCTTGTTGGGTATCAAAACGTTAACTCGGCGAATTTAATTCTTTAACATGAATCATTTTGAAATGGAAATCGATAATTGTGTAGGGTCCATGCACTCCCTCTCTTTCTCTCTCACTTTGACACCTGTGTTGTAAACTCTGTTTGAAACAGAAGCTACATTAACGATTTTCGCAGTTGTGATACTATTTTCTGCAATGACAGTGTTCCTTTCCGCCGTGGCATCAGCAAGTAATTTTCATGGGCTCATTTTGCTTTGGTAGTTTTGAGTTTAGAATTGGAATCCTAGGTTGGATCCCGAGTACCAGAAATGAAGGTACCAAACCATTTTCTCCGATGGTGTCGTTCATTAGTTTGGCAATCTTGAGTAAGAGCTCCTTCTTGATGTGTCTTTATGTCCGGTGAACATTTTGGTAGATTCGACGTAGCAGAGCATGAATTCGTTCCCCTAAACTTAGAGAGATGTGAGATTAGAAACCAGAGATTTTAAGCTTTATACAGCATCCATTTAAGATATCTTTCCACCGTGGAGAGGTAAAAACTGATCCTGCGTCAGTACGAACCTGATTGAGATATGCAGAGTATTATAGACACCAGGCCTTGAAAATAGCAAGCCAGATTCCTTTGCCTTTCTTATTATATCCTGAGTTCGAATTTAGGAAATTCGCGCTTAAAAATGAGTTGCTGTGTCAATTACATGAAGAACTGGATAATTGGTAGTCAACGTTTGGTAGAGATAAAATCCTTCTTCGAATACAAATTCATTTGTATCTTAGATTGATACCTTAAAACGAAAAGAGGCAGGACCGAGCCGCTGACAAGTGTTACAACTTCGGGAAATCTTTTCGAGAATTTGTTTCGTGCTGGCATCACACTCTGTCCGCCGAGCTCTTTCAAGAAATCCCAGTAACGTTTCTGCAGACAGGTGGTGAAATCCTTGATGAAGTTTGGTCAGCTTTCTTTCGATAAAAGTGGTGATATTCTGATTTTATAGGAGTTAAGCATGACCTTTTTTGCATGCAACAAGTACGCTCTATTTCAGGACTGGATTGCACTGAGTGTTTCGCACGTTGTTGAAATCTAATTTTACCTTGAAAACTCTGTAAAGTCCAAACCAAAACTTATATCCAAATTGATGATATCAAGCTGGAGAGATACAGAAGATGTTGTCAGAGATATATGAATTCCAATCCAGCCGGTAGTACGATAAACGCTTTTCCGAACCTCTATAGGTTCCTGATTTTCCTAATTCTGAACTTTTCTCCGACTAAACGACAATAAGAATGGGAGAATTGAAGCAAAATTACTGTTGTTTGAGCACCAGTGTCAACGCATGCGCCTGATCATTCAGTTTTTCTATTTAGGCTTAAATTGTCTTGAAAAATAATCATTTCTGAATCAGTCAGTAGAACAGAAAAATGATTTACCATTTTACGATGAAAATGCATATGTCACCTGAAGCATATCCTTCTATAGATAGTAGAAGGAGATCTCCACTTTTTGGATAGCAGTACCGAATGAAAAAAAATCATGCAAGAGGGCAATTTACTGTTCCTTACAGGAAATACGTAAGATTAAAGTCATCATCGAGGCTTTCTGTATCAGGTCCATTATGTCATTGTGAAACTTTTTAGCATTAACTGGGGTTTCTTGCTAATTGAGGACAACATTTTCCTCATCTTCGTTGGGCATTCTTTTTTGTCTTCGGTGTATTAGAATGGACCCTGAACATCTCCATTGTCACTAAACATAGCATCTTCGACAGGTTGACACAATTCTAGGAGAATTTTCTTTGTACGGCGAGGATTTAGGTTTAAGTAGTTTCTGATATTATTAATGACATTTACAGGCCTAGAAAAGTCCCGAATAAATTGGTTTTTGTCTCCAAAATTGTTATGACGACGACAATTTCCCAAGCGGTCAATACCATTTTTACCTAGGGCATCTTTATGATAGCTATTCGAGCGATGGATTTTTCATGAAGACTTTGATACGAACGGGAGTGGTTGATCGGGATATTGGTTTAAGAGGTTTTCTTTATGTTCCATGGTTGAGGTAAAGGAAAGGAATCCTCGGAATAATCGAATTCACATTCGGTCTTAATGAAGGCTCTGAATGATCTGCAGTTTTTGCATCCCTACTTTTCCTTCAATTTCTTCCTGCTTTATCAGCCAAATGAAATAAAGAAACATATATATTCTTGGAAACTCCACTGTAATTTTGCAGATAAGGCATTTACAATCGATTCTTTAGCCAATGGTCCACAAAGTACGGGTTCACAGGGTTGTTTGACTTTATCTTTCTCAGACCTGTGCTGTTGGGGACCTTACGGGGCAAACTTGGTGATTTTCTCCCTCAGTTCTTCCATGAACTTAGGCAAAGTACAACTTTTGCGTTCGATTTTGGCGGTAATCTTAAGCTTTAAAGGTTTTTACGAATGCGGTTATGACGAGTAGAGCTATTTTAATCTTCCCTAATTGTATACAACGCTGCTGAAAACGTGTCACAGAGCCAAGAGATATGATGAAAATAAGAGATTTTAGCTTCACCTTCAAAAATGTTATGGACGTATTTTAACTTCTTTCATTAGGAATATTTTAGCACGTGGTGGCATCTAGATAGTTGTTTATGTATTTGTTGATATATGATGAATGAATTTGAATCTTGTAATCATTATGAAATACCTTTTCTCGACAGGACGGGACGTAATTTATCTTCTGTAAGAGTCTGCTGTTTACTCGCAATTTTTTCTGCTGTTGATGAAGCATGTTTTGGTGGAGACCATTTGTGTATTTATCACATTTACCTACTGGCAATTACGATGCTAAATTTGACGGGACCAATTATTGTTAATTATAGTTTGAAAAATGCTCAAGAAGATAGCCACAGAGTGGCTATTTATAGCGGTGCAATCTTGCGCTGCTAGTAATGCTTGGTAGAAAGCAAAGCCAGCACAACCAGCAACGTCATCTCAGCTATAACTAGAATCATCTTTCGTTTGTTGTATCAAACTTATTTTCTGTACGCCTACAACATTCTATCACTATCCACACAAAATTTACAACTAAAATTTTCAGTGTATTTGAAACGAGTTGAAAGATTGTAATAAACTTTCAAATTATCAAATTAGCAGTATTTTACGTTTACTTTAGTGTGTAGAGGGACTTCAGTATGCACTTTTGCACTACCAAATGCGGCATATAGTTCATCCGTATCCCGTTCCGATCGATAAAGCATGAATGGGGTTACCGAGTAAATACGCGAGTTCTATCTATATTGCGAGTATCCCAGCTCTTTTAGACGCAAATGATCACCAAAAATCCTGAACAATACGGCTAGACCATAAATAAATTCTGTATTGTAAAGGAATTCCACACACAGATATTCACATAGTACAATTATCGCATCCCTATTTGAAGGCTGCTAGTATGAATTTTTGTAAAAAAAAAGCAACATTAATAACATAATTCGATTGAGAAATTGGTTTAAACGCGTTAAATGATTTCATGATGAAATCAAAAGTATCCGTCTTGAGGTGATCCCTTCAAAAATGCCGGAGTGATAGGGAGGAGTTAGTGAGTTACTAGGTGGACAAAAGATTGGTTTGTTAGAACTTAAAGGGGCTTTGGATCTACTTTAATGAAGGCCTAAGCGGATTTGCTTGTTCTTGACGTGCTTCTTGGTGAGGGTATAACGATCAAGAACAGGCTTGTTGTAAATGGTGATATTGCATAACTCCCATTGGAAGCCCCCCGGTTTGCCAAGTTTCCAGATCTCGTAAATGTGGTCTTTCATTTTCTTTGAGAATTTGAGCTGTAGGAAGGATGAAAATTTGCGTTCGTACGGTTTGCAAGATACTTGAAATAAATTGCCTTCGTTCTTCTTTCTTGTACGTTTGTGGCCTACGCCGTACATTTGCTGCGAAAGCTCTTCTTCCATAGGCTTCAAACCGGATACATGACCGCTCTTTGCTGCATACGTCGCAGCAGAGGCGGAGAGCTTGGGGATTCCGAGATGTCCATGGGGGGAGGATTAAATATAGTAGTAAACGTCGGTGAGAAAAGAGGCTAAGTAGGAGGTGTGGGTGCTGTAGTATCAAGTTGACTAGCAGTATGAAAGTTTACCCCGTGTTGTTGTCGCGGAGGAGGGTTTTCTCCGAAACTTGCTGCAAGAGAGGAAGGGGTCTCTCCTGGTGCTTCCTCCGCGGTGCTCACTGTCTTGTGATGGAGGAGAGAAGGGGCCGAGTAACATTCCGGGACTTTGACCCGAAGATGTCATCCAAGTTTTCACGTAGCCAACATACCGTGGACACTAGGATTTCAGTGGTGGGTAAGTTAGATACCTTTTGTTTACCTGCAAAAAGCTTTCAGTTAACTTATTTAATTCTGTTTGCAAACAATTTCGCCGACAATCAGTTGTTTGCAAACAGAATTTCCAACGAAGATGTTTGCGAACAGAATTTTGCTGCCTGCAGTGATACGCAGAAAAGCTAGGTGGCTGAAGAAAGCCAGAGATTGAAGCAAAAAGCCACAAAGGAGGAAAGAAATATAACAACAGTTTCAAAGCAAAGAATAGCCAATCACAACCAGCGAGCAAAGTTTATTCCCACGTGAAACCAAGCAAGACGAAATTGAACTGCGGAGCGAGACCACAGCCAACGATCAATCTAGAGTAGCTACAGCAGCCAACCAGCAACTACGCAACGACAGTCCAGACATAGAGCAAGGACAGTTTTCACGGTGAGCTGCCCGATGACATCGATATCGATATTAATCCCGTGAAGTTTGAGCTTCCTATTAATGTACTGTAGCTTGATCACTACTTCTGTCAGTGGAGTACAAATGCGGGGAAAGTGTGGAGTGGTTTAATTTTGGAAGATATTGTGAATGTACACAAATCTCATCATCTTTTTGTAAACCAGGAGGATGTTTGGGTTGGTTTATTGCGAGTAGAATAGGGTGAAACTCCCATTAGCTTCTGCAATACGGCGACGGTGGAGAAAACACTGCGGTGAAAATACGCGCGCTATTGGGGAGAAAGTCGATATGGTTCTTTAATGTTTGAATAGTGCGGTTCGGCTATCCCCCGGTGTATGCTGGGCGTGTTCAGGATAATGGGTAATGTCACTCCTGTTCCTAAATGGCTGGCTCAAAGCCTCAGCATGCATTGGACATCACTGCAGCGACCGCATGCCTCTGGGTTAAAACCGCTCGAACCGTCCCGTATGTCTCCATTGCCCTAACAGCCACGTTCCGCGCCACGTCGGTTAGCACTGCGTAGGCGTCTGAGTGCCAGCCCCCGAGGGTGGATATAGGGATAGGCATGAGTCTGTTTCAGGCGGCGGTCGCGATAAAAGATTCATATCTTCTATAATTTGCAGCCTTTGCCACGTTGAGGGCTGTGAGCGGTTTAAAGGCGCATACTCTCCTATTTGATGGCGCGAGTGGGCTGACAAAAGTATCATCGAAGAAATCCGTGCCTCTAGTGCTTCCCATTGCCCTGATGTCCGGCCTTGTACGATGAAGGCCATCCCTCGGCTCGATAGCGGGGTGACGAGCAGCTTTCTGCAGGTCCTGGGCAAGCAAGTGAATTTGGGGTCATGTCTTCGAATGGCGATCAAATAGTAGCTGCGAGCCCTGTCAGCAGATATGCCGCGTTCGAAGCAACCATTAACGCAGAATGCCGCTGTAGGAGTGTGGCCCCGACCGCAGGGAATTGCTCTGTACAACGCACTGTTGATTAACCCAAAACACCATGCCACTATGGCTCACAAGCGAACCTACTTTTCAATCATCAAAACATCCTCAGCTTTCCCACAGCACTCTGAAGGCCCCTGCACAATAAAATATAGCTTTGAACGACCACTTTTTTGTCTTGAGGGATAACTCCAGCGTGTGGTAAATCTTTATGGGTTGCACAATGTCGCACAGAAGCGTGCGGAGGGTATTCATAAATTAACTACCATAGGATCAATATTTACGCGTATGCACTATAGGGCCAAATATACATTCCAAGAGTAAACACTGAAACCTTTCCCAATTCCTCGTTTGAATGCAAACTCAATACGGCAAGCACTGCAAAACATAGTAGGTATCAAGCTCTCCTTGCAACTTCCGTCAGACGTAGATTTGTGCCTGTACCAATACATGCCCTCGGCAGTTGACACCCGGACGCATATCCCATGCTTACCGCCATTGCGAGAAATGTGGCTGTGAGGGCCGTGGAAACATAAATAAAGATCCGGCCCGTGCTGACTGCAGCAGCAGCAGTTATGTCCAATGCAGCCTGTCTGTTGAGTGGCCTTGAGGTTCCCACTTAAGAATTCCAGACTCTCCATTACACAGACCGGTTCCCCCTAGCCTTCGGAAAATAGCCGTCCTGCATCCCTAATCACTAAAGCACCCGAATTTCCTCCCCCCTGATAGGGGTAAATCGTCGGGAGAAGAGATATTCAGAATCAACCACCCAAGAAGGAGGTGTTGCAAGCGACAAAAGTGCTACCGTGGAATAGTTGAACGAACGAAAAGGAGTGTATAGGGACGACAGTTGAATGGGCTACAAGCAAGTATGGAAGGGGCAGGGTCTACCACCTATGCTTAGTGACTAGGGTAAAATAAATGCTTCTTGGGTCTGAAGTTGACTCTCAACTTCCTAACTATTTGGGACTGAGCTTGAAGCTGTCTGCCAACTTGCTTGACCTCTCCATGAGGAAGCGGTTTACTCAGCTTATATAGACTTTTGGCTAACCCTAAAGTCCGAACAAAACCACAGAAGGTACCAGGAAATGCATACAAACAATTTGTGTGGATGATTACTCTAAACAAAAGATACTTAAGAAACTAACAATCAATGAGGTCCTCTTATTTCCCATTCTCTAAATCAGATCCAAACAACTCCTCTAAAATATCCATGCTGTCCAAGCAGTCCCCACAAATATCTGCGAATGGCTCACAGCTCTCTATTCCCTCCTGGGAGATATCTAAACTACTAAAGATATCTCCATCCGGTTCCAGCGTCGGCACCACTTGATCCATACTCTCCAGTCCAGGCCCCACCAGTACAACACTTTCCATGCCCCCATTTCCCTCATCCAACTCGTCCTCGTCCTCGTCATCCTCCTCTTCCTCCTCTTCATCCTCATCCTCATCCTCATCCTCATCGTTATTAACCTCATAGACCAATCCAGGGGCTACCCACTCCTCAAAGGTCTCCCCAGCTCCCTCCTCGATGTCCCACTCCTGACCCTCAGGTACCTCCTCGGCCTCATCCTCGACGAAGAGCTTGCGGACGAATTCTATTATCTTCTTCTTAGTCTGCCGTCTCAGGTAGTCGTCTGCATCCGTCGGGCCATATACTGCGAGCGCAAGGCCGTTTAAGGGGCGAGAGGGGCGGTTTTTAGTGATGGGGGCGGAGGGGCGAAGGTTGCTCATTTTGGTTGTAAATGATTGTAGACGGAGGATAGAGGGTGTTTTGGGTGTGTTGGGGGAGAGGAGTGATGAGTAAAATGATCAGGGACGTTTGAAACTTGGAATAAAAAGGTTTAAATAGGCTCCCGGGGCAGGTTCTATCGATTAGGAATAGGTAAAATAAATCTGCAAGGGATTTTGTAGTAGTGCATTTGCGCCCTTTTTCTCAAAAAAAACGAATTTGGAGGAGGAGGTAAGCAAAAAGGGAAAAAGAACTTGATTCGGGATCGATTCAGAGGGGTAGATACAGTATAAAAATATCTAGATAAAATGGAAGTAAATTTGGGGAGGACCGCGGTAATGATAAGCGAGGTTCAGGGAGGACGAGGAAGGACCGGAACTATAAGCAAATTTGGACAAGGAGAGGTAGTACAGTAAACTATAGGCCTGTAGATGACGGCGACAAAAAAAAATCTGCGCCTAACACCCCCTTAAGGTTTCTCACTACAGTACATACTTCTAATGTAACACTCAGATATGAAATGTGATTGAGTTACCATCGTTCCCCCGATTGGGTTACAGCCAAAACATCTGTCACAGTAAACGAACCCCGTCAGTCCTCGCCCCACTAATTTATAGGGGAAACTTTGGGTGTTTTAATGATTGAAAAATAAGGTCGGCTGTAGTCCCCGATAACATTGGTATGTGAAGGTGCGGTCTTGCAATGTCACAACCTGCGCGTAAGTCCAACACTTTCTGATCCTCGTCCTCAATCGAATCTGGCTCTAATGGGTCGGCGACGTCGGTATTAACGTCGTCGCCTTCCACAGAATTAGAGTCAGACCAATCCATCCAGCTAACCGACACCCACGGGCGCTCAGTTCCATACGGACCCTGCAGAGGGCAACCGGTCTAATTCATAGGACTCTTGACCCTATCTTATTAAGCTAATCCTACTCACCAATCTGTCTCTCCGGGGACCAAATGGAACTGAGTGCCTGTGAGTACCGGTTAGCGGGCTGGGTTGGACTGACTGCAATTCTGTAGACCCAAATGACGTTAATGACGATTTTGCCCGAGCAGGAGAGCTGGCCCTGTTGGAGGCGCGGAGGTTCAGTGAGTTGCGGTGGAAAATAAGTAAATGGTTGCTGAGGCATGTTCATTCAAATTTACAACGCAACGTCGCTACGAGGGCAAGGGATACCTACGCAAAAGTCAAACAAGTCTTAACACAGCGTCATGCCGCAGCGGAAGCGATGTCCAATGTGGCGAGCCTGTTGGTCGGCCTCCAGCCAGTTTTCTAGCGTTTTCACGAATTCCCGGCAATCCCTTACATTGTAAGCCTTTACCCACATCACGACATCCCTCAGGGAAGCTGACCATATTTTTCATGGATTAAAAACACCCCAAATTTCCCCAATTTACAACGTAGCCGATAATTGTATCGTCTCGGGACTCAGCCCTTCATATATTTCACGCCAACGCTAATATTGTAATCGCGTTCAACTACGAAGTTTGCTCAATAAAACATCACTTCTGATTCATTCTCTGCTCCACAAGAGCTCCTATTCAAATTAGTTCCCATGCAGAAATTATCATTTGATATGAATTAAAAAGTTTACATCAAATGGTTTCTACGGTGATATAGAGTGATTGTAACCATACTGTATTTTAACTCAACCATTACAACATTCGCAGTAAACAAACCAAAAAAGTTCCCCCTTTTAATGAGGTTCTTCCCATAGGGGGAAAATTGGTTTGGTTTACTGCGAGTAATGGAACGGTTGGGAGTCCTCTGTATTTGTAATCAAATTCCCATAGTAAGCCAACCCAATGTACCCCCTCTTCCCTTAGTACTGCGTCTGAGTACATCGTGAGTTTCTGGAGTACTTTCTGATGTGGTGGTAAATCTATATTGGGTTGTACAATGTTGCACAGAAGCGTGCGGAGGGTATTCATAGATTAACTACGGAGGGCGGGCGGGTAGAAACCCGTCGCGCCTGCATTAATTGAAGACTAAACGCAAAACGGGTAACGAAGTCACAGAGCTCCTGTTCAGGGGAGGAACCGCGACAGGAAGCAGCGAAGGAAGCAAGGCGGCGGAAAAACCCTTGCCGTCGTCGCCCAAGGCGCCATAAATATCTATCCCGACGGGGAGAGGAGGATATCGTTTCGTACTTTCTGATAGAGTCGAATATATCATACGATAGTAAAACATCCAAAACTTTCCCCTTCTCATGAAATATTAGAGTATGGGTATGTATCGCTCGAGGTCCTCTTCGATCCCATATTTCCTGTTTTTAGGAAGTTTATATAAGAAAGGGGGAAATGTGGGGGAAGGTTTGGGTGTTTTACACTTGGAAGAGTGATACTGTTGGAAATGTGGGGTGAATTAATATTTGAAAGATATGGTCGGTTATGGATGAACTAAATGCTCACGCACAAAAGTTTTAATTTCCTTTTAATACGCTTCGAAGAGTGCAAATGTAAGTTTCAATGGCCCCCAAGCCATCAGAACACTCTTGAAATTCACTTGAAACCTCTCTAGCAGCCTGATATGTAAAGGGAAAAGGTTTGAGTGGTTTACTCTTGAAGATATATCTGATCTATACGTAAAATATCTGTAATATAAGATTTGTGCGTGCAAAGCCAAACGGTAGAAATCTGCTGAATGGTTGGAACCTGTTAAGTGGCGTATTGCTGGCGGAGAATGAAAATTTTTAATGCTTTAAATGTTTCCAATTAGGTGGCTATTCAGTTGCAAAGGACTACTGAGAGTCTCGTCTAGTACCCTTACCAGGTTTGATTGGCGGATCGAGAGGGCAGTTGTAGTAAACTCAATAGAAAACGCGACAACTGCTTCATTGGAAGATGTGCTTTTTGTTCTTATCAGTATGCGTAAGGTATTCCTCTCCTTGAACTGTGTGCGACCACTTGCGCAATCAAACTTGATCACTACTTTCATCTTTTGTTCAGTACCCGCCCTCAAATTTATAGTATGGATCTTCGTCTCATTTTCATTCTCCTTCTTGTACTCCTCAGTGCAGTCCCGCAAACTTTAGGCTCCTTTTCGAATAGGTCGTCACGACGACTAGTCTCCTTCATTAATGGGACAGCGCTCGGCCGTGACAATATTGATGATATCCGTCAGGCTGTCGATGTCATTCGACTTGAATTCAGTTGTTGTCGCCCTAAAGTTTGCTTCGCTGTGGATGGAAGTGCCTCTATTTCTCAGCAAGAATTTCGCCTACAGTCTAATTTCGTACAGTTAGTTGCAGCGGTGTTAGGGGGTTTGAGGGGCGCAAGTTTTGGAGCAAACCAATATGGTGGAATAGTGGAAACTGTTAGTCCCCTGACAGATTCCTTGCTCAGAAGGAGAGGTTTCCTATCGAGAGTAGGCCGGTCGACCCAACTTGGAAGCCCAATAACGTTTATCGCACCTGGACTACTGTCTTGCGTTTCCCTTTTAGAAAATCAAAGCCAATCATCACGTTCCAAAATTGTTTTGCTTGGAGATGGAAGAAGTAACTTTTTGCCGGATTCTGGAAGATTAGGGGCAGTGTCTATCGCAAGGAGGTTTCGCAATGGCGATGATGAAAATGAAATTTGTGCCGTGCTTGTGGGAGAAATGAGGCAGGACTCTTCAGACGCATAGTTGGGCAGCAAGGAACCTTGGTGACACCTTTCTCTGGAAACGCGTCGGTCCGGCGCTTTCAAGCGTGGTGAGGGACATTTGTAGTTAGATCTGCAAGGGTAAGAGAGAAGTCCGAATCTGTAATGATCTGTTTGGGGATACACAAATGCCAAAAGCTTGTTCAAGATTAGGTCTCTGCTTCCTAGGGTGAAAAGGTCAATTGAATCTAAGAGTGAGGGGTAAGAAAGGAGGCTCAAATAGTATGTAGAGTTTGACCTATATTGGTTTCTTTCTTGAAAGGGGGAAAAATTGGTGTGCTGAATGATTGAAAAATAAGTTAGCCTATGTTCCAAAGCGCATCAAATAATTGGCTGGAATCTGTACGGGATGAGAGATTTGGGTGTTTTTACTCAAGGAAGATATATTCGATCTAGCCTAAAATTTTCCAGACAGTCACAATCGACTGAGAAAGATGTGCCGACACAGTACTGGGGGAGGAAATACGCTCCCTAGTTAATTTATGAATACCCTCCGCACGCTTCTGTGCGACTTTGTACAACCCATAAAGATTTACCACCACCCGAAAAGACCGCCTTCAGGCCAGCCATCAAGCAAGCCGCATTGGATATGACGGCTGGTGCAGCGTGCCTTTCCATCAAACCCCGCCGAACTTTTCCGGATGTCTCCATTGTCCTCACGGCCACGTTCCTTGCCACGTCACGTAGCACTGCGCATGCATCCTGGTGCCAACCTCCAAGAGTGGAGATCGGCACAGGCACGAGCCTACCTCTGGTGGAGGTCGCGATAAAAGAGTGATGTCTTCTCTGCTTTGTATTTCGTACCGCATTCAGAGAGGACATCGGATTGAAGGCCCTCACTCTCCTGTTGGAGGGAGCGATGGGACTCAGGAAGGTAACATCAAGAAAGTCGGTCTCTCCGCTGCTTCCCATTGCTTTACGCCCGGTCTCGTGCGTGGAAAAACGTTTGGGTGTTTTACTGTTGGAAGATATTTCCGACCTATCCCTGTCTCGTGCGTTGAAGACCATGGCGTGGCTCTACGACAGGGTGATGAGCAGCTCTTGCGAGGTCTTCTGCGAGAAGGGTGACTCGGCGATTATGACGGTTGATCCTTTGGGCTCCATCCAAGCAGTGCATGAGATGATCGCCGTGTACACCGAGCGATTATTGGAAATTCCTTCTCCGGCATGGCGATTCAGGGTAAAAAAGGGGGGAATGTCTGGGTGCTTTAATTTTTTGAAAAATGTGGTCGGTTGGGGCCCGGGTATCTTAGAGGGTTACCGATGGTGGAAAGTCCTATCTGCCAGCAAAGTTACCTGGAGCATACCACGAGATATGCCCGCCCCTTACTCATCCTTCTCCCCACCAGCCTCTAACCCTCCAGATCGGCAGCGACATCACGGACGTCTTCGCCGTCCGAAGAGTTGAGATCAGACCAGTCCATCCAGCGAGCAGGCACCCACAAATGCTCCGTGCCGTAGGGTCCCATCACAGGCAGGTTAATGTCCTTCTCCGTGGCCGTAATAATCCCACTCTCGCGCCATGACGTCTGCTCATAGACGCCTTTGGGTGTTGTTTTGTAATCAGCGGCTTCCACCAAGGTGGAAGAGTAGAGCTTCCCGCCACTAGGTAGCGGGCGCGGGTGTTCGGTACCACAGGGTAGTTCACTATGGGCCTGTTTCTTTGGGGAACAGACGGAGCCGAGTGAGAATCCGACCTTAAGCCATCAAATATTGCGAACAAAAGGTCCCTCACGGAGCGGTTCAAACCACGCTTTGCTGTCTTGGACGCTTTCACACGAGGTAGCAGATCGCATATGATTGCCGCCACCACGTGACCGATCCCGTAGTCACGTCACACAGTTACACTGTGCAGGCGGGTGAGCCGTTGGAGTTCAGACACGAGGTGCGTGACCTGTGCATGTAGCCCGTTGAGGTCTTGTTTCGGTTCACGGAGCAGGGAACGGACGCCACTTTCTAGAGCGAAGTAGACCAGTCGCAAATAGAGGAAAGATTCTCCGGGCGGCTTAAGCTTCCGCGGGACGTCCGACCAAGCGGCCTCCGTCCTCGCGAAAGGTGCTGCGGGATCCTCCGGGGAGTCCAAATGCCAGTCTCCTTCGTCTTCGCCTTCCTCTCCGCATTCGTCTAACAAGTTGAATGTCGGGATGGTCAAGTAAAGATTCACAAAAAAGAGAAGATGGGGTAAAAAGTGGGACTTGGCAGTAGTATTTAAGCCGCACTGAGAATTCTCGAGGTTCAATGCTTGTCTGGAGCCGGGGCATATGGGACAGTACACCTATTCTTTAGCACCCGGGAGAACCATAGATGCGCGAAACGCCTGTCTCCTGGAATCCTGGATGTCCGTCAACGTCTTTTGCGGTGACAATTTTTGTGAGTAATTTACACTGAACGAGATAATTCTATATGGAAGGCGAGAGGTGCAAAATAATTGGGATAGATAGATCCAAAAAATAAATAGTTCCAACTTGAATAAATAAATAAATACCACAATTGGACTTAGAATGAATAATGAATAGAAAACCAATTTTAATGATATCTGATCGAGGGGAATATTTCGATGGCCCGAGGATGTAAAAAATATTTCTAGCAACCTAGTATTATTATACTCTACACCAGGGTACAATATTTTGGTAGACATGATTCAGGCTCAGCAATAATTATTGCAGTATTTTCCAGGTAAGCACTCATGCAGGTAATAATTTTTTGGCAGCATAAATGCAATAATTACAGCCTGTATAATATAAACCCAACTGTAGGACATAAAAATGATTACACACTGAATTCAGCATAAAATAGGGCCAGTATAAAATAGATAAAATTATTCCTTGATGATTCACAATAAAATATAAATTGTGGACTTCAATAAAAATATTTCTCATCAATTCAGCATCACTGTGGGACACCAGGATAGAAATTAAAATATTTGGTCAATTTTAACACCACTTCCCCTATGAAATATTGAACTAAATTTATCTTGTTGACTGAGATGAATCCCGAGATAAAAGATTACTCATATCCATAGGTATAGATCCATCAAATAGGAGGAGCTTGAGCATGTCAGATGCAGGACTGTCCTTTTTTGTCAGCGGGTCGGAGGGATTAATTGAACCAGGTATCCATAGCATTTTCTTGATTTTGTTCGTTTCGAAATTATGTCGAATTAATTGAACATCGCTCTAATAGATTATCTTCAGGCACACGAAAGTAGATAAAGAGCTGAATAGATCTTTTGAATCAACAGCAACATGAAGAGGAATATTGATATTTGAGAATTGTACTGTATGCTGCTGCAATAATTTTTCCTTCCTCGATAGCTTCATCAGCAGCCAATATTTCACCAGATGCAATAGATTTGACAGGACGCCGAAGATAGATGTGAATGCCAATAAATTGTATTAAATATTCAATTACGATTTAAGGAGCCAATTAGCAACCATTACATCCAAGTTGCGCATTTGTCGATCCGGCTGGTTTTCCTGTATCAGAAAAAACAACAACTCATAAATTGAAATTTCCGGAAACTTCCGGGCGCCGATACGCGCTTGTAGAACCAAAAGAGTTTAAATTCCGAAGCATGGAAGATTGATAGATAAATCACGAACCAATGGATTTGACCTTTTCTGTTGTAGATAACTTGCTTGAAAAGCAGACACTGAAGATGCGACCATACCAAAATAGATAATTGAACCATTTTGAATTAAAAGCGAAGTTTTCAAAGAGTTCATTTTTTCATCAGGTTTTTTCGACGATTTCTTGATATTGAATGAGGTTCCAGTCCATTTAGCTTTTCATCAGCTGAGACATTAATTTATAGTGATCAAACTGCATAATTTTAACTTCATTGAAATTAAAAGATCCAGGACTATGTACGATTGTACCAAGCTTATATACTTTTCCAAGGTCTTAGATAAATTGACTCTTAATTTTTTTTGTCCAGTAATAAGTATGTCATCGACAAATTTAACGACAAGCAGAATTATTGATCCTTTTGAACTCAGGAAAAATAATTGGGGTATATGAACGACTGATTTCAATCCGAGGTCAAGAATGTATTATCCGAGTGTATTTGCCATTTAGCATTCGCGTTGACTAAACCATATGAAGCAGACAGTTGTAACCAATAAAAGGATTTTTTCGACATTCCCGAGGAGGTCTCACATAAACATCTTGTAATGCTGATCTAGATCGTAAAAATGCAGAGGTGACATCAACCTTTGATAAATTCCATTTAAAAATTGTAGCAATTGATAGGAGATTCTAATGCAATCGGAGAACAAGATTCCGAATCAGTTCTCAAACTATTTTTCTCCTTATCCTCATTTCCATGCAGAGCAATTCGAGCCTTGCAATAATATTTTACATCATACAAAACTTTATTTTGTATAAAACGTGACTGGATATTACATTCGAGTCGGGAGGAATTTTTGAAACATGAATTTCTGAACAGGTACTGAGAAAATTTTTTCTTCCGTATTGTATGCATTTGAATAATATGATATGGAATTCCATTCGCTTGATGAAGTAAACATTCTTTAGATCCAACCTTTTATTATAAAAACTCAGATCTTTTTGTTCAGATGATTTCAATTCCGTTCAAGGTAACAACTAAATTTTATGCGCACCAATTCCACCATTTTCATCAACAGGGATATGAGTTAAATTTTCAGGGGTGTAGGGAATTAAGTTCGGATTCAATCGGAACATGTTCAAGAAATAATATGTTTTTGGATTCTGATAAGTTTCCATCGCTTTCTGTTTCATTATATTTTTCGACTTCAACATTCATATTTTGGGTTAAAATTACCATCATCACAGTGATCTCCAAAATTGTTCTCGCCTACATTCTTCACTTCGTTAATATTCATTCATCAGAAATATCTTCACAGAGTATTAGATAGATTGATTCAATAAATCATTTATCTTTTGAATTTGGTAAGCTAGTTCATTATATGAAACGAAATGTCGGACATCGTCAATTGCAGCATGTATAAATTTTCCATTGGATCCAGGTACTGTGACAATAAGGATTTTTTGTCGAATTTCAAGACTGGTCTGGGCGATGACCAAGATCCTTTTTTCTGATTTGGTAGATGAATGAAGATTTCCCGATATCGCCAACATTAATTAGAATATCGGTCACAGACTTTGATTTTCGAATAAGATTTGATTTCCTCTTGGCTATTAGCTCATTATGAGCTTCTCTTAAATCATTTGGTAGACTTCGAGGACCCGAATTAACGATGGGCCGAGTGTGACCAGTGGCAAGCTCGTATGAAGAAACAACATCATTTCCATATAAATCATTCGGTATTTGAAACATTCGAGCAATACGAACCGTAGAAGAACGAAATTTTTTAACGGATGTAAATGTCTCTTAATAGTTTGTGTTTCGACTCAATATAATTTTTGTTGTGGCGGCGGGAACCAATAGGACAAAATGAAAGTTCTCTTTCCTCAAGATAGCTTCTGATAATATCATTGTAAAACGCCTGATCTCCCATTAAATTGTTAGGGTCCCAAAATGGTGTTAAGCATAGAGTCTCAATACAATTAATGCAATTTTCCATACTTAAGGACGGTACTATTGAACCGGTTGAATATCTGGTAACTGAGTCCATAATGTGAAAAATATCCAAGTTTTCCACAAAAAAGTGATCCACACACACCAATTCATTAAATCCGCGAAATATAGAGCTTAATGATACCTCGGAACTATGTCGATAATTGCAAAATGACAGGGAAATGGTATTCAAAGATCTCCTTTAGAGACGGAAAGACACTTTTGTGCTTTATTAATTTAGAGGCAGCGGCGGTTAGTAACCGAAAGGGACACACCTAGACCTTTAAGGAGGACAGAGACTGTTTCCAAAAATCGGGATCTGTGATCAGTGCTGGGCATCTTCTTGATGCTGCAGGATATGGATCAACTGAAACAAGCACGGGAGTGTTGCAGTTGAATTATTCCAAACATATATGCTCCGGAAACTTAATCCACGTTTAGGGTTAAAGACTGCTCTTCTACCATTTGACTAGCAGTAAAGTAACCCAAACCAACCAATTAAGTAAACTACAGTGAGAATGAAAAAATATTTCTTACAAGTACTAGAAAACTACTTAACTTATTTTCTATATCAAATATAATGACGGAATATTTTGCAACAAAATATTTTACCAGAGTCCACAATTTTTATTAATTCATGAAAACAATTTATCTATTTTTCACTGGCCTGTATTTTATATTGATTTACACGAGAAGAAATTTTATGTCTATCTTTGGTTTTTAATTATACAGTTATACTACTGGATATATATTGCCAAATAATTCATATTTGGATTAATATTCACCTGGAAAATTATTCTGTAACTATTACTGAGCATGAACTGGGCCCACACAAAAAAATACGGATAGACTCACCTTTATATCTTTTCTGCCTTGATGTACAGTATAAATTTTCCTAGACTGTTAGAGAACTTTAGCAAGCTTCGTCCATCGAGCTATTCCTACTCATCAGCTATTGATAAACATTGGTTTTCTTTATATTATCATTATGAGTCCTATTCAAGTAATATTGCTATTCATTTTTTTGGATTAATCATTTTTTTTCTACGAATTCATCTAATTTTTACAAGCACTGTACCTAACCCACAGATTCCCCCATTTTGGTACAGTAATTTAAAAATGAATTTACTTCCAAGTCTTAAATTTTAGGGAAGTAACTGGAAGTCTTCTATTTCGAACCACTATTGTTGGAGATTACAGCACGGCAGGTCATGCGGTAGTGTTAGAATCGCAACACTAAAAGTATGAAACGTGTACTACGCAGGAGTTTTCTGATGGATATATAATTTACGCCATACAAATCCCAGTTCCAATGTTTACCCGCTGTAAAGAATGTGCATGATTGGTTTGGACTCCCCTAGTCGAGGCAGGAACAACTGTTGAATTGTCTTATCTTATGGGTGATTTATGGCTGTTTTTCTTTTGTTCCACTAAGTTACACACTCAAATGCTTATATGGACAATTTTAGTACCCAATTACAGGAGGCACTATCTATCCCTATGTTCCACTCGCGGTAAACTAACCCAACGTTTCCCCTATCTAGAAAGTAATTAAGTAGAATGTAAATAGGTATGAGTCACGAACCTATTGTCGAGGTAAGGACATAAGTTTTTTCAATGGGCGTTTTTGACTGCCGGATCTCTTCGTCCCTACACAGGGAACGTTTGGGTGAGTTTACTGTTAAGTAGAGTGCGTAATAATATGTATACCGCTATAGAAATTAAAACTGATGAATACAGTTTATTTGTGCCGAAGTAATATCTAATTACCATTTGGGACATGACTGCAGAGCTGTGCACCATGATGCGTTATAACAGCGGTGCAATGATTATGGCGTTGAAGGAGACCATTTGATTGCATCAGAGCTCATTAATTAGGAGTAGCTCTGTAGCAGTCAAAATAACACTAGCCATTTCTAGTACTCCTTATAGTGCACTATTGTACTTCATTCCGGCAACTGGTTAGTAAGTAGTTTGATATAGTCAAATATAGCATTGTACATCTTCGATATTCATTGAACTGGAAATTTTCACTACTATATTTTCCATACTCTAGTTCTATTGAAAGAAATTGCAGAGAACTGTATAGGAAATACAGGTTGGGGTCGTCAAATCTTTCTGGGAGTCCCTGACAGGCATCAGGTTGCAAAAATTTTAGTCTCCGTTTCTCATTATGCATACCTTCAGCGTTTAAAATTGGAGCCAGCTACCGTTAGGTCTCTAAAATCCTCAAATATCCTTCATTTACATCTCTATAAAATTTTTCTACAATTTTCGAATCCTTTAATTATGTCGACTATGGCATTCTAGTACTTAAAAATAAATAATTACCAGCCGCCTAAAACACGTGCAGTTCTGAGCTAGAACGCATGTCCAATGCTTTTTCGTCTTAAATTCTATCACGTTCTGCGTTTCTCCATTTTAAAATCCTCTCTGTGCCACGGCTTTTATTATTTTAAAAATAATTAGTCGAAATTTTAACGCTTAATTAACGTAATTTTGTCGCAAGATCCTCTCGAAGGGAGAACTAACTAATTTTCATTCTGCGGAAATAGATCTCTTGTGTATTATCCGTGTGATAACTGGTATCGTACTTAATTTTTATCCCTATGGAAGAAGAATGAGTCGCTTCTAAATAGTTATATCAATTTTGATGCGAGGGATGCGGTTAGTCAACATTTTTTTCCATCAAAAAAGCAAAGAAACTCTTTGAATTATAGCGGGAATGTTGTGGTAGCGATCACATACTGTACCAATCTACATATAGGCATTTGGATGTCCTAAATATTTGTCTATCAGTCATATCATAAAACGAAATTCAATGCTCTCCACTTTCCAGCACCTTAGTGGAGTCGTCCTATATTGCACGTATTTTTTTGTAAACAAAATATTTATCAAACCATTCCAAATATGGATCCTAATAAAGTACTAGTTGAATTCAATGTTTCTATACTTCTCATAGGCAATTACATTTGAGTGAGTTGCTATAAAAAACTGCGCACTGACGAAAGTCCTACTGTTCGGCTTGTCCTCAATATCAAACCTTTTTTGTAATGATGAGTAGCTATACGAATTACCTTACGGTGTCTATTATCCCCATAACTCAGCGTAATCCGAAAAAATGAACGACGATGCTCTACTTCATGCTACGCCTTGACACTTTTATCCAGGTTTTAAGAAAAATAAATGCTTTTTTACTCATCTGAAATCTGTGAAAGCTTGAAGCAACTAACCATGCTTTAAGTAAAAAACTCTTTTGGGGGGCTCCTCGAGATAACGAATAACGACTTTTTTAGAATTTCAGTGAAATCTTCGATTCTTTTGAGTATGTCACAGTAACGGATAGTTAGAGAACACAGTTTAGTTTCGAATAGGGAAAATGGGATGTATGGAATAGGTGGATCTGTTTGGAGTAGAAAATCTGAGTGTAATATTAAATACATGTAGCGATGGTCGAGGCAATGTACAAATCATTGCTGTCGAATGCTAGCACCAGTAAACAGTCTACGAGAAAGTCGAATGGATGCCATCCAGCAGACAATTACAAATAGTATTGGAAAAAATAATTGAAAGTCAGAATAACCCCTGCAAAGCATATGAGTAAAACTCCGATATGGCTCTTTCCCATGATAACTTTCAAGAAATAGTTTAGTCCCTTTTATCATCGAGACCGTAGAAGGCTCGAAGGTACCAATTCTAGAATTTGGAATGATCTAAATAATTAACTGATTACAGGACAAAACTCCTTTATCATGGTCATTTCGCATACCAAAACTCTTCTGAAGTCCTTCTCGACACTTAAATCAGGTTCTTTTATAAATGGGCTTTATATAATTCCTCGAAATTATGCGCTTCCGTTTTTTATGAGAAATTCATCCGCATATTGAAATTTGTGAGCCATAGCTACATTATCACTTTTAATGTGAAGATATAGGTCGTATAGTAATGATAACACTATAAACAAAATTTGTCGAATATCTAATGTTAACCCATCTTCAAAGCGTAAAAGGCTTTTTTACGGTACAATGATTTTTGAAATCTATTCACCGAATTATTTGACCGGTAGCTACAAAAAATCTCCTTTCTTTATGTAAAGTTTCTTTTGTAGGACAAAGTTTAGAAAATTAGCACCTCTTGGAAGTTAAATCCTGAAAACCTGATATGATTAGGCGCAATCTAGAGCAATTTACCACAGTTGCAAATTTTTCCAATTAATGTATATAGGATATTTTTAGACAAAGCAATTTACAGTTGATCTCACCTCTTGACTGTAAGAAATGCAGAAAGAATATTTGGGTGTTTTAATATTGTGAGATACACTAAATCTATCCAAAGATTTTATAGAAAACCGTAATCGACTCTACCCGTGTGGGAAGTACATCTTAATCAAACTTTTCTGTATATAAAACTTTTTTACTGAAAACTTTCTCACCGAGAAGAAGCGGTAGGATGCCCATGCTTCATCTCTATTGATCCCGGTGATCTCTGTTTATATGGCTGAGTGTGATTCATAACCATACGCAATATGTTATGCCTTGTTGTATGTAAGTGTTAATTTTGTATCCTCATTACCTATTGTTACACTGATTGGTATCTCTGAGCCTTCAAGATATCTATAGGCTAATGTGAGACTCTTACCGAACTCTTCCACTGTCCTAGAATATCATCAGTGGTTTCAAGAAAAGGGTCGTAAACGGGGTTATTGGGACTAATGTTGGTAACTGTATCTTCATTTAGAGCCACTAATTCAATCCAATCTTTTTTCTTGCTGAAATAAGGTAAGCTGTGCAGCTTTGAGTTTTTCCTACTTTTATTTTCTGTTTCATGTAACTTTCTCTGCATCATTTGCTAAAGACGACACTGTTTTAATCCATCTGAGTTCTTCAAAGTCAGAAACGCAATGTGTATGAAGCATATGAAACTCGTATAAATTTATAGTTAATAAATACATATCTTATGCCTAGTTGATCTAGTAAGTTCGAAGTTGGAGGATGTTTCGAAATCAGCACAACTGATTACGCGCAAAAAATTCGAACATGGTACAGAACACGGGGTTTTCAGTGATTTGTTCAATGTTGCGATTATGCTCATAAGTCACCAAATACCCTGACAGTATCCCTCAGTAAACTGTACCAAGGATTTGCACTGTAAGAAGACATCAGCGTAGCTTGGGCACTGTACTCACGCACCAGTTAAAAACATAATATCATACCACTTTGTACCGAGCCAATGACATGGAGCCATCGTGGCTATCTCGCGTGGTTCTCGAATCATTTCATACCCACCAATCAGCAACCACTTTATGCCTCCTCGCCAATTGGACCAATGGGACTTTGTCATGATGTTGGCTGCTGCCGGTTACACTGATGGCTGCTACATGATCCTTCAGAACCTTGTAGTTGATACCTTTGGGGTCGCTTTTTCTAGAATACCTTTGAATTCAGTACCGTTTGGGTACAAATTATCTCTGCTTGTGTTGAGTACTTTTTCTATATGAACCCTGGTCTGATGTTCCGGCCTGTTTACCGGAAGCATCAACCAACAGTTCAACCATCGATTACCTTTTGTACGCTCAACACCCCACATCTGGTAGCATAACATATTCGTTTGTCAGTACTGCCAGTTCTTCCAATCCGACGGTAAGTTAAAATCTCTATTAGATTTGACGTTCTGTCCGATTGCATGCAGAGACTAACATTTTGTGTTTTACTCTGATTCTTTATTGAATAACGGTCAGTGCCGAAAAAAAAACTTCCAGGGATCGCCCTTCGTCGCCGGACGAGTACAATGCAGAAGACTTACAATCTTTCTTGGCCAAAAATTGTCAGGAGCTGACAACGTTCGAGTTTGGAGTGGAGCCAAGAACACCCACCAGAATCGTGGTGGAGGAACCAAAGACACCAATACCCTCCACCTTCTGCCTTCCGAGGCTGTATCGCTACCCGCTCTACCGCCGATACCGAGAAGGCCCGCAGTCCCTCGCTGCAAGCCTCAGAAGCCTAAGAAGACCTCACCGATTCTTCCTGACGCGGCTTCCATCGTCATCCAGAGAACCGCCAAATCGCATTCGTAAGAAGACCAGAAGGCCTCGACTGACCAAGAACCCGCGATCGACGCCCTTCCACTGCCGTCACTGTCAAGTCACGTGCACAGGTCGAGTGCAATATCACGAGCACCTTCTCTCCCGTAAGCGTCAACACCGCGCGGACAAGACAAGGCATACCTGCGATACTTGCAAGATAGAAGTTCCGAGCAAGGCAGACCTTGAGCGCCACCGTCTTGGCCGTCGTCATCGAGAGACCGCTCGAAACGCTCAGTAGTTGAAATTTGAATAAATTTAAGTACAGTAAAGAGAGCAAAACTTCAAAAGTTTCTTTCTCAACCGACTTCGTTTGTGCTGTGTTCGCCCTACCGCTGTGGCTATCTTACGAACTCGCTTTCCCCAGTTCCTTGCAGACGGACCTGTAAGTCCGTAGCCTCGCCAGGTTCTAGACAGGAAAACAACCGTTCTGTAAAGCATCGCAAGGATGGCTACTATAGAACAACCGACGTTACTGACGTCAAACCCTTGCGTCAGAGAATATCAACTATCCCGAGTTATTGACTGGTGCTCGAATTCGAGACCTGTCACTGGTCTTTCGCTGGTCTAGCCCACTCGGCCACAGTGCAGACCGATTCTTACAGGTCAATTTGAAAAAAATCTATTTAAGGGGAAAATTCACAACTTTCAGAAAAATAAACGATGGAGTTTCGTAAAAAACTAGATGATCTGCTCGAAAATGACTTCATAAGACCAAGCAAAAGCCCCTGGGAGCGCCAATACTATTTGTGAAAAACGATAGCGGTTTGCGGATGTCTGCGAATTACAGGGCACTTAAGCGGCTTACTGTAAAAAACAGCTACCCGCTGCTGCGCATCGATGATATATTTGATCAGCTACCCGCTGCTGCGCATCGATGATATCTTTTATCAAATCAAAAGAGCCAGGTACTTCTTTAAAATAGATCTGAAGATGGGTTTTCATCAGATCAGACTGGAGGAATCGTCAATCCCGCTCACAGTGTTTCGAACCAGATACGGACATTTCGAATTTCTCTTACTACCGTTTGGTTTGACCAACGCACCAGCAACCTTTATGAATCTCATTGAACGACATATTCAAAGATGTCCTGGATTTATTCGTCATCGTTTACTTAGATGGCATTCTTATATTCAGTAAAACATGGAAAGAACACCTAGAACACATTGATGCAGTACTAGAGATTCTCAGAAAGGAGAATCTGTTCGCTAAATTGTCAAAATGTGTCTTCTGTGTTAAAGAAGTCGAGTACCTTGGACACGTAATCTGTCAAGAAGGAATTACGGTGGATCCCAACAAGACAAAGCCAGTCATAGAATGGCCCTCACCAAAGAACAAGCGACAGCTTAAGTCATTCTTATGACTGGTGAACTATGGCACACTGTTCATTAGAGGCTGCTCACTGGTTGCTAAACCAGTTACTGAGCTGACGAAAGATGTTACATTTCTGTGTACGTATGTTCGGACGAATTATTCCAGACCCTCAAGAAATTTTTATGCAATGCCCCAGTCCTTAGAACATTTGACTCTGAAATTCCAATATATGTCACTGCAGACGCCTTTCAATACCAATTGGAGCTGTATTGGAAAGGGGATGAAAAATTCAAAAGACCAGTTGCTTTCGCGTCTAAATCTTTAAGTGATGCTGGGAAAAATTATGTCGCTCATTAAAGAGAGCTCTTGGCCATTGTAGAGTGCTCCAAATGGTGGAGAGCGTACCTAGACGGAAACTTTTTCATAGGTCATTCTGATCTCTACCCATTAAGATACCTCGAGACCCAGGAAAATCTTTCGCAGAGACAGGTCAGATGGCTGGAAAGATTAGCCAACTTTGATTTCA
This sequence comes from Kappaphycus alvarezii, assembly GCA_002205965.3. Lineage (NCBI taxonomy): Eukaryota > Rhodophyta > Florideophyceae > Gigartinales > Solieriaceae > Kappaphycus > Kappaphycus alvarezii. Next base: position 505,496 of record NADL03000704.1, on the reverse strand, counting down.
AACTTATAACCATCTCCGGGAAATCAAACATTGTTGCCGATGCCCTCTCAAGACAACCCCAGAATGAACCATCACCTAACCATCGAAACAGAGAATTACTCCACGAAGTTATAAAAAAGGCAGACCCAGAAACGAACAATATATCAGCACTTCCTTTCGAGAGTTCTGAGCTAGAAGAGCTGGCGAAAGATTAAAAGCTAAATGAAAACCTACAAAACCAATACAAGGATCCAAAAGTACCTTACGAAAGAAAGGGGTTGCTTTTACTGAGACAAAGGAAGATTTGCGTCCCAGAAGGAAAATTTAAAATCAATTTTTTACATGACTACCATTCTACTCCGAATACTGGACATTTGGGAATTTCGAAAACTATCAATAGAATATCACCGAAGTTTTACTGGAAAAACCTCCGCACGGATGTACTCCGATACGTTCGTTCTTGTCACTGCCAAAGGAACAAACCATCAAATCAGAAACCCACAGGTCTTCTACAACCTCTTGACCCACCGAAAACCAAATGGACGCACATAACGATGGACTTAATTATACCACTTCAAAAGTCAAAAAAGGGGAAAAGTGGCATCTTAACTGTCGTTGACAGGGTGTCAAAGATGATCCGAATTATCCCAACCAAGCCAAAAATAGATTCACTTTCAACTGCCATGCTGCTGAAGGATCACATCTACTGAAATCACGGAATTCCGACGAACATTATTTGTGATAGCTATTCTATTTTTATTGGCAAGTTTTGGAAGAGTCTGTTCAATCTTCTAGGCAAAAAATATCCCCATCTTCAGCGTTTCACCCACAGATGGATGGCCAATACGAGATAATGAACAGAAAGATCGAAGAAATGATTCGATCTTTTGTTAGGTTCGATAAGTCGGATTGGGACAAATATTTGGTAGAATTCGAAGTGGCTTACAATTCATCTATTAATTCAACTACAAAATTCTCTCCTCTCTACCTCAATTATGGAATTCACCCAAGAACTGCCTCTTTCGACATACTCTCAAATGATAACCCTGCTGCAACACAGTTCCTCAGGATTACGCAAGAATCACTGCAAAAAGGCCAAGAACAAATCAATAAATCAAATGAATCAGCGGCGTTGTATGTTAACAGAATTAGAAGACCTTTTAATTATAAAGTTGGTGACAAAGTATGGTTGTCCGCAAAAAACCTAGCTCTAGAAGATGGTGCTGGATCTCGGGAGCTGAACCCAAAATTTTGTACATTTCAAATATCTGAGGATATAATCGGACTTACGTACCGTTTAAATCTTTCCCAACCAATGATCGACAGGTAAATTCACAATTATTTATGCTAGTCTCCTTAAGCCGTACTTTGAAGATGAATTCTATCGCCAAATTCCGCCGCCACCACCTATACAGGTTCAAGATGGACATAAAGAATACGAAGTCGAATCAATTCTCAGTCACAAGAAACAATACGGAAAAAAAAATATCTCATTAAATGGAAAGGATATGCAGATCACGAGAACTCATGGCTATCAGAAAATGAACTGAAAAATTGTCAAGATCTGCTATACGAATACAAGAATCGGGGCGATTCTTCTTCGTAGGGGGGAGTGATGTTGCGATTATGCCCATAAATCACCAAATACCCTGACAGTATCCCTCCGGTAACCTGTACCAAGGATTTACACTGTAAGAAGACATCATTGCAACTTGTGCACTGTACTCACGCACCAGTGTAAAAGCATAATATCATACCTCTTTGTACCTAGCCAATGACATGGATCCATCATGGCTATCTCGCGTGGTTCTCGAAACATTTCGCACCCACCAATCAGCAACCACTTTATGCCTCCTTGCCAATTGGACCAATGGGACTTTGCCATGATGTTGTGCTGTTACTGACTGCTACATGAGCCTTCAGAACCTTGTAGTTTGATACCTCTGGGTCGCTTTTTCTAGAATACCTTTGAATTCAGTACCGTTTAGTTACAATTTATCTCTGCTGGTGTTGAGTACTTTTTCTATATAAACCCTGGTCTGATGTTCCGGCCTGTTTACCGGAAGCATCAACAAACAGTTCAACCATCGATTACTTTTTGTGCGCTCAACACCCCACCTTCAATGAAGGTTTTTTTAAGTCATTGAACTTCTTGTTGTAGACCCTTTTTCAGGTAACCTGCAATAATAATCGCTTTAGGTCATATTCAATCGTGATCAGAGAAGATCGGAACCTCCTGCATCATGGTACGATGTATTTTATTAGTGTTTGATTCGGTACCCTTTGTATTGGGATAGCCGGAGCGCAATTATTCTCTTCGATCTATGGAATACCGTCAGACCAGGAGAAAATCGACACGCAATCACCAAGAATCAAAATAAATCCCCTCTTTTTCCTTCTATTTCAGCCTCCTGCGATGCACTAGAAGGATATTTGATTTAAAGTAGGAGGTAGGTGGTAGAGACTGGGTGATTAATTGGACTTCTGGATGGTGTGATTGTGTTTGAATTTGTAAGTTGGGAAAATTTTCCGTGAAATACTTGGAATTTAAAATAATAAGATCAATATCACCTATTAAACCATAGGTGCAAACTGCAGCAAAACTGCCGAAGAGGTGGATCAGAGCCACTGTGTATCTCCCTCGGAGATGATGATGTTTTCAACGATTTAACTTAATCTTACTGCTTATATGTATAAGCAGGAGTTGCTAGCACTAAGAACAAGTAAATATTACAGAAAAAATATAAAGAGTATTTTTGCATTAGAAAGAGAGAATAAAAATAGCAAAATTCCCAGAGAATTAATGTCGCTATCGTCGAATTTGAAATAGGCAAACTATGAAGAGGCAAATGCTGGGAGTCAAGCTCAGAGCAAACACTTTTATGTTTCTTTACTGTTAGAGTTTAGAGCCCAGATAACTAAAAATAAGATTCAGTTAGGTCAGTACAGTCTAAGACTGCTCGTGAAATAAATTCAACACCAAATAAATAATCGGTGTCAGTTGAAGATGCATTAGGTCTACACTTGGCCCCACGGGTTGCTTCTACCGGCGTTAATATTATTCCTAAGCTGAGTACCTAGTGTCTATTGGACCGTTGTTCTCATATGAGGACATTTTCACTCATATGAGGACTACTTTCAGCACTTCTTTTTCAATAAAAAATCTTTTTACCTCAGCTCATTACTCGTGCTTCCGCATTAGGTCATGAGTGTAGATGGCCGATCAAAACAAACTTTTCAAGATTGCTGACCTCGGTTAATGCTAGAGCAATTTTCTCTCAACAGCTTCCGCTCTTCGCAAGAAGTTGTGAAAACGACTTCATTTTCGAAGGAAAAATAGTTCGTACTATCGTGTGGGGTTTCAGAAACGAGGGTGCATGTACAGTAAAAATTACTGTACTGTAACTTAACATAAAAACTTTTTTTCCAGTAAAAATTTCGGGCTTGAAAGACATTTACCTTTCCAAAATGTAACGGAAATTGTCCTCATATGAGGACATAGCGTGCCTCATATGAGGACAGTGCTATGATGGATAGACACGAGGGGTATGGAATGCGCGTACTCGTTTTACTTGGTTGACTAGTGTCTATTGGACCGTTGTCTTCATATGAGGACTACTTTCAGCACTTCTTTTTCAATACAAAACTTTTTTACCTCAGCGCATTTCTTGTCCCTCCGCATTGGTTCATGAGTGTAGATGGCCGATCAAAACAAACTTTTCAAGATTGTTGACCTCGGTGAAGTCTAGACCAATTTTCCCTCACCAGCTTCCGCTCTTTGCAAGAAGTTGTGAAAACGACTTCATTTTGAAAGGTAAATTAGTTCGTATTATCGTGGGGGGTTTCAGAAACGAGGGCGCATGTACAGTAAAAATTACTGTACTGTAACCAAACATAAAAAACCTTTTTTCCAGTAAAAATTTCGGGCTTCCAAAACATTTTCCTTTCCAAAATGTAACGGAAATTGTCCTCATATGAGGACAAAGTGTGCCTCATATGAGGACATTGCGTGGTCGGATAGACACTACACAGTACCAAAATCATTTTTGTTCTAGAGTTTAAGGGAATGACATTAATGAACAGTAAATTATCTGCCTTTTACAGCTTGTTGAAATGTCAATAATTAAGCCAAAGATGTCAAAAATCATTTCTGCTCGTGAAAGTACAGTACAAGTGCCAACTGAAGTACAGAACCGCTTTCTACTAGTATTTCGAACTAAATCGATGCATATTTCCTCTGGTTTAAAGCCATCTATTGCACTTTTACGAGATAAATTGCATACTATTATCCTTACTACAGAGATGTTTTGATTCTAAACTTACCAAGTGTAAATTAAAGATTAATCTAAAAAAATTGAAGCTTAGGGACTCCACATATCTTTTTATGGGATTCTTCGTTTTCTGACTTGGCAAAAAGAATCTTAGCAGTACACTTACACATTGACATATATGTATACATCAGCTTAAGCTATAAAATGACTTAAAAAACAAATATAATAAGGTTTATATTATCCAAAGGCTTTGTATTTTATTCTTTGTTCGTATTCCGCATGTCTCTTAAAGAATTTATTTTCATTAAACTGTCGCAGTTTGATAGCTCTCAGTATTTTCGTATGTTATTTCCATCAACTATTGAAATTAAGTTCTCAATTTTTCGCTTTACTTATTTGCCCAGATCGATTATGTCAAATATTTTATTTATAAGTGAGAGAAAAAATATTCAAAACTGCAAATGGGTGATCAGAATCTTAGTTTTTCTTAGGATCTTCTCATTCTATAGGTAACTCGATCTCATCGAAACTATATGCACGGTCAGATGTCAGATGCATTCACTAGAATTTATGAGTTACAATTTCTGGTGAAAGTAAAGATATTATTTCTGCTTGCATCGGTTTCCAAGATAATTTTAACTCCTTGCCTTGAGGACAAGAAACTGAAAGCAACCTTGATGAGAAATGAGACGAATTCAAAATATCCCTCAACTAAACGCTTTACCTCCAACTAATCAAATAAGCTAATCAATCTGTCTGTTCAATATGCTTTCAACCCTTCGTTTTCTCGTCTCCAACGGAAAGAGACTCGTTACTTAAATTTTAATTTTCAATGATAAAGTTCAGTACTTACAGAACTGTTTTCAGTGCCCCTTAAGACGTCATTCGTTTTTCCATTACCTCTCGAAATTTTTCCGATCATGAAGCAAAGAATTTCGTAAGGATTGGGGTGCTACCATTTCTGATATGGTCACCATTTACATTAACTTTTGGCTTCTAGAACAATAAAAACAAATTTCTGTTCCTTTTTTTCTACCAAGACGTACAGGTAGGCCATTTGCCTTACCTGAGCTCCATCCGTTCTATAAGAAGAACTCTTAAGAATACTCCAGCAGTTCAACGTATTGTTTTCCTTGTATTCGTGGTTGTGATAATTCTTTCCACAACATCAGCATAAAATTGTTGAGGCCAGTCCTGATCTAATCACTTTGTCCACGAATGTGGGCAATAGCGGGATCCTCAATGATATGCACGCCAAGTACTGTGGACTTTTCTTTGTCGAATTCCATAAAATATCTGTTCCTTACTCGAAATCATCCTTTAAACCACGCGACATTGTTCTTCATTCCCGTTTTTTACCAATTAGGGGACAGTAACTGCACAAAAGTTTGGGTTACAGTGATGCAGAATCACGGACTGCACAACAATATTTCCAAAATAAATCCGCAATGATTGATATTTTTTTCGATAAGGAGTAACCGACATAATGACAAGGCTGAAAATTTTACGAAATTGTATTCTTTGAAGAAACATTAATACCTGCATTTGATTGCTGTGTTTCTGTATGTCAGGCCTTCATAAAGTCCTCTAGGTCAATAATTGAAGCTTTGCAGTGATTAATTACTCTAAGTATTATATTTAACAAAATTGATTATTTCTTTTTTTGATGTTTATGGAAATTATCTGCACAATCATTTTAAGTTTTTTCTCTTCCTCCACTGATTAAATTTTAGATCCTGTTCTTTAGCACAAATTTCATCTTTTGAGACCAGCTTTGGCAGTCTCTAGGCCTGACTTCATCGATGCCAAGGCAATCTGGTTCTCTTTGGAACCTATTATTATGAGCTGCAAAGATATACGGTTGTCTTATCTATCAAGACGGGTCTAGAAAAATGTATAAACTCAAATATTTCAGGCTAGGCTACGTTTTGGGTCCATTAATGTTGAAATTATATCACTTATTTACTTTCCTGCTTTTTATCGGCATCCTTTAGTAGTCACTCTTTACGTTTTAGTACGTGTAATTGAGTCTATCACATATGTTCATGTGAACACTGACAATATAAGCAATTTTCTTTCCCTGAGAATAACACTGACTCATATCAAAAAATACTTTCAACATAAATATGCTATAATTCCCAATCGATATTGCAGAAGACAGTTAGATTGTTCAAAGTGGTCTCAATACACGCAATGGGGGTGTATAACTTGAACATTTGGAGCTCTTACTTTTGCAGATTTCACCTGATGACCACTCGAGCTTTTCAATCCAGAGGTATTTCCTCAGAATATCATTTTAATTCGAGAACAAGACCAGTGGGCATAAAACTTTTTCCCGAGGGTGTTTTCTCAAATCGAAACGTTTTTTAAGTTCAGAAGATTTTTTAACTCTTTCCAAATCATTTTGATCGCTGGGCTCTTATTAGTGCTTCACCAAGGTATAGCTCATTGTAGGCTATTACAGATGTTGGAACTGCCAAATAAAAGTACTTTCCTCCGAGACTTTAGCGTATATTTCATGCGGTATTAAGGGAGGCCGATTATTTTCCGCCGTAATATTTTTGATTATAAGTTAGTGTCATAATTAATCTGTCCTTCTGCTATCAGAAATTCATAGTCTTTCTGCTTTCAACTCAGTAATATGAATCAGTGTTCAACAGAATATTCTTGGATATTCTACTGCGATGGGAATGAAGTAATTGAATCAGCAGTTTGATTTTTAAGAAACACTGCCATTTTCATCCTTTCTACTTCCATTTATTGGAAGACTTCATCATCCATTACTGTTTCAGCATGGCCTTCTCAGTCCAGTATGGTTTCTGGAATGTTTTAGAATAGATAGAATATATCTTCAAAGATTTCAGCACTAGAACCTTCTCCAGCCCAGTTACTTGGAACGAAGCTCGTTCTCATTTGTAACTACGAATCCAGTTTTAGATAAATCATTTTGTACTGTGCTGATGTTCTTACTCCGGACAACGCGGTGCTTGTTCATGGACATGGTACCTAATTTCGCCGTCATGCCCGGGGTATATTTCTTCCAGAGGAGCAGCGCAAAAGTGTTTGAATTATTTTAAATGGCGTTGTTAAAAATGCTGAATCCAAATGTTCGAATATTTTACAGGTTTTATGTCTGCTTTCCGAGAAGCTGGAAGTAAATTACCTCGCTTTTGGTTTATTTAGAAATAATGTCCTTGCTTTCAGTCGTATGTAGTTGAGAGTAGTCCCAGTGTCTATCAAAACATTTTACTCATATGAGGAAAAAGTTTAGAGCTAATTCTTTAAGTAAAAGATTTTTTCTTTTCTGTGCGAATTTATAGTACAAAAAATAGTTAAGCTCGATCAAAACAAAATTTTTGGTAATTTTTATGCTGGTTCGAGCTGGCCCTACTATTTATCACTCGATAAGATTCTACTTTAGCGCTAAACTGCCACATTTTACCCTTTCAGCACCTACACTTTGATGCTGTACCTGAAGTAATTTAGAGATATAGGCTACTGAGAAATAGTTTACTGTAATTGTATAGTTCTACAGTACCTTCACAATAAATATTTACGTACCCAAAAAATGTTGTTTAAACCGCTCCACTCTCTGTAATGTTTTTCTGCCCGTACCGCATGACTCGGCCTCATTTTCAGACTCTCCAATACGCATACTTGTCCTCCCTAGTCCTCGGTAAAGAGCCGCTTTTCATCCCTTATCAGTAAAGCACCCCAGTAATTCCCCGCCTTTCCGTAAATATTTGTGAGTAACAGAATTATACTCAAATGATGAAAGTGCTATGGAGGATAGACAGCGGTTTGTCTCAGATACCTTACGTTCCTTGACTACCGTTGTAATGTTCTAAATCTTCATTATTTGGTATTTTTCAGACAATCCATTGGACGGAGTAGTTAAGTCTCTATTCCTCGGGTTTTCAACACCCTCTTGTGCGATTAGGTCAAGTAATCTCCAAAACTCCGTCCCATTATCGGTATGAAAAGAGCGAACAGACTTTCTAGATTGACGTTCATACCATCGGCATAATTTACGACTATTCTAGTCACGTCAATTTTCTTCACGACAAGTTCAGTGAAAACGAAGCGAAAGGAAATGTCTAGAATTGTAAGAAAAATTATATGTATGTTGATGGATGGCACGCGGGCCTGTCCTTCGCTGTCTGCTTCGAGAAGTTCAGCTATTTTCGGTCAGTAATACCTCCCCTTTATAATTTTCGATACTTGCACTTCAATCAGTCCCATTCTCAAACGGGTCCATTTTAGTTCTAAGCAGAACACCGTCGAAAATTGGTGTTATGTCTGACGGCTTGGATAACCCGTGTCCAAAACGGAAATGTAAGACCTGGACCGGACTTTCCATTCTCTAGGAATCCAGGTGGTCGATTTCAACTTATGGCGAGTCAAATACACCTTAAAAACATATTAAGGGCCAAACTAAAAACGTTCTCGCTGGTTTTGGTAGCTTGAAATACATGACTCGAAGTGGACGGCTTTCATCCTTTTGTAAAGACTTAGTTCTTTCGAATTTATATCGCCTGCTACTTCTGCTACTGACTCGCCGCTTCAAACTCGTTTTTAAGAAACAATATTCATTGAAACTCATCTTAATAGGAGCGTTTTAGCTTCCATCGACCTGAAATTTGATAATTGAATCAGCTTTATCGTTAATGAATGAATTTACGCTCGGTTTCTGATACCCCTTAAAACCCACCGTTTTTCCGCTGCACATATTGATTATAAACGAGCTTTTCGGACACATGACATGACCGGCTCCCTTTTCACAACAGGTGGAACTGAGAGAAGGCTGGTGCAGTTGTCAGGGAAAACCAGTGTAACTGTCACAGTGATATTTAATGGACCAATCTCCGCTCTCTACGGAACTCAGTAAGCTCCTTGATTTGGTGATTGGAAATTGGAGTCAAAAATGTTAGGATAGTGAAATTCCCACAGTTGATGGGGAAAGTCACAGACAGACACGTGATCTTTCGTGATGCATCCTCTTAGACTAGACTACTGAAGAATTACAAGTATGCTTGTGACGTGTGATATATGGTGAATCTGCAGTGCAGTGTTATAAAAGTTAGGGGGCGCCGAAATCCTTAGTAAGTAGACACATGTGTACTATCAGAGTTGAGACCACTGACTACTTGAGTTGATGATATATTTTAATCTTTACGCAGTACGCTCCCCCTGACTACTGAATATGGAGTAGGAAGCACGGAAAAGTGAACAAGATTTAGTATAAGTAAAACTGTCTCACAATTAGTCTGCTAGTTATTTAATCTCTATGATAAGTGAAGAAAAGAGAGAAAACCATCCTACGTTACCCGTGCGAGCAAAAACCCGCTAGATTGAAAATTCACATTTTTCTGTTTCAATAACTCATGAAAAAGTAGTCACATATTCGAAATTGAATCACAGTCGGTCTTCATCTCTCCGGAACGAACACATTTTTTTGGTACGTGAGAGCTACATAAATAATTTCTATTTTTTTATTATCCCTTTTATTTTCTTTATTACTCATTCCCTCATTTTCGAGGTCTTCTTAGAGAGTTTGATGGATCTAGATGGTTATAAGTGTTTTTGGGCCTAGTCTAGCATCTTTCTATGGTATCCCCTTCTTTTGTTATAAATCGCACTCTTATGGAACTTAACTCCTGTAATGATTAATTCAGACGTTGATAGATGCTCGCATGGTACTTAAGTATTCGAGGAGATGCTTAGAAACACCGTCCCATGTCATAGAATTCTCAATTAAAGTTTATATTACTGCGATGATAGGTCATATGTCCTCTACTCCTATGTATGCAAGAAACATTCCAACAGCCAGGGTATCATATAATTTACAATTCCATTCCTTCAGCAGTTCATTTGATGCTTCTATCATGACAATGTACTTGAATATACCTGAACACTTGGAATTATTTTAATTAAAACTAGTTCAACTATGCGACTAATCTTCGAGGAACTGATATTCGAGCCGTACCTGGCGTCTAATTTCTCCAACATTTGGACTTTCTAGTTCATCACAGACCAAACTACACGATGAGCCACATATGCCATTTGAGATTCGCAGACGATGGAGTGCGCTTACCCCTAGGTTAGGTTTATCTGGTACTGAGACAAGTTCTGAAACCGATGAATGGATTTGCACTTTAGTTACTCAGTAATTTGCATGATGTGTGGCTGCGTGACTGACCATTTCAGTTGTTGGGCGTACAAAAGTGCCCTGTGAGCTGTAAAAGAAAGAAAACAAAAAATACAGATAAATTTTGGGTGTGAAATTGTCTGATCATCGACTCGGTTCTGCATCTGTGGGTACTTTTCGCAAAGCAGTCTCTGAATCTTTCTTTATCGTTTGGGTGAGTGCGATATATCTTATTTACGCGTTTTTTGATTGTCTGTTGTGATGATTGGTACTGCTAGCTTGAATTTTTGGACACAAAGTGACAATTAAAGACTCCTAACGTGTGCTAAAGTTTCATAGGAAGCCCAATGAGGCGTGATTTTGTTGAGGGTCTGCACAGAGACTTTTCTTCGTGCCAAAGGAGTGTTCAAAATCTTTCAGGAAGATATTTTTGGCACTACCACAGAGACATTGAGAGACGAGCTGCAAAACAAGGTAGTTGAAGCGCATCAGGTGACCATTCGTGGGGTTTGCGACAAGCCTTTGAGGACATGCATCATGAAGAACAGGGATCCGTACAGAATGTGGAAACCGATGTCTGAACGGTATGCTGTGTTGAATGTTGCTCCGAGGGTAAACCTGTTGTCGAGATTGAATCGCTTAAAGTTCAGCGGTGAGGTAATAACTTATTTCAATTGATGCAATTGGGTGGACCTACAATTTACTGGAGACGATGCAACGTGTAGTTGAAGAAACGTTCGTGTGGCCATACTGCTGGCATTCCTCAAAGACAAGGACAGGTCGTTGTATACCAATATTTTGATTGCCCTACAGATTGCAAAGAGAACTTGACTTGATAGACGCTGTCAGTTAAACTTTTGCAGAAATATGGGGACAATAGATGGTTCTCATTAGCGGATATTCTGGAAGAAGAACAGAAAAGTATTGCTGCAAGTACGGGAAAGGTGGCAAGGTTGGCAATCAGTAGTATTTAGAAAATAGTAAGTACTTTGGATGTGGTGAGAAAGGGCACATGGTGAAGAATTACCCCTTTGCTGGTAAATATGAGGAGAAGTTAATGATCCTCTACATTGACTGGCCCTCAGGGAAGGGTAAGAGCGCTGACTCGCGCGGAGGTCCACGGTGCTCATTTCTCGTGGCAAAAGTCCTTAAAATGTGGACAAAAGGGAATTCTTCATACTTGAATAATGTGCATCGTACTGTATGGTCAATGAAAATAATTTTCTGTTTCGCATCAAATTAACCTCTTCGAAGTTTTTCGGGCTTCAAAATACAAAAATTATCAATTTTTTTATGGCACGAGACAATTTTTATGTGCACATACTTCAGCCATGATAACTTAATCTGAAAACTATTCAATTAGACATGGAACTCATTTTACGTGCCGGATCTGGACACAGACTTGGTCTCTTTGAGGAGGCTCTGCGAGGATGAGTACATTGTGTGACTCAGAGCAATATCTGGTCTCTGCAAAGCAGCCAGATTTGGTTCAATAGTTCTCAAAGGTCGGAATTCATATGGCTTTTAATACATCCTATGGCCATATGGATCCCAATAATGGCTTGCAGAGGGTTCAACCAATGACTACGAGGACTTAGCCCATGATAATGTCTATGATGGGCATTTACGAGCAAGAGTAAGAGTTGACATGCCCAAGGATTAAATTTTGCGGTACCGTAATTCGGGGCATGCTGATATTCTAAAAATTAAATGATATACGTAGATCCAAAATACACAATTCGAAATAAATGAATAGTAAATTACCTGAACAGGACTGCGAATAATAATAAAAGGAAAACCAATATTTTTGATCGACGGGGATAGTTCGATGGCCTGACACTTGAAAGCCTAAGACTATTTATACCGCAGATCAGAGTATAAAGCCACAAGGATGATTCTACCAGTAAAATAGTAATTTGAGACCAAATTCATGCTCAATAATAATTTCAGAATAATGATCCAGGTGAGCATTAATCCAAATAATAATTTGCGGGCAATATAATTCCAGTACTTATAACTGTAGAACTTAAAACCCGAATGACAGACATAAAAATAGCTTCACATGTAAAATAGCATAAAACATGGGCCAGTGAAAATAGTTAAAATTATTTTTGATGATTAACAATACATAAAATTGTTGACCTATGATAAACAATTGTTACACAAATTTTCATCACTGTATTCGATATGGAAAACCAATTAAATAGTTTTCCAATACTTGTAAAAGTACTTTCCCAGTTTTCAAAGATGTCAAGGACATTCGGCAGCTGCACCAAGAGGTTGTCGTTGAAAGGCTAGATACGGGCCCTGGTAGGCGCGTTGTATTTTTTTTTACTCGGTGGGGTTCAATGCGATGGCAGTTACGATACCACCAGAGCCAGTCTCTATGGGAGATGATCTTTAAGACAGTGGTCCATAAAATTGGAGACAGGTAATAGATGAAGATCTTGCTCGTCTCGAGCATCATGCCTCAAGGGAGCGATGCGATTTGACGCACGACAGCAAGGTACTCCCACTGGAGTTCATTTTTTTTGTCGCAAGTACAATGCTGATGGGATATTCAATCATTTCAAGGCGAGGGTTCCTGTTTAGTGGTTTCAGCAAGCTGGAAAACTTTGGGTGGTTTAATGATTGAGAAATGAGGTCGGCTATAATCCCCGATAACATTGGTATGTGGACGTACGGTCTTGCAATGTGATAACCTGCGCGTAAGTCCAACACTTAATGATCCTCGTCCTCAATCGAATCTGGCTATCATGGGTCGACTACTTCACTATTAACGTCGTCGCCTTCCACAGAATTAGAGTCAGACCAATCTATCCCGGCCAACCGGCACCCACAAGTGCTTAGTTCCATGCAGACCCTGCAGAGGCAAACCGGTGGTCGTCTCCATGCTCGTAATAGCCTCGCCCGCGCGCTTTGTGTACTCCAAATTCAAGTATTTGTAAACCCATCCACTACTTTAAATAACCAACAGAATGGAAGGCAGTGACCTATTCGCCTCTGGAAACAGAAATTCTGTCGTTCGTTGGTCCATAGACTGCCGCAAAGGCCTTTTCCGCTGATACAAACTGTGATACATCCTATTTGCGGCTGAAAATCACTTATCTTTCAAGTATATGTTCAACCTGCTGTTACCGACATATCTATAGTAGGTTCTGATCTGATACCCTGTTGTGCGAAGTATGCTCAGTCAATTTGCAAAAGTTTATTCACACTTACAAATATTGTTCTCGTCATCATGTGCACAATGGTATTGAAAGCATTAAAAGTGGACCACTGCCGCTAAAAAGTCGTGTCATGACTATCAGATCAGAGGAATATTGTAAGGACCTATTTAGTTTAAGTCGCGGTTCTATTAAGGATTAAACGGATATAAACTGATAAGAAAGGTCTCTTAAGTTAAAAATTTCAAACCGGTTTTCCGCAGTAGCTGTTCTGGAGGCTCACCGCTACAATAAGGATCCAGAACTCCCATAGAATGGTTTGGACATAGTATGGACTGGTGCGGGAACTCAACAAGGAGACCCAGTTCACAACTTTTATCTTTTATTCCGTACCCTTTTGCTTTGAAAATACGAGATATTTTATCTTTATTCTCGGGGAAAAAAGTAGAGCTAGAAACCCTGCTTTTGGAGCTTTGGTGCAGTAATGAAGGTAGTATTGTAGTTAAGACGCGGTTTGTGAGTGAAAGTTGCTTTTTCGGGGCTTTTTGAGTAATTTACAAGAGCTGTTAGTATCTTGTTCTGTGAATAAATCTATGCAAACTTTACCCAACAATAATATAAGGACGAGAAGAACGTCTATGTATTTTATTCTAAAAATGGATTCATAATCATATCGTGAAAGACAGCTCAAATCTTTCATTTTGTCGCAAACTGCATCGATAAAAATTTTCAAAAAATGTTTTGAGTATTAGCCCTTTAAATTCTTTATCGAATGCATCCATTACAGGTACCACTCACCAAAAAAACGCAAAAAAAATCTATATCTCAGTTGGAAGATAGATTCCCTCTTTTGCGAGCCTTGAAAGATGATACTTTGTTATTCACCTGCTCGTCAGAGGGAAAGCAATCCGTCGGTGAACTTCCTAAAATAAACTATCTTTTGAGCGCAGTTAATGCATTAGTGCGAGTTATTGTAAACATCGACTCGAAAATAATGCGATTCGTTTCATCTCGATAAACCTGTATCATGCAATGATGGCGATCGGCTGTCGCCGAAGTCCTCTTCATTTTGCCTACTGCACATAACCAGAAAAGGGAGGAAAATTTTTGGGTTATTTTAATGCATGGAAGATGTGATCGGTTATATCCACGCGGCTAATGCTTTATGTACCAGAAAATGATTCTATATATCGCTCTCAGATGACATATATCAAAGCTATCTCCAATTGTCTGTATAAGCTGTCCCTAATAGCTGAAGCACTAATCTTGTGAGTTTTAAATATATGTAATTGCAATGGTATTGTTGCATCCCTTCTAGTGTCTATAGGACCGTTGTACGCATATAAGGACTACTTTCAGCACTTCTTTTTCAATATGTTTTTTGTCCCTCCGCATTAGTTCATGAGTGTAGATGGCCGATCAAAACACATTTTTCAAGATTGTTGACCTCGGTTAAGGCTAGAGCAATTTTCCCTCACCATCTTCCGCTCTTCGCAAAAAGCTGTGAAAAAGACCTCATTTTGGGAGGAAATATAGATCATATTATCGTGAGTGGTTTCAGAAATGAGGGCTTCCAAAACATTTACCTTTCCAAAATTCAACGGGAACTGTCCTCATATGAGGAAAAAGTGTGACTCATATGAGGAAAACGCTATGACGGATAGACACTAGCCAATCCTTTCGGTATGGGCTCTAGATCAGCACGTGATATGTCAACCTGAAAAAGAACTGCGTGGTCTCGAGGAGAAATGACACGAACTTCGTTTCTTTATAAAATCTCGTAAGCCCTAGCATTAAAATATACAGTAAAATCTTTAGTTCTTTTGATCCTATCGCTCTTACAGTGTCTCGAATGTTGAAGAATTATTCTATAGAATTGATACCGTCATCAATAGTAGTTGCATTGGAATTTTCTTCAATTGAAAAGTCCACATCTGACTAATTTCCAGAGAGAGCAGCAGTAAAATAATTGGATCCTGCATCCCCGTCTCTGACAGTTCGGCGACCCAATATAAGATTGATAGCTGTTTGAGACATAACTTTCACTCCCGTCTCTTCTATAATAGTTTCATTTGCATGTAACTGACCATGGCTGGACATTGATGCAGAAACAGTGCCATGATAAGGCCTTTCCTGTATACGGATTGTGCGGTTTAGCATAGACGTAAATCTAAGATTCGGTCTACTGATAATGGTTCACAAGCACCATCTTTTCCAACATTATACTTCGGAGCAGAACTGTGCTCAGAATAACTGTACGTAGTCACGCTTACTTTTGTTTTGTCCTCATTCCATCCATGATAAACATACTCATTTTTCCTTTCAGTCCAATTCAGACCTCTGGTTTGTAGTCCTCTGAGCTCATCCCAGTTCCGTAGCTTAGAGTGCCCACGATCAATTCTTATAAGTTTCGCTGCTTATTTTCTAATCCTACTCATCCCCTCAACGCTGTGACTAGGGATGCAGGGGTTGTGGAATCGTTACCTTCTACAAAAAACTTGCTAACGTGCCTTATGGTGATGGCAAAATGTGCATCAACCAAAGACTTTTCGTCTTGCCTTTCTGTATGAATGAATTTGTGCTGAGCAAACAAGATTTCCCTTGCTATAAATTAAAGTATAGTAGTTAACATGGTGGTCTAGTAGCATGCATCATTATCTCAGAACATGACCAGATCAGTAAACGAAGGTAAATCTTTTCGAAGGCGGATCAATCATGTCTCCATTATAGATGCGACTGCAACAAAGTCTTATCGGTGTCTCTGTAGACAGTATAACCATAAAAAAGCATAGTAAGGTGTTCCAGTCCTAATTATTGTCCCTTTTAATCATACACAGACGGAAAATGAAAAAACAGTCCCATGCCAACCAATACCTTTCTTTCTGAAGAAATGTATTGTCTTCTCTCTTTATCGAATAGGCTCATACTTCAATTTGAAATCTACCAGTAGAACTGCATTTTTTATTCTCTCGTTGTGTACCATGTATAAAGCAACCTGCTGAGCCTTGATGCGTTGCTGATGTGCAAGGAAATGCATCCTTTTTTCTGACATCACCAACGAATGCAGTAGCATCGGATCTTTTTGATGGAATTGATGACTTCGAGTACTCGAAAACCCGAACGGTGCTAACCTGACTGTGCAAATCCCCTATGGAACTCCCAGAGTCAGGCTCCCCTAAACCGAATACACTGCTATGTAAACTTTGCTCGTCCTTTTTTTTTATGCGAGTCCATAT
Source organism: Kappaphycus alvarezii (assembly GCA_002205965.3). Classification (NCBI taxonomy): domain Eukaryota; phylum Rhodophyta; class Florideophyceae; order Gigartinales; family Solieriaceae; genus Kappaphycus; species Kappaphycus alvarezii. Next base: position 488,695 of record NADL03000704.1, on the reverse strand, counting down.
AAACAGTCTTCAGAAAATAAGGAACACCCCAATCTGAGCATCATATTTTGGTCTTTATTCAGCTGGTACAAATGTTTCAACATGACTGTGCAGATCTGCAATAGTGCCATTCACAAGGCCGCCACCAATTGAGTCCACTGCGGATCTTCTCTTTGAATCTCTTGTAGTCAGAGCCGAGCATGCAGTCAAGAACGAAGAGCGGCCAAGTTTCTTGACATTTTTATCGTCACAAGCGCGCTGGTAGTCAATTTATCTATCAGTGAGAGCAGGAAGCACAAAATCCATATTATGATACTACACATGTTTGTTGCCCCATGAGAACAATTGTTTTTCCTACAAAAATGAAACTAATCATGAATTCAATCAGATCATTTGATGCTCTAGAAATCTGGCCTACATCTGTACTGAGTTTTTCTGATAACAAGATAGTATCTCAGTCCAATCTCGACTTGGCATATGTGCGTTGGCATATTGGCTTGGAAACTTGGTCTTCTACAGTTTCCTCTAAATCATCTGCTTCAGATATATCCCTATCAACTTCTTGACTATCATCGTCCGATGAAATTACTTTTTTATGAGGAAATCACTAAGATTTTCTCGCTCTATCGATGAACAAAGTATAGCACGTAAGACACGCGTTTCAATAAAAACCTCTAGTTGTAGCTTAACGCAGTGATGATGTCCTCAGTGATGCATGAAGAACCACATCTTTTGTAAAGAGGGCCTATTCGATTGTTGTAGTAGTTAAAATAGTCGGTTCTACATACCAACTCACACGTACGCATCAAAGCAATGCTTATCATGGCGTCGCATCGTGCTAAATCCCACAGACTTGCGTCTTTATCGAGTTATTTTCATGTAGATACAGGCGGATTATGGGAAAGATTCTCAAGTGCAACTTATTTAAAAAGTACTGTAAGTGAGCCCTTAAATTCAGTGATTCTATCGAACTGAGCCTCGTCGTATTCAATCATGTATCGCATTCGTTTCGTTCAAGAACCAATTGGGTGAGTTCTTTCTTTTATCTTTTTGTACAGAAATTGGAAGTGTGTGGTCTAGCTAGCTGATTTCAGGTCAAGGATGTGGAATGGTCTATGGGCTTTTGAGCAAAGTGCACCGTGAGCAGCTCGGCAAAAACAAATACCGTTTGTAGGTTCTGCTTACTGTGATGGTAATATGTACTTCTATGTGTATCTGACTCGAGTATGTGGGTTGCTATGAGCTTAAAGTTATATTGTTTTGCAACCCAAAAAGATAGGGCTAAAACCCATTATAGTTTGGGAACTCATCTTTTGAGGGCTTACCCCTGATACAGGTGCCTAACATGTGGAACATTTCCTTTCCTCGCAATCAAATAACTTTAGAGTAGCGAGATTCTATTTCTGCGGCCTAAGAGCTTTTCGATGGAACCCATATTACATTTAGAGGGCTTCCAATCCAGATTCTAAAAGTTTCACTTTCCTCAAGGGAAATGTCCTCTGACTCGCAAATCGCATGCTAGGTATGGACCCTCATTGAGGACCATCGAGGTTCCATACTCCCTGGAGGCTAGATACCTTGCATTTAATTTCGAAATCCCAAAGTGCAAATTCTGGTGGCCAACTGCGCCCTTGGCTTCAGTTCAAGAAGCATAACTATCTGATATATAACAGAAAAACTGCAAAAGTACAGTAGTGTTAAAGACTATAGAAATCTGTAATGTTTTTTATAATAAAACACCCTTAGTCATGACAAACCCTTCAAACCTTTTTATAAGGCAATATGGGAGCTGCAGGAGACGCGAATCTCGTTCATTTTTTGAATTATGTATGTTGTGGCCATTTTTTTGTCCGCTCAGTGTACAAAAGAGCCAGAGCATGTGGCTCAGTGGTTAACGTTTTCAGCATCGACTCCGCCATTGTTTCGGTTCTGCAAAAAGGACTGGCTTTTTGAGTCTTTCCGCTTTCTTTTGTAAAGAGAGGGGCCTATAATTATTTTTTTTAATCGAAACCGTCTCTGAAAGCTGGAAAAAGGACAAATTGATAGTAAAATTTTTAAAAAACAGCATCTAACCATCAAGAGGATCGATGACAAGAAATCGACGTTTTGAACTGGTCTCATGTCAGCGGAAGATGTAGGCGCTGCTTAGTTGCCGTTTTCTTGTGCTGCTTTGAGCATTTAGACCGACAAATTCTTACCACATTCTGCAAAAAAACTGACCCAGTACAGTGAGGACATCAAGGCGTTCGACAGATTAAGGGGGAAATTTTTGGGTGTTTTTACAGTTGGAAGACATGTTAGATTTGTGAACTGCCTCTGATAGTCCTTTCGACAAACCCACGGTAAGTAGCTTCTGCTCATGAAACCCTATACCATATAAGAAGTTTACGAACTGTATATCTGTTTGAACAAGAGGATTTTTCCCATGCTTAGAGTCGTACTCGTTCTTTTCGCTCCTCTGTGTCATTATACGGTGTTAATGATTTGCATCATTGCGCACCTTGTGCAGGGTAAAAAGAACACACCAGGAGCAAGGATTTATCTTATGAACTACCATATTTCAGCCAAACAGTGTTTTGTCCCTGAAAATCCTTGTCCAAATCCAAGGAGCTCTGAGATATTGTACGTTCATGGGAATCATTTATTGTACTGGAAAAATATCGTACAGTCAGCTCCATTCCTCTTTATCAAACCTCTTTTGCTCTATCAACACCGGAGAAGACCGAACATTAGAGCTATGCAGATGGCACTGACTACTTTCACACAATACACTTCTATTAACTCATTCTCTCTCACGTTAGAATGTGCCATCACCACAGTTGATGGGTTCTTGCTGACTATTATTGATGTTCTTTAAATTGTTCCATCACCACAGTGGGGGTAAATGTGGTATCATTTAATATTTGAAAGATATGGTCGGTTTTGTATCACCACAGTTGATGTGCCCTAGCCGAGTTAGAGTGATGATGTATTTTTTTTGACTTCAGCCTGAAATAGTTTCTGGCAAACTTGTGCTATGTACTTATTATATCTATTCATCCCACCGCATTCCAGTTGAAGTTCTGTAAGGTGAGGTATAGTCTAGAGGTCCAGATTTACCTGGAAGTTCTGAAAAAGGATCGTACAACATCGAACAACGGAATAAAGAACCATCAGTTTCCACCAGCAGAAATAGTTCATAGATAATCGGCGCTAAGTAAAAAATATGCTAGGGTGCTAAAGATCTGGATCCGTTCCACTCTTGCAAATGGTTCTTTTATATTCTCTTCCCTTTATATCTCTATTTTCTGCTTCTTTACATAATTTTCACACTTACCTCGTTATAAGACAGTCAATTCATTTTTTCTCATCATGTAATCGAATAGGCGTCGAATAAAGTTTGAGGGAAAACTGGAGAAGATTTTAATCTTTGAGAAACTCGAGCCGAGCTGCTCTTAAGGAAACGGAGTTGCTGCCTGTCATTTTTGAAGAAGCAATTGGGAATGGCAGAAGCAGCATATCGGAACGTTAAACTTGGCGGTCGCTACAGCAAGGGCTACAATTACGCCTGTGCTATGTTACACACTTATGAACCTTGTTTAACTATTCAAGAGAAAACTGTACAAAATGTGAGAGAAACTGAACGAGAAGTACTGAGTGACAAATTTGGCTGCAAAAGTACAGGTGCTAACCCAGTTGGATGAACTGATGTAGGATGGCCAATATATGCAAGAATATATCTCCAGCTCTGAGTAATTTCTTAACAGCCATTGCTGGGTGGGAAGCCCGATAGACTCAGGGATTGCAAATCATGCTAGTATGATGATATTTTTGTAGCCAAGGTTGAAGAACAGCGTACAAATAGTGGATTCGTATGCATCTGAAAACATTTTTATTAGCGAAGATTCATGGTTGATGCAGTTAGTTTGGATCCACCTAGCATTTTGATATCGGCGACGGGTCTAATTTTGAGGACGTGAAGACGGGAAAATTAATTATCGACATTTTGCTTGAAAACAAGAAGGAAATGATAAAAATGTTATTGATGGAGTTTTTTGTGGCACAATTGCTTTTTTTCACTTTCATGTGCGCTTATGTGCATATCCGGGCAAAATTTCACGTTTCCAAGAGATTTTTGAGCCTTGACCAAAGGTGGATCAGTTTTACTTCGGCCTCGATTGAGCAGAGGGATTTTTTTTGTCAATGATCTAATCTGAACAGCAGATAAGCTTCTCTTGGTAGACAGAGGGTAGACGCGCATGTTGAAACGGTGAACATAGAATCCTTCTGGCATTACCGACTTGTTCGTTCACATAAAATACCAATAAAGAACCTTGCTCGAAAGAAGGCAGGAATCGGAGTGGATCCCGAGCCCGTAAAGATGGATAGACCATGCGAGACATCCCAAAAATGGCTTGATTAAAGGATTCTCGTGGAGATAAGGATTTTATGAGCAAAAGTTGTTGGAGAGGCCATTCGAAGTAACCTGTCTGAAAAGATCGCAACCACATTACTGGCAGTATCAAAGTGCTACATTACCTTCATCGATGAGTGTCCTGGCTACGTATTTCTAGTAATGGTGGCGAGAATGATTGATGTAGCAGCCGCATTTAAATGGTTTTAAGTTTGGTTCAAGCTTATAAACAACTTCTCTATCAAAAAATTGCATTGAAATGGAAGCTGTGAGGTCAAAGCATCACAAATGTACCTTAAGAGCATCTCCACCGGCAGGGGTATCAAATCACCAAGATGGCAAATTTGTCTGCCACACGCTGCACTGTCATTGGCTGAGTAAATTTTATGTTTTGACCTTTTTATAATTTAATATTTGTTTGGTTGCATTCCCACCGGTGGCTCTCATCGTCGTCCTTCCTCTCCATTTTTTGTCAGGAGTACGAGGGTAGAGCAGAACACTCATCTATATGGAAGGAGATCATATCGCAGGTGGAAAGGAAAACGCGTGGCGGGAGGTGGCTATTGAAGATAAAATAATGCCAATTGTAGAGGATACATTGGAAAGCAGTAGCGAAGAAGAACGTGTTCAACGATGGGGCGGTTCTCTCCCCGGGAAGAGACAAAATATCGACCGACTATCGACCGACAAGCATCAGCAGCTCATCAACGCCTATACGAACAGAACTTCTACGATGATCTCGTATACAGTGACGAGATGTTTAGACGCAGGTTTCGTGTCTCACTGAATGTTTCTAATAGTAAATTGACGTCAATTACCAACTATGACAGCTATTTTGTGCAGAAGAAAGACTGTACTGGGAAAATAGGCTTATCTTCTGTACAGAAAGTGACTTGCGCATTTAGGATTCTGCGTATGTTTTTGCCGCGGACTATGTAGATGAAAGTTTGGGCATAGGAGAATCAACGGCCTTCAGTGTTTAAGCATACTGTTGAAGCAATTGACAATTGCTTCGCTCATATCTATCTACGTCAACCTACAGATGACGATCTGAGGAGAATACTACGTCATTTGAAGCTCTTAACTTCCCTGGTATGCTGGGGAGCATCGATTGCTGCAAATGGGATGGAAAAATTGTCCCACGCTCTTCATGGACAGTATCAAAGGGAAGGAAGAAGTTCCTGTGATTACTCAGAGGTATCTCGGATTACTCACTTTGGATTTGGCACGCTTTCTTTGGATTTACCGGCTCCGTTAACGACATCAACGTTGTTTAGGAGTCTCCACTAATCGCTGCAAATTGAAAGCGGACACTACTCTCCTCCGCTGGAATATCGTATAGCTGGCGAACTTCGAAACAAACCGTATTGGCTTGCGGACGGCATAATCCGAAATGGCCTGTTCCTGCAGAATATATCGTATCCGATATCGAAAAAGGAGAAATAGGGCGACGAAAGAAGAGAGTGCGTGTAAAGATGTCGAAAGAGCTTCGGTGTGCTTCAGAGTAAATGGCACATTCTGGCAAGGCCAGCACGATTCTGGAGCAAGAGTAATGAAGCGGATTATACGGCTTGTATTATTCTGCATAATATGATGGTGGAGGAAAGAGAGGTTACCGGACGAAGGTCAAAACTACGCTGATGCTGATTTTATCCGCATCAGAGAGGGACCATCGCCTATGTGGGGAAATCTTCGTCGCACACAAGGTACTGTAGTGTCCCCAAATGTAAGTCTTGCTTTTCTTTGTGAAGCGAAGGAGTTTTTGCAGAACAGGAATGAATACTACAAGACAATACGTTTGGTTATTGAGCATATATGGGAACAAGAAGGGAATCTATAGTGTTTTTACATAAACATCTAGAGCTCTCTAGTCATATTCTAGAACAGTGCTCCTGTTCCCACGTTCTCTTCAACGCTTTGCGGCAACCATGTAGCGCTTCATTGCTGTTGTTTTATAGAGATCTTCCCTGTGGCGGCATTGTCAATAGCTGGGCTTTCAGAAAGATTCAAAACTCTTTCGTTCAGCATGTGGAGCAGCCTTCTCTAGGGCAGCTTCCAATGCCTCTTTTGGCATTAGTTTAAAGTATTCTTGGGCTGCAACAGACTGGACGCCACCTGGGCCTTGCAAAAAAAGCAGAATGTCATTTGGCTTTGCCAAGATCTCTGCTCGTTTTTTCTGCGCTTGAAGCGCTTCTTCGGCAAAGTGTAGTTTCTTCGCAACCTGCTCACTACGTTCCGCCTCATGTCTAGCCGCACGTTTGCCTTGCGGGAGTCCAGCAGAATGCCATGTATGCGGTTTTGAATGGCTATTTCCACGGGGAGATGAGCCCTTATTGTTTGTTGGATTGTCTGCTGCAATTCTATGCACAGGATCACCCTCATTATTACCAGTACTAGCAATCGAAGTTGCATTGTTAAACGTTTCTTCTGTACCGGAAGCCTGAAACCTGTGGTGGGAACGGAGAATCTCCCAAGCCGAGAAGAACTTGAATGTTTTTCCAATTTCATCATTGGGATCCTTTTTTTCCTTCTATTGTAGAGCGCCATTGTAATGCGTATCATGTCTTCACCATTTACCCCGGTTGGCTTAGATAAAACGACAGTACTGTGAGAAGCCGAGAATTTGACGCATGCTTTCACAATCTGCTTGATACGATTAGTAACGGAGGCCAGAGGTCGCAGTGGAGAAGCTCCTGGCTTTATGGTCTTGTACTGGGGCCATATTTGGAAGTAAAAGCTATCCCTTTTCTGCTCGGCACCGACAATTGGGTCTTTAGATACTCGAATCCAAGCTCGCGCAAGTGCACCATCCTCAGCTTGTAAGTAGTTGGATCCCCGCAGATTAGAAGCCATAGGATTGGGAGCTTTTGCATATGATGCGAACTGTGTTGTGTCACTGTAGTTGTACTTGGGAAGAGTTCGTTTCTCTAGTTCGTTTGATCGCCCTCATCAATAATGACCACTTCGTACTTTTCCGCCAATGCTGTTGAACGAGTCGATGCTGCACCAATGATAACGACACACGTGGATAGCACGGGGGTAAAATGCGGTGGCAAATCTTGTGAATATGCCACTTCGTTTTACCTCCGTTGCAAAATATTATGTAATTTGATCTTTAGAATCCTGGCGGTGGGAAATACAATTTTTGACCCAATGACAAAAAAGTTGTTTTGATCCTTTGATAATAGACTGGTAGATATGCCCTAAGGAGCATGAAGTCTAGTTCAACACCTCCCTTGACATAACATAATTACATGGGATAGCGGAGCGAACCAATAGAACTCTAATAGAAAGCGCTATATCAATGCCCTATTACGCGTACATGCCCATGGATTTTGGAAAGAAGCAGTGAAGAATGCAGCAGACATCTGGACCGTTCCTTTTGTCCTTACATCCCTGCTAAGAAGCCCTATTGAGTTGTAACGGGAAGATGCCCCAAATGGACCATCTCAGAATGTTTGGTAGTGCAGCATGGAATAATGTGCCAAAAATATTTGCAACAACATTATATTCAAGCCAAAAAAGGGGGGTGGTTGTATTAAGTCATGAAAACATCACGTTAAAGGTTTGATTGGGGAATGGAAAGAAGTTCAATTATTTCAAGGTACACTCGTAACATGTAGAAATAATTCTCAGAAATAAATTTGAACAAAGCATATATCTCACTCGATAGAGTGAGAACTGATGAGTTGGTATGCCTCATAAGTCATACCAAGACAGTAATCAAGGTGAAAACGCTAACTGCGACACGTTAATGACACCCATTTCGTTTCCTTCAGGGACACATAAAGCAGCTAGATTTGACGAGGCCGAGGATTTAGAAGGAAATAATTTCCCCGTACTTGATTCTGGAAAAGAACGAGATATACAAGAAGCTGTCGAAGAAGACAAGGACAAAACTGAAAATCAGCCCACCAGGGTATATCCGCAACGAATCCACAACCCAGTGCAATAATAGTGGTGAAACTGTTGCTCTTAGCAGCGATAAGCTAACAGTATCTGACGCTTCGAATGGTACAGATCCGAGGAAGTGGCGTCACACAATCAAATCAGAGATGAACTACCTGAAAGACTACGGTGTGTGGGGAATACTGCAAGCACCAAATTGAGTCAGACATATTTCTACAAGGTTTATTCTCAAAAAGAAGGGAAAAGTTGATGGTTCCACTGGCCGATACAACGCGAGAGTGGTGATGATAGGATTCCTGCAAGGAATTACGGAAGAAACATACTCACTGTAGTAATATGGCCCCAGAAATAGGCGACGCATCCGCTGGCTGGGTTTTAGAAGCTGAGCTTCCTCGAGAGACCAGTTTAGATATGATATACAGCTACGAGGTAGCCGTATAGAGAGATCATCGCGCTGGATAGGTGTAGGTGGATACCTCACGGTCCTCTAAGGATTTCTCTGAGGTAAGAAAGGTAAAGGGAGAGTGTTTACGATGAAAGTGATTAAAAGTGGAATGGTAAAACGGGGGGATGGAAGAGGGTAGGCATCCTACTCCAGGACTGGCATAAACAGTAAAGGGTAGCATGAAAACTTCAGCCACGGGGGTGCGCCTGCTACAGACACTCGAGTAGCGCCACCTACTGCTGAAGGACGCTAGTAGATGTAGCCATCCAGGAAGCGCTGGGCTTGCCGGTCACAAACTAGGAACCCCAGTTCAACACGCGAGACTACTCCGATCCCGGGGTTCTGTGCAAAGTCGGTAGGTCTGATAGATGTTTTATTGTGGACGGCCAAGGTCGTGAGACCCTAGTAGTATAGGACGGCACCACCTAGTGTGGCACTTTCAGCTGGACTACTCCAACAGTAACCACTAATTAAAGGGATTAATTTGGAATTATAAGTAAGGACAAAGCAAATACACGTGGTCTCCGTGGCCGGGACAGGGAAATTTGTCCATACTGTAGGTGCAGTATGCGCGCACGAAAAATGAAGGCCAATTTCCCACACGTACCGATAGTTGAATTTACAGCAGTGCGGTTTGCACCAGCCGTTGCTATAAACAATTGTTATTTAAATAACTGAATGGACATGCGCACTGCTTTATTGTATTAAAACATAGACAGTGATTTTTAAATCACGTTGTTAAAGGGATATGAGGTCGGTTTCAAGCCAGGTGATAAAGCTACGCAAAGGGCTTTATGGTCTCAATCAAACTTCCAGAGTACTACATAAGAAAAGAAACGATAAAATGAGGAGTTAAAGGTTTGAAGAAATGAATTCCTGTTCCTGCATGTACCGAAAATATAAGGTTTGAATTCTTCTGGATGTAGATGTAATCATTTGAATGGGACCTTATCAAGGTAAATTCGAGGAGATTAAGAAATTGTTTGAAAGATCATTAAAAATGAAGAAAATTAGAATTATAAATGAATTTTAGGTGTTCAGATCATCTGGGAATTAGAGATGGAAAATCTATCTCTCTATCATTATACAAAGCAACTTCTTGGCCGCTTTGGTACGAAAGACTGCAAAATTGCACCCAAGCCTGTATTCACTGATAAAACACCCGCTGATTCGCCTGAGCAAATGAATCAAAAGATTTATCATGAAATTGATGGCGCATTCTCGTATTTGTTCATAAATTCTCGTACTGAAAGCTCAGTTGCAATGAGCTACACTCTCCACGTCCGTAAAAGGTTGACAACACTGCCGCGAAAATTCTAATTCTTTATTTGAAAGTAAAAAGTGATTTTGGACTGATGACCGCTAAGAACAGGATAATTCTTGCCTGCTACGTTGACAGTGGCTGTGTAGGTGACCCTTCAGAAAGAAAGTCTACTAATAGCATACTCATACAGCTATGCGGATCTAGTGTCTACTGGAAGAAAATTAAGCAGGGCTGCATCGCGTTATCTTCAACTGAATCCGAACACATTTCTTTGAGCGAGGACACTAATCATGTAATCTGGCTACGAGAAATATGGGGTTAATTGGATGATAAGGACAAAATGCAGACAGTATTGAATGAAGGTAATCAGGGTATCATCAGATGGAGCAAGTTTGGCGCCCGGAAAGAAAAAAGTGCCTCTGGTAGCAGAAAATTTGTGAAAGGGGATATTCACCCCGGTAAAATCATGTTACAGTACTGTCCGACTGATCAAACGATCGCTGATGGTTTTGGCAGGGACACTTTTGAGAGTCAACTTACGCAACACATTCATAATTTGAACTTATTTGAAGTCAACTGCAACAGTGGAAAGATGGCGTGTTAGAATTGCACCTTCACCGCAGTTTATGTATCTTTGCTGACTTGGAGTGATGATGTAATTTTTCGCTGACGTAATGAAATTTTTCTATCGTATTTTTACCATGCAATCACCACCTCTGTTTATGTCATTGCATCCTAGCTGAACTTTACTAAGGTGAAGTATATTTCCTAGGTCAGTTTTGCTAGTTTTAGAAGACCGATAAGGTTATAATTCTATAGAAGGGTAAGTGGTACAACTAGCAACGGAATACAGAACCGCTCGTTACTACCAACGGAAAGAATACACAGAGCTTCGCCGATAAATAAATATTGCGCTAAGTTCTTATTCCAGAGTCCGATTGCTCAACCCACCGACCAGCCTCAACCCAGCAAGGTCGGAGAAGCAATGGAAGTACCGAGACTTCCATGCAGATGTTCTTGGGGAAAGCAGACTAGTTCCTGAACTTTTCTCCACGCGATGTGTATGACATCCGGACGTGTACACAGTTGTGACAAAGCTCTTGAAAACCGTGGCCGGTGGAGCATCGGAACTGTTTTCGAAGGTTTGACGCATTATTTTGCATCAATATTCGACGCTAGTAGTAATCTCTAGCACAGTTTGTCTGCAGCCTGGCTTTCCGTTGAAATTATAGTAAATTGCTAGTCATATTAGCTAATGGCAGCAATTAAATATATCTCTCCTTGAAATTCATACTGCTGGGTCTAACTAACATCTCCAGTATAGTAAAGGAACAAACCATTTTCCCACATTTATCCCAGTTTCGTATAGGCGGAAAATTTGGGTAGCTCAATCTTTCCAAAGTAATTTCATTCCCTGAAATGAGGCCAGAGGTTCCATTAGAGATCATTATTTTATAGCAATACTGTGGAGGGTATTCGCTACAACATCTTACTATATTGCTCGCTAAGAGCTGAAATTTGGTCAATGTCGGCTGCTTGCAGCGCAATGCTCGAAAAAGTAGAAATTGCAATAGACAAAAAGATTGCACAATTAACGCACCCACAGATGCAGGTAATGATAGCCCGAACGGATGTGTTCAACTTTTCCGTGATACGCACCAAGAGACCCTCTAAGAATTAGATTGTTTCAGGGTAAGACTGTGGAAACGGAGCAAATATTCTAGTCTCTATCCTGGTTCCTACAATGATACTAAATTGTGGTCCAATATTTTTATTCGGGTCCACAGCTCACATTTGTTTGAATCATTGAGAAATTTTTTAACACTTTTATTTTGGCCCAATTTCTCATTATAATCAGGATTGAATATTTTATGTCCTATTGCGGGTATTTTATGTTTTACTGTATATAGTGATTTCCTTTCCATTGTCAGCAAAATTATGATCTGGATGGGTTTCTATCCGGAAAATACTTCAATAGTTATTTGCGACACTGAAACATGTCCAACCAAATTATAGAACTGTTACCTGATGTTTGGGTAGCAGATTTACTCTGGTCTAAAGTACACATAGTAGGTTAGTAGAAATATTTTTAAATCGTTAGATGCATCGAAATAGCCTAGTCTCTTAACCTTTCCATCAGTCTTTCACAATGCTTGCAGTTTCGAAGAGGCGAGTCATCTTAAACGGTCAGCCGAAGGTATCTTCGTAACAAAATATTCCAGTACACAGAAGACACTACCTTTTCGGCGAAAGAATGTGAAGCGATTGATTTTATGCTGAAACAGTAAGTGATCAGCAGAGTGGCTATGGCATCTTCTTACAAGGGAAAATGTTTGGGTGTTTTACAGTTGCAATATACATTCGATGTATCCAAAAACTTTCCAGACAACAACAATCGACTCAGAAAGGTATGCAGACACAGTAATGGGGGAGATGTAAATTAGTTTGAAAGACCACGGCCGTCGAGGCAATGGAGACTACCGAAATATTCGGGGGATTTGATGCAAAGGCACGCTGCAGTAGCCTTCATGTCCAAAGCGGCATTTCGAAGAACGTAATTACTCCCCCGCAAATTTATCTTCCAAGAGAAAAACAAACACACCTTTCCCTCCTGGGTGAAGTAATTTCATTTTTATTCCAGGTGAAGTTTAATATTATTCAAGTTAGAATTGTCGCAAATTTGTTTGCTAACAAATTGTTATCTGGATTAATGCTTACCTCTGTGGATATTATACTATATGTTCGAGTGTTTGACTTGCAGTTGTATGTTTGACCAGTTGGACAGCCATTTTGCGGTCTTTCAATAACATGTTTATAACGGTAATGGAATTGTGAAAATAGAAAAATATTCTTACAGTATTAGAAAACTGTTTAATTGGGTTTCCATATCGAATACAGTAATGAAAAATTGGGTAACATTACCTTATCAGAGGCCGACAATTTTTATTCATTGTGAATCCTCGAAAATAATTTTATCTGTTTTAAGGCCCATCTTTTATACTATATTACATGTGAAGCAATTTTTATGTCTGTCAGTCGGTTTTTAAATTCTGCTGATATAATTGATGGAATTTTATTGCCAACAAATTATTATTTGGATTAATGCTCACCTGGATAATTATTCTACAATTATTATTGGGCATGAATTGGTCTACAAATATTATATACTGGTGGAACCATCTTTGTAGCTTTCTACTCTGATCTGCGGTATAAATAGTCTTAGGCTGTTAGAAAATTTTTCAAAGTCTCGGGACATCGAACTATCCGCGTCGATTAATAAATATTGGTTTTCTTTTTATTCTTATTCCCATTCCCATTCAGGTGATTTATTATTCATTTATTTGGAATTATCTATTTTGCATCTAAGCATGTCACATAGTTTTTACAGCAGCTACCTTTTTCTCCTTTTATAGAACGGAGGATGACATGAGGGCCAGCTCTGGAGAAAAAAATAATAGAGCCCTTTAACCCAGTTTCGGCCTTCTTTTTTCAAGTAGCGCCGTTGAGAGACCCCTTGGGATGATAAAAGAAAATCAGAAACCCATAAACTTCTCGTTTAAGCATATCATATTTCTATTTGACGCCCATTCTCTTCAATAATGATGACAGATATCCTAATTCCATGTTATTATTATTGGTTACGACCCGAGGAGATCTCTGAATCTGCATGTAGCAATCAATGAGATTAAAGTGTATGTAAGTAAAAATAAAACGCAAAGCCGCCGAGCACAATAACAACGGAATTATTACCTACGCTTATACGGAGCTGACTAGTACGAAGGAATTTCAGGAGAATATTTACCGCAATATTTCAGTTCAGAGCAAAATTTCCCAATGAATAACCCCTTTAGAAGTTGGGGCTCAGAGATCGACACCTTCACCTACAGGAAGGGGGGAATTGCTGGTATATCATCTCAGTTGAGCTTTCACTGAGTAGTCAAACTCCACAAACTCTTGTTGATGTATCATGTATTTTACATTGTATTCATTTTTATGTTCAAATACTTTGGCTCGGAGATTATCTGTTGTTTTGATTCGTAATCTCTGAATCAAATTGCGAGTTGGTTTTAGTCTATTCGATACGTAGTTTCGATCTCGATTTTATTGCGCATGTACGCCTTGGTTATTGGTCCAGAGTTCTGTGTCAGGAGCGGGGATTTATTCTGACGGCATGTGCAATGCCTTACAAATGCATTGTCCACCGAAAGTTTCGGTCAGTACAGTTGCTTTTATAACCCTCTCCTTCAGTGAGTTTGCGATGGGTGTTATGGTATTTGTTGTTGTTGTGTAAGATATATACAGACGCTTTCCTCGGAAGTAAAGATTATGAAGCTAAGCAGTGAAGATCTTCAAATTGTGTTCTATCATCTTATCATTTAGCCAGTACAGTTTTTCCACAGATATTTTGGGGTGTTTTACTGATTAGAGATGCAGGACGGCTATTTTCCGAGACTAGGGGGCAGGCATATATGTATTGGAGATTTTGAAAAGCAAGATCAGGCGGGACGACCTGACAAGGCTGATCTGAGGCCAGCCGTATGGCATGCTGCGTTGAACGAAAACGTTGCCGCAATATTTCTTTGCATAAGGACAGATCGCACCCGCCTGAAGCCCGTGTTTTTGAGGGAGCAAGTGGATTGACGAACGTAACATCACAAAATTCTGTCCCTCCGGTGCTCCCCATAGCCCTACTGACTGGCCTCGTGAGATGTTAGCCATTGGGACGGGGCTCCATGACCGGGTGTCGGGTGGACCTTGCTAAGTCCGACGTGAGGACCGAAACCTGGCCGTCGTGAAGGTCAATTCGCTCTCGGCCATGCAAGCAGTGCATGAGGTGGTCACCGGAAACGTCCAGGGTTTCTGGGACGTTGCTCCTGGGGCATGGGGTGTTGGGGGCGAATAGTGATACCTGGAAATAGTACTGGAATCAGACGAAAAACGCATTAGAAGCAATGTGCGTCTTAAGGCCCGGGCATGGTGTGCAGTATACCCATTGTTTGGCACCAGGGAGGCCCATCGACAAGCAAAAAGCTTGTCTCCTGCTGTGGCCAGCACAACAAAAATCTCAGTAATCGGGTCTCGATTACTGAGATTTTTCTGATCTACTCTCATGTTATGATTACTGGAAACGAAAAGATGTTTACGAAACGTCTGGTATTGGGCCCAAAAGTGAAGTAAAGTTTCTTCAAAATATATTTAATCATCAGGCATGGGAAGGAGAACATAATTCGCCAATGGGTGTGATCGTACTTAAGGCTTATCAATCATCTCTCTGACAGACGAAATCACATATCAAGCCCCATGTACATTATGCGCTTGCTTCACAGATTTGTCCGACCAATGCCGTGATAATATTCACTATCACGGGCCAGCGCGGAACAGCGTTTACCCTTGACCGTACTCCACGTACCAACTCTAGAAAGAAAGCTCGATTTCCAATAGCATCTCCGCGACCAACTAAACCGGTACAAATGGCGTTCCCAACCCCGTCCTCTTCAAAGCCTCTGCTAATACGATTGCACCAAACGGCCCTCTGTCTCCAAACGTAGATTCGCCGTCACCAAGAATCACAATTTTGTTCACAGCGGCCGGCATCAGAGAGAACTGCGATGTGCACCACTGAATTCCAGGACCGACGAATGTAATCGGGGATTCGAGCGACTCGTCTTCTAGGATCGCAAGCAATACGTCCACACTTGGCGGTTGCAACTCAACAATAGGGTCCACAATGCCACCATACTCGACTACTGCGAACTTGCTTCCATCTAAACCACCAACAGCCGCTACAAGCAATACGGCAAACTGCTTTTGCAATCAAATTCGCGGGCATTGATCGAGTCACTTCCATCTATAGCAATACACACGTTTGGTCGGCACGTCGAAAACCGGCTTCTCAACAATCGTACAGCTCTGTTAAACCTCCTTCTATTTCGCGCACTATCCATCAATAAGCTTGTATTGCCACCGACTGAGGCGAGTTCACGTGATCTAAACACATCAAACTGGGCACAAGATGTCGTGAAGAGAACCACAAAAATGGTCAATGCAATAAGAAACTGACTGCATCTCATTTTGACTCAATACTCCTTTGCTGCTGTTGTTGATTTGTGAGAATTTGAAGGCAGTTTGCTCCGTTCGTGCTTCTGAGCCGTACAGCGAATTACTGAAAACTGCGAGTGAAGGAAAGGGACAGCACTTTTTATACTATTTTTTGGACTCCCTCTTTAGCGAGGTTCTTCAGATCAACAGGAAGCACTCAACTGGCTGTTTGCGGAGATACAGTATCTCCTTCGAAGAATTATTCTCTGTCCTAAATTTTTCATGCTTATGATGTATCATGTTTTTGACATAAACCTCTCACATTTCTGGCAATTTAGCGACTTGTTCACTGAAAACTTCAGTATACATTTGCCTGCTGGCTGGCCTCGAGCCAGGTTTCTGGCAGTCTTAGCCCATTTTGACACTGCGTCCTTACTTTTTATGCCGACTTAGAGTTATATGATGCACCTGGTAACACAGGCGAACCTATTCTGCAGTCACTAAAGCACCCCAAGTCTACCTAATAATTAAAACACTCCACGGTTTCCCCTTTGACTAATGTAAGTTAGAAACGGGGGAAAGGTGAGGTTGGTCTACTCCGCAAGTAAAATGTAAGTTGAAAAATGACCATTTGTTCGTGTACTGATATGATTGATACAAATCTACATTGGATATTCTTGCGTCGATGTAACCTTTCCTTCATATTTTTTATGCATTAAGAAATTCGCTAGTGAATCGGCAAATGAGCCATATACAGTTTCTCGCTGAGCTGTTGGTAATTATGCTAGAATCAATGTCTTTTCGCTAATGCGACTAGTTTGCTTGCTGGCCTCCCCTCTACTTGCTGGTGGAGAGAAGCACTATCAGAGACTGCCGCATTCTTCCACGTACTGTATATGCGTACTAGCAATCATACAAGTTGACACACTGCGGGGACGGTTTCATCCAATGCCTCACACTAGCCTTGTGAGGTCGTGACTCATGGCTCGGCCTCATTTTCAGACTCTCTAATACACAGACTTTTCCCCCTTAGTCCTCGGAAAATAGCCGTTTTGCATCCCTAATCAGTAAAGCACCGCAATTTTCCCCCAGCTGACTGGGTATCAGCCAGCCTTTCTGTTCTGGTAAATGAACCCTCGAACCCCCCAGATTGAATCGATAGCGGTTGCACGGAAGTAGTATGAGAGTGGCTGCACAGAGGTAGTTCTTACAGGTAGAATTTTCGTCCAACCAAACGACTGATGTGAAGAACCTTCACTGAAATAAAAACAATTTCCGGACCAGAACGAATCGTATGTCATCTTAATTTAGCGCCTTGTTGAGATTAGAACTGTTTGATAAAACAAACAAAAATTGTTTAAGAGAAGATAGTAGGTAGTTCCAAGCAACACATGATCTATTTGAGCAGGCTAAAAATTTTCCACATCTTGGCCAATTATTGCAGCGCCTCAGTTACGGTATCTTGGGTATTATTGTTACTGCTCTTCTTGCTTGCATGCCGTGTCCTGGAGAGGGTCTTTCTTAGCCTAAGTTTTAACCTCTTGTATGACATTGTTTGACGACCACGTCTTACAGAAATAAATGGAGTATTGACAGTTTTACTATCAAGCAGAGAGAAATGACGAGGTCTGTACATGATAACAAGGATTGAAAATTCTTTTCGTTTCTGCTGTTAAGGTTTCTCCAACAAGGACTGATTCGAAACCAATTATGATACGACATATGTACGATATGATAAGGCTCTGTATCAAAATTTGCACCCCTTTTGATTGAATTTTGTGCAGGTGTGAATACTCTCGTGCCTTCGAACTCGTAAAGTTTTTTCGTCCCTTGAGTACTGTTACGGATAGAAGCTCGTCATAGGGCTGCCCATCCAGCCTTACTTTCAAATAACAACAAAAGGGCCCGATTTCTTTTCAGAGCATTTATTACAAGAGGTACTGCAAAAGCTTAGTAACTGTGAAATGGGGGTTAATTTACTGTGGTAGATATGTGGGTTGATACCCAATAAATTTGTACCGGAGCGTAGATACCGTATATTGGCAAACTAAAGAATCTGCAGGACTCTTGACCTCCGTAATTGACAGGCCGTAATACAGTTACAAGCCTTCTTTTAATTGTTGAAGTTTCACATTTTTTTTCTATTACCGTATCTTCAAAGTTTGCACGAACCTACTTCCAAAGAGGGGAAAGTTTTGGGTGTCTTTACTGTTGGAAGATATATTCGATCTATCCAATGGTGGTGCATGGTTTGGTCAAGTCCGAGTCATTTCTTACCTTCACCTGTTTGGAAATTCGTGACCCCGACGCATGCTACATTATCCCCT
Organism: Kappaphycus alvarezii; assembly: GCA_002205965.3. NCBI lineage: Eukaryota > Rhodophyta > Florideophyceae > Gigartinales > Solieriaceae > Kappaphycus > Kappaphycus alvarezii. Next base: position 470,339 of record NADL03000704.1, on the reverse strand, counting down.
GTAACCAGCTTCCAGGCAAACCTTTTAGTTCCTTTTCAGTTGCTTCTTCATCGTCCCCCTTCTATAGACACCGTTTCTCATTTAAAAAATGCATGTATCAATTAACCAACCCAAATAACAGTTCTTTACTCCATGCAGACCGACGTTGAGAATAATTTTCCGCGATTATAGAACTCCATTGGAGAATATAGTAGTGGCCCTACCAACATTGGATATTGTTGTATCCATCCAGGCAGGAACCTGGATGGATACATATCATATATTTCAAATCCAAAATCACCCCACATTTCCCCCAAGCAGGATGTGGGCTTAAGCGATATTAATCTCGTCATGGATGCTCCGATTATACTCGAATTGGCCTCACTTACGCGTGTAGTGAAGTTATTCCATCATGTGGCACGTATTGGACCAATAAGCTACACAACCGACCGCCTGTATAATCCATAACTGACAGCAGAGTCTTATGAATACGGATTTACGTACAGGAATAACATTATACGAATTACCAGTAAATAAGACCACGAAAAGTACGCAGTGATGGAGGGACTGCTCTTTTCAAAATAACTCATGAGGATCTGCAGTTAATTTTTCTGCGAGTTTCGATTGTTGGAGACTATGACTTTGTATTAAGATTTATTTGACCTTCCACTTTTTAACAATTCCTAACTTCATGGTTTACATTTTGTAAACCACAAACAGAATAACATGTCAGCATTACATAAAGAGCATCTTCAAAAATTTGGTCTTTTCCTGAAGCAAAGACATCTTGCTGCAGTCCCTGATTTATCATCTAATTTTTCAGAGTTTGAAGGGGGGAAATTTTGGGTGTTTTTAATGCATGAAAAATATGGTCAGCAATTCCCTAAGGGATGTCGTGATGGTAAAGGCTCACAATGTAAAGGGTTGGCGGGAGGTTGTCAAAACGCTAGAAAACTGACGGGAGGCCGGCCAACAGGCACGCTGCATTGGACATTACTGCTGCTGCGGCATGACGCTGTGTTAAGATTTCTTTGACCTTTGCGTAGGTCTCCTTTGCCCTCGTAGCGACGTTGCGTGCGACGTCGGTTAGCAACGCGTGGGCGTCCGGGTGCCATCCCCCGAGGGTAGAGGTAGGGACGGGCACTAGCCTACTTCCGGCGGAAGACGCGATAAAGGACTCGTATCTTCTGTGTTTCGCCGTTCTTGCCGCGTTAAGCGAGGTGAGTGGGTTGAATGTCCTCACTCTCCTGTTCGAGGGCGCTAGGGGGTTGACAAAGGTGACGTCGAAGAAGTCTGTTCTGCCAGTTCGTCCCATTGCGCGAATATCGGGTCTTGTGCGGTGGACCCCTTCTCGCGGCTCGATGACTGGATGTCGCGCGGCTTTCATGAGATCGCTTGCCAATAAACGAACCTGACAGTCGTATCTTCGCTTCTACTCGCCCCCTTGTAAGCAGTGCAACAGATGGTCGCCGAAACAGTCGAGAGTTTCGGGCAGTTCCGCTTGGGACATGGTGTTTCCGGAGGGAAGAGCGGGACTTGGCAATAGTATTGGAACTATATTGAGAATTCTCTTGGTTCAATGCTAGTCTTAAGGCCCGGAGATTGGGGTGCAGTACACCCAATCTTTCGCGCCGGGGAGCCCATGGAGGAACGGAAGGCCTGCCGTCTATTGTCGCCCACATCGATCTCTCTTGCACCCGCTCGTGGATGGCGTCCGATAGTGTCTTCTGTGATGGTGTTTTGTTTGAGCAGAGGGCACTAAAGGGGATAATCCTGGACTGGGAGCAAGAGAGGGACCAAATCTGGTGCGCCTCGACGATGTCTCGGTACGTTGAGAGATCCGTAATTGCCGCTGGGAGGAGGGCTGCACACAGCCTGTTGGACGCTGCGCTGGAGGCGAGGAAGGCTGCAGCTGCAATTGACTTCGCCGAAGTGAGTCCAATTCCCAGTGATGGCTTCTTGGCGGTGATCGGTTTCATGGGCAACTGCAGTTCTCGAAATATGTCGGGGTCGAGGACGCCCCCAGCCAGTGTGCGCACACAGTTCTCCATCATTGCATCGAATATTGCAGCGCTTCCGCAGTGCAAGCTGGTGGCACTACCCGTAACAGGTATTCGAGCTTACAGAGTTTGAAGCAGTATTAATTTCAAAGGGGAAAGGTTTTGGTGTTTTACTCTTGGAAGATATATCCGGTCTATCCCATGGTTTTTCATTAATTTCAAAGTGAGAACTGTTGAAAACGCAGAGAGTAGTAATTTTAGACCATTTTCATTGGTTTGAACCGTTTAAATTCCCCCAGCTAGAAGTGTCAGACGACGAAGTAAACTACCCCATCATCCCTCCCACTTGAACCGGATTTAGAAGGTGCAGACTAAATTTGCAAGCTTTCTGTGGATGTATCTTTACGGACATCGACTGTGTGCTTCACTGCACTATCTTCTAAGAGTAAAACACCCCATCGTTTCCCCCTTTCTGCGTTTGAATCAGGCTCCGATTCTCAAGGTCACTGTAAGATCGCGACGGCTGCTAGAGAAAGGCTTGCGCCTACCCCAATATCCAGCCTTGGAGGCTGGCAACCAGACGCGTACGCGGTACTAACCAATGTCGCGCGGAACGTGGTCGTTCGAGCGATGGATACCTATGGGAAGGTTTGAGTGGTGCTTACCAAAAGGTACGCTGCTACGGCCGCCATGTCTAACGCGGCACGCCTGCTCGCTGATATTGAGCCGGCCCTGTAAGGAATGTTATTTAGTGTTACCCATCAGTGACGATTTATCCCGCACATCGCACCAGCGGTGTGGATACAACCGGCCGCATCTTCTACACACTAAGATAACCCAAAAATTCCCCCAGTATGATTGTGCCTTGCATGCAAATTCGCTACATGCAACCTGCGTAGAAAACCAAAATCAGTGCGTTGTGAGGTATTACAGTATTAGTGACTGGAGGATCAGCACTGCAGTTTAAATTTCAATTCTTGTTCTTGACGGAATCTCATGTGCTCATGTTATCGCTAAAATTAGAAAGGACCCCGGTTTGGGAAAGTTCTAAGAATGGACGCAAAATCTTGGTAGTTTTCTTGCCTGCTACTTTCTAAACTCGAAACAAACCCTTGCCCTCGTTGTGCATTGTTCCCCCACAAATGAAATTGGAAATGAGGAAGTTTTATTTGATCCGTGGATTTGACTGTAGGAAATAGGATTCACCTGCGTATGGAAAGTATCGCGTTGTGTAGAAATCATGTCATTGAGGCGAGACTATTACCGTAATGGGAAATGAATTTGAAAGTAATCACTCGGAAGCGGATCACTGATTGATATAATCATCTAATGTACAGTTTCACATGATATTATTACATTTGTATCACTTATACTTTTTGTACTATTTCCGCTTTCGATATTCTGTAGGTACAGCCCTCGAAGTGACGAAGGTAGAGTTTTTAGATGAGTTACTGCATATAAGATATTCTGGTTTGACTTTTCCTGGAAATTGAGTCTGAAACTCGGTTCTTCAATCACAGCATTGTGGAGTTATCAGTGCAAAGTTGATAGATTACAAAACTAGCGAGAGGCCAGAAAAGATGCTTGGTACATCAAAGCAAAGAGAATGTCTTCAAGCACTTTACTACAGTGGCTTTCATATCAAATGCAGCATGCCTAATGGCAAGGTTTGAGCCGGCACTTTAAGGAGGGTTTCAATTTTCGCAGCATTGTACGGTTTCACAATTGGCTTGGCCAGTATACGGTATCTACGCTCCGGTACAAATTTACTTGGTACCAACCCACATTTCTACCACAGGAAATTAACCCCCCATTTTTCCCTAGGAAGGTTTCAAAGTTCTCGACGCTATTGGTTTCTGTATAGGATACTATGTGATATGAAGGATCATAGCTTTCAAACATTACAATAAAACCCTAATTTCCCTCCGAGACACAGACCTGCCTCCCCCACCCCGGGAAATAGCCGTCCTACATCTCTAATTAGTGAATCATCCCAAATTACTCCCCTTAATTCCCTACTGTAAGACGTTTATAGTAACCATATAGCAGTAGTCACACAGTACGATACTACAAGACATAACTGGCGGCCATACTGTACAGTATTCCATAAAAGCTGTATACAGTATTTAGTGAGCTTTAGCGCTTGCCATTGTGGCCTCTCTTCGAATGAACACTGAAAACTAAGACGAAATGTTTGCGCATATACTGATTACTTGATTTTTCTTCAGATTCGAAAGATTCAAAGATTTCCTCAAAATGGGAAGGTTTGAGTGTTTTACAATTGGAAGACATATCCGATCTTCAAAAGGGGGAAGGTTTGGGTGTTTTATTTTTGGAAGATATATCCGACCCATAGTTCTCCAGACAACCACAATCGACCCGAAAAGGTATGCAGACAAAGTAATGGGGAATGAACTGCGCTCTCTGAAAGGCTACCTTCAGGCCAGCCATCAAGCAGGCCGCATTGGACATGACGGCTGTTGCAGCGTGCCTTTGAAAGTACATCGTGGAGATTCTATCTACATGTGGCTGCGCAAGTGGACTTTTCAAAAACTTGAACTTGGACTCAAGTTGGATAACGCTTGCTTGACGAGAAAAAGCATAGTTTAGGAAGTATCTTTTCTCGCGGAAAGCGCTACATGCTCTATTCCTTAGAAAGTGCACCGGCGTTTTAGCGTCTGTACCAATCCTTACTCCCACCGCCTCTGCAAGATTCCATCACCTCACCGATCACTACGGGCAGCTCTTTTCGTTTTATTTGACAACGCAACAATTGTGATCTTGGGTTCAGATAAAATTAGGAATGTTGAATCATCGGGTAGGAGGTGAATAGGGTTCATGTTGTTTTCATTTTTGAGTTTGGGTAGATATGGGTTAGGCTAATGAAAAAGGACCGTCATCCACCACTACTGCGTCCCCATCCACTAGATCACCAGCAAGGTGAAGTATAGAGTGAAAGGGGTAAATAGGGTTTCTATAGTCAAAGATCAATGGTAACTGGGTTGTGTTGAGCTAATGATTACGGAAACGAGGCTTACTTTGGGTAAATGGGGTTAAATAGGGTGATTTGCTTAATTATCCTGATGAAGACATTAGCCCTGACTAGGCCTAATCTGAGTTGCCACTGACACACTGTGGATATGGTAAATGGGGTGGTTTACTTAAATGTTTGGGTAGGGGAAAGGTGTTGGGTGTTTTAAAATTTCAAAGAAATGGTCAGCTGTTTCCAGTGCTACATGAAGCAGTCGCGGACTGACCGGCGGGAAATACGATGGGTACAATGTTCCTTAGAGGGCTTCTAGCAAGGAGGCAAGCTGCGTTAGATATGACAGTGGTCCTAGCATGACTTTGCATCAATATCGCCCGCATCTTTCCATAACTTTCCATAGCCCTCACTTTAACGCCTCTCGCGATCTCACTTATCACCGCATAAGCACTTGAGTTCCAGCCTGCCAAGGTGGAAACTAGCACAAGGACGAGCTTACTTCTTCCAGAACTCGCGATGAATGCTTGTACCTTCCGTGCTTCGCGGCCCCATCTGCGTTCAAAGCAGTCAGCTGTTTAAGTTCTCTCGCCATTTTATGTGATGATGCAAAAGGGTTGACGAAGATGACGTCAAAAAAGTCAGTCCAGCCGCGGCTTATCATCGCCCGTATGTCCGGCCGTGAACGGTGAAGTCCCTCGCGAGGCTTAACAACGGGGTAGCGAGCTGCTTTGGCCAAGTCCCTACCGAGGACGTTCACCTGGCGATCGTGGCGATGGGTCCTTTAAGGGGGGGACGGTTTGGGTGTTTTAGTTTTGGAAGATATATGCGATCCTTTAAGCGCCGTACAAGCAGTGCAGCAGGTATTAGCCCTACACATCCATTGTTTCTGGGCAATGACATCGTGGGCATGGCGCGGTGGGAGCGAATAGCGGGACTTCGCAGTAATACTGGAGCCACTGCGAGAATTCGCATGCTCTGATATCTGTCTGGAGTCCGGGCATGGAGCCTAGTACACCCATTCCTTAGAGCTTGGAAGCCCCATCGACGCGCGACGCAAATCTCGTCTGGGCACCCCGGGGAATTGCATCTTGCACTGCCTCCTGGGTAATTTCGGTCTAGTTCTTTTTGCGATGGTATGTAGTGAGAGCAAATAATTCTGACCGGGATTACTTTAGACGGTGGTCTGGCCGGAGCTCATTTTTGGTAAACGTCCACGATTGCAGCGTACGAATCTAGACCCTTGATTGGCGGTAGCAGGAAGTCTTCGTACAGCTTGTCCGTCGCCGAGTTGGATGCAGGGACGGCTGCGGGGCGATATTTTCCGCAGAGGCGAGCCGTATTTCAAGGCATGGCTTTTGGCGTCCTCGGCCTTGACCGGCAGTTGTAGTTCTCGGGGGACCACTGAGTCCAAAATGCCCCCTGCTAATGAATGCAAGCAGCGCTTTATGTTACGGTCAAACTCCGTCGCGTCTTTTAAGGCGAAAGACGGGGGCACGACCGGCAAATGGAAGCCCATTTTGTAAACTTCGAAGCATGATCGTAGTGACTGGAACGCAGCGTGTTTGTCCTCGAGGTCTGCTTCTGAAAACAAGAACGGCAGAAGGGTGTCTGCATGTCCCGCAAGGACCTGTTTCGTGAATTTCTCGGACCCTGCGAGCGCGTTCAACACCCAGGTCCCTTCGCCACATTCCTGCCTGAATTATCTTGTGTATGATTCTTGCACTAACTGCAGCGAGGCATTTGGCCACCATACAGACTATTTAGCCGGTGATAGGTGTATTCTTCGGCTTCAGGCGTCAATCGAGAAGAGGAAGTGAACAACTTTAGCGAGGTTCTCGTGACGCGCAATGATCTAATCGTCATCGTGGTACCATAGCCGGAGAAAAAAGTTGGTTACTGTCCTACACTTCGGATGATGAGGTCATCAATCCGTAGAAACGCAGGCTCATTTGCTTAACAGAATGAAACCCGGGCGGGAGCTCCGGAAGCATATCTTTTGTTTTAAAAGCAGTGTTTCGATAACGCTGAGAGTAGTTGGTAAGGAACTCCCAGGGAGGACATTGACTGTGTCGTCTCTCCATACGCCCACCGTCTTTGGCCAGCTTCGTCACTCGTCTGATATTGAGTTGTCGCTGTTCGGGGTGGGATAACGCTGACATCTTGAAGGCGGCTGACTGACGCAACACCTGTTCCCAAAGGGTCCCGTATTGACCTGTGTTCCACAATTCTAGCCTGTCCGTCATTTTCTCGGAAACAGGACGCAGGCGTCTTTTTCGCCGGGCAGGAGTCGGAGTGAGAGATTTTCTAAGGCACAGCTTAAAGAAACAGGAAAGGTTTCAAGAACGCCTCTGTAGGGGATCGGTCCAAGGCGTGACAGGTTGGCACGGCGTCGTTCATGACCGCAGCGTGGCTGCGACAGGCACCCTGGGAGTTTCCAGGAATATCTGCCATAGTTTGAATAGGGGGAAAGGTTTGGGTTTTTTACTCTTGGGGTGTATGTTCGATTCATCCAAAAGTTTTCCAGCCAACCACAATCGACTCAATAATGAATGCAGACACAGTAATGAAGGAGGAACTGCGCTTCCTGTAAGGCCACCTTCAGTCCAGCCATCAAATAATCCGCATTGGAAATGACGGCTGCTGCAGCGTGCCTTTGCATCAATGCCCCCCCCCAAAACCTGTGCATAAGTCTCCATTGCCCTCACTGGAACGTTCACGGCTACGCCATTTAGCAACGCGCATGCACCCGGGTGCCAACATTTGAAAGTGAAGATAGGCACAGGAAACGTGTATGGAGAAACCACAACACAGTGATGTGGGTAGTGAAGATATCCTCAGAGCACGACAAAGGTTGCGCAGAAAGCGTAACATTCCCGGGTGAAACCTGCTGATTTTGAAACGCGTCTTACCACAGGCGCAGGATCATCCAAGACCGAGGTCAATGGGAATGTTTTACTGTGAATAGTGCAGAGGTTGGTTACAGTGTGAGTCCTTTGAATTTCCATTCAAACCATGTGGCCGGATCTACAATACAAATAATTGGACGTGTCCACCAACTCTAGAAAGCAGCTGATAGCTCAGTCAACAAGCAGGCCGCGTTGAAGAAGAATTGGCCCTACCCTGGAATATTGTTCCAAGGCTCGACCGATTTGGCCAACTCGTTGATGTGAGAGAACGCATCAGCATTCCACCACCCGAGCGTGGTGGTAGGAACAGGGGAGAGCCTGTCTCCACTAAATAGCCCGGCTATAACTCCTTGGAATTTTCCTAGCTCGTCGTCGTGGGCTATATTCAAGCTCGCAAGGGGAAAAGTTTTGGTTGTTTTACTCTTGGAAGATTATTCGATCTGTCCAAAAGATATCCAGACGACCACAATGCTTATAAGGTGGTTGACGGTTCTCATTCTGAGATGAGAAGGGGCCAGCTTATGAACGTGACATCAAAGCAATCGATGCCGCCGAGAGTACACGTTGCCCTTTTATCTGGCCTCGTCGTTTGTTCCGCGTGAGACCTGGGTTCGATTGCGGGATGCCTTGCGCCCAGGCTGAGGTCATTACCCAGCAAAGCGGCCTGGCCATCGTGGCGGACGATTCGATGAGGGCCTCTTCTGCAGTGGATGAGGTAATCGCCGTAGATGACCAGGGTTTCTGAACACCCGGCCCTTGGCCATGGGTTTGCGGTTCAACACTGGCACAATGAACAGGAAAGGAACTGATGTAGGGGGATATGCGAGAACAGGGACCGGTATAGGAACGTTATTTTTACCAACTTGTAGCAATTGTGTCTTGTGCAAAGGGACAAACTGCTTTGGTGCCGTGTTGATAGTGCATTTGTAGCACTTAGCGTATGGAAACTTGAAGATCCCCGCAGTAGTTTGCTTAGATACTATTGAACCCATGTATTGGTCGTGGAAACTGCGAAACCAGTACCTGCTGAGTCGACTGTGCTCATGCAATTTCGGCCTTCGCAACTTTGACCTGCTCCAGAGGGCGTCGTGAAAGTGAACAAGGAGTTGGGCGACTGTGGTGACTTTTTCCTCTCCTGTCGGCACAATGGGCAGTCCACTGAGCGGGGTAGTGGCCTTGTCGTAATAAGCCCAGCCATTAGGTGCGCTGGAATCCATTATGTGTGCTGGCATCCATTCGGTTTCTTTCGTGATCAGATAACGCGTCGGAATTGAATGGGGTTGACCATATTGTGCCGACATATGTTCCAATAGAGACATGATTGCGCTTGATCGGGCGACATACAGTAGATGCTATAAGTCATTGCTGCTGGTCCTGAGTTCCGACTGTAGTCGCTATTGGATGATGTGTTGTTGTTCGGTCCCTTGTCTGGCCGTCGCTTTTTATTTCGAGTGTGTCGAATCATGTGTTAAGTACTGCGTCATTGTATTCTCAATCCAAAGAGTTTTTTCTTGAAAATGCACTCTCTCAACGCAGCATACTCTCGCGGATACAATGCACTTCTACACGAAATAATCAGGCTGACTTGCACTACTAATTATCAAGGAGAAAATTATGTTGTGCATTTTAAATTGCACTACTGTATCAAAGGTTACTTGTCAATCCTTGGTGCTCATTGCATATGAGTCACTCTCCGACAGTCACGATTAAATAGCGAGTATCCGCACCAATCGTGCTGCGATTGACTAAACCTCGTAACCACATTGCGGACCAACTGTCGTCGTCAGTTTAAGTCCGGAGTGACCCTGCTGATCCAGAAACCCAGTCTTTTTAATGCGATTTCGGCGATTGAATATTTTTGTCACGAGGCTGTTATTGCCGGCCGTATGCGTGTACACTCTTGCTACCCTTCGAACAAAACCAGGAGCTGTGATAGCAATGACATTGTATCCATCAACGATAGGCGGCAGAAATCTTTCGAGCCTTAGCAGCTCGCAATTTTTAAATTTTTGGATGTCACCACGGATCACTGGGAAATCACTACAAGTTATTCGAGAATAGTGGCAGGAAAGTTGAGCTCGCTTCTTTGCGTGGAGGGCTGGGAGGGAAATGAGGGTGACCAGGATGAAGAAAACGTCATCAGTAATGATGGTGGGGGAGGTGGCTACGTAGATGATTGGTGGTAAATCTTTATGGATTGTATGTTGCACAGAAGCGTGCGAAGGGTATTCATAAATCAACTACGGATGCGGGCGGCGGGTAGAAACCTGTCGCGCCTCCATTATTTGGAGACTAAACGCTAAACGGGTAACGAAGTCGCGATCTCCCGTTGAGGGGAGGAACCACGACGGAAAGCAGCGAAGGAAGCAAGGCGACGGAGAAAACCCTTGCTGCTCGCCCAAGGCGCCATAGATATCAATCCCGACGGGGAGAGGAGGATATCGTTATGGTTGCAGTAAGTGCCGTAATGACGATGTTTCTCGCGCTCTGCGAGTGTTGCGGCAGCGCCTGCGGTAACCGTACTTGGCGAAATGTGGCGGCGTGCGGAGGGGTGGGAAACACTAACGTTGACGGCGATATTGGTACTGTGAAGCCCGTATGCAGCGGGTATGTAAATGTCCATTCGTAGCGCGGGGGACTCCGAATGCCCAGATGAGTTGGGAACCTGGTAGAGGAGCGGATGCTCGACGAGGGCGACGATCCCAACTTCCTTGCAGTAGCGGGCAAGAACGTTGCGGAGGATGTGATGGACGAGTCATTCCGTCTTCGTATTTGCAGGTCAACGCTTGTTGACCACTTGGATCTAAGACGGGTGCGATGTCGGCCGAGCGGCGAGAGCAAACCGGACGCGTGTAGATCCAGGGAAATAATCAACAACAAACAAACTCTTTTATTACAGATTCACTAAACCGAGCAGGGTCACTCACGCATCAGGTGATGCGAGAGACAGGGCACGGCGAGTTACGGCATGGGCCGTGAGCTGGAGGACGAGGGAGGAGAGGGTGGTGACCAGGCGGTCGTATTCAACGGCAGCGGTAGTGCCGCGTCGTGTGGAGAAGAAGGCGGCTATCTTCCCTAGCGCGTGTGGAGCAGAGGAGCCCAGTGCCCGTGTGTGTCAAAGCCAAGGGGGTAGAAGTCAGCGTGTATTGTGCGCAAAGGTCGGCGTAGCGTGCCCTCTTCTGGGTCTCCACAGGGAAAGTGGCGCCGCCTGGGGTCTTGCGGGCGTGGGGATGGCGGCAGCTGTGTACGGGCTGGCGACAAAGACATCTATGGCGCAGGGGCGAGGAGAGAGCTCATAATTGTCGATTAAGATGTCCATCCTGTGACGGTCTTGGGGCGGGAGGTGGTTTTCCGCGGGGGGTGTACTCGAGGGTGGGGTTGAGCAATGCGGATGGGTGCCGAAGTAGGGAGAACAGCTTGTTCCGTAGGTGGTTGTGCCTTCGGAGAAATCCTTCCATAGTTGGGCAATGAGTCGCGTGTCTGCCGAGCGGTCGAGGATGGGCGGTGAGCGAGCGTTGGAGAGCAGACATCGAGGGCACTGGTCGTGGCCATGAAGACCGGGTTGCCGAGGCGCAGTAGGACCATGTACGTCCAAATCTCGGGGGACTCGAGTAGAGCTGCGCGAGTCCGGGAGTGTGAGGAAAGGGGAGTTGGCAGAGCGGGTTCGGCAGCTGAGGTTCCTCGCGAGGCGTTGGGCTGCGGTTTCATGTTGCGGGGGAGAAGTTAGGTATGCTTGCAGGCGTTGCTCGTGAATGGCATTAGTGATAGTTTGCTGGACGCATAATCAACGTAGATGATTGGCGTAATATAGATACAGTTGCGTAATGAATAAAGCAACTATAGACTGATACTATAGCTTGGTCGCATGATTTTGTAATGCCACCAACCGTAATTGAAGAGTATGTCTAATCATTTGTCAGTTATTACATGAAATAAGAAGAATTCAATGACCATACTAATTTACTCATCTGTCATTTCGAGTGTACACTGCCTGACCGCCTATTAAGATTAAGATAAAATCGGATGATCCGCGTCCGTCAATGCCGTAAAGCTATGATAAACTGGGGGGGATCTTTTAATGAGTTCTAAACCCTGAACCATACAAGTAGCCCTTTTTAAAATATGAAGTGATTACAAATGCAGGTAGTGGGTTACACTGGATCATAAACTGTATGAGGAATAAAAAAGCACTAAACTGTTTGGAGGGGAAAGGTTTGGGTGGTTTACCCTAGGAAGATATCTTGTACGCCTTTTATAATATATGAAGTAAAGATGATTACACATATAGAGAAGAGAAACTTAACTTCAATCTTGAAATGGGGGGATAATTTACTGTGGTAGATATGTGGGTTGGTACCCAGTAAATTTGTAACGGAGCGTAGATACCGTATATTGGCCAAGCAAATTGAGAAACCGTACAATGCATCGAAATCTGTAGATGGCACTCCAATCTCCAATATACGGTATCTACGCTCCGGTACAATTTACTGGGTACCAACCACATATTTACCACAGTAAATTAACCCCCATTTCACTCATCTACCAAAAGGTGGAAGGGAGGCCAGCCAGCAAACAAGCGGCATTGGAGGTTACTGTCAATGCGGAGTGCCGCTGGAAAAGAATGCATCTAACCTTCGGAAACCGTTCCATTGCGCGAGTGGCAACAGTTCTCGCGAGTTCCTTGACGACGGAGAACGCCGCCGGATTGCCATCCTCCAAGCGTTGAGATGGGAACAGGAACCAGCCTGTTTCTCCCAGGCAGCTCAGCAAGGAACCTTTGGTATTTCCGCTGCTTCTGTGCGTGGGCTGCGTTGAGGCTTTTGAGTGGGTTGAAAGCCCTGGCTCTTGCGTGGGACGGAGCGAGCGGGTTGACAAAGGTTACGTCAAAATAATCCGTGCCACCGACGGCTCCCATCGCCCTGATATCCGGCCTTGTCCTGTTTTGGAAGTGTAAACGAGGTTCAATGGAAGGACGTCGGGCGGCTCTTGCGAGATCGTTCCCCAGTAAAGTCACCTGGTTGCTGTGGCGAGTATTCCGCTCGCAGCCAAAGCGACAATGTAGTAAGTGGTCCCCGTAGATATCCAGTGAGTAAAGTATCAAACAGGGGGAGTTTTTGGGTTATTTTAATGTCTGAAAGATGTGGTCGATTGTATCCACGCCGCTAGTGCGTTGTGCAGAATAAGTCGTCGCTGATGGGTAACACTAAATAACATTCCTGACAGGGCCGGCTCAATGGCAGCGAGCAGTCATGCCGCGTATATAGAATCATCTTTACTTCATGAATTATAAAATGCCGTTTATATGAGTATATTTCGTGCTTCATCAGCTAGGGAAGAGTACACGACATACAGTACATCGGTGATATCTGAATGCTCTCCGGACATTTTCGTGCCTTACGTAACTCGTAAAGATGTCTGCGGAGAAAAGACTTCTATAAAAGGGGGGAGGGAAGATTTGGGGAGAGGAATTTAGGTTTTTTAATGCATGGAAGATGTGGTCGGTCGTACCCACGCTATTGGAAGTGCGTTGCACGGGACAAGTCGTCACTAAGTAATACTAACTCTCCCTAAAGGGACCCGGGGTGTTTTAATATTTGAAAGACACGGTCAGCTGTCCTATACTGATGCCATAAAGTTAATAGAATAGATATATACTGTAGTTTGACCACTGCGGGGGCAGTAGAACACAAATCTGGGGCAATCTGGGGTAAGTACAACACAAATCTGGGGCAATCTGGGGTAAGTACAACACAAATCTGGGGCAAGCTGGGGAAAGTAGAACAGAAATCTGGGGAAAGTGTCGGGAGGTTAAATTTTGGAGGATATTATGGATACACAAATCTCATCATTCTTTCTGTATAACGTATTGTTTGCATGTTGCACCGCTGAAAATGAGTAGTCGTTTATTAAACCCAAACACTACTGTACAGTATAATATGTGTAATCATCTTTACTTTATGTATTATAAAAGACTACTGTACTGTATGGAACCATTGCCCACATGTGAGCCTACTTTTCAATCTTTAAAACACCCCAAGCTTTCTCACAGCACTCTGCGTTTCCGTTTAGATTCCCCCGCTACAAGGGGGAAAGATTTGGGTGTTTTACTCTTGGAAGATATATATCCGGTCTATCACTACAAGTGTCAGATGACGACGTAAACTGGTTAAACAATATTTACGTGTCTGTCAACTACCCCATCATTCCCCCTCTGACGGCTCCTGCATGCTAAAATATAGCTTTAACCCACCACAGTTTTTCTGTGGGATAACTCCACCGTAGGGTCAATATTTACGCATATGCACAATAGAGCCGAATATACCTTCCAAGAGTGAAAAACTCAAACCTTTCCCATTTCTTCATTTGAATGGAAATTCAAAGCGGTAAGCACTGCAAAAGTAGGAAGTACCAAGAACTCCTTGCAACTTCCGACAGAGGTAGACTTGTGCCTGTACCAATATCTACCCTCAGCGGTTGCCACCCGGACGCATATGATATGCTTACAGACATTGTGAGGAACGTGGCTGTGAGAGCCATGGAAACATATGGCAAGAACCGGGCCGCGCTTTCTCAAAGGCACGCTTGAGCAGCAGTTATGTACAATGAAGCCTGTCTGTTGAGTTGCCTTGAGGTTCCCTTTTAAGGTTTCTTACTACGGTACATATATCCAATGTAACACTCAGATATGAAATGTAAGTGGGTTACAGCCAAAACCTCTGTCACAGTAAACGAACTCCCTCATTTCCTCTACCGCATTGATGGACTCTTAACGTTTGCGCCTATTGCAGAAAGCTTATCCCAACAAATTTGTCTCTCCAGGGACTATATGGAACTGAGTGCAAGTGTTTACCGATTAGCTGGCTGGGTTGGTCCGACTTCAATTCCGTGGAGGTCGATAACAATGATGACAAATTTGCCCGAGCAGAAACGCCGGGGCCTGTTGAAGACGCAGAGGTTTAGTGAGTTGCGGTGTAAAAAGTTAATGGCTGCCGTGACATGTTCTTTCATGTTTACAAAGTAGGCGATAGTTATATCGTCTCGGGACTCAGCCTATCATATCTTTCACACCAACATTAATTTCTGAATACCATCCGCACGCTTCTATGCCACACTGTACAACTCCTAAAGATTTACCACCAATTTCAATCTTGTAACTTTGTTCAAGTAGTAGGTTTGTTGAATAAAACACCCCACTTACCCCTATTTCTTCAATAGATCAGTTCATCTGAAGTCTCGGAGGAAATATCTTATACCCTCTATTTCCTCTATTTTTCTCATTGTTTTAGCTTCCAACGGCCATGATTCTTCCGCGTGGGTGATTCGTACTCATTAATTGAATTTATCACTTCTGAATACTTTCTCTGTTGCCATAAGAGCTCCTATCACCCGTTATACTGATGCCATAAAGGTTGCTGTTATTCAAATGAGTTCCTATCCAGAAATTATCATATGATGTTGGTTGATTGAAATCATAGTGTACTCCTAATGAGGTTCTTCCCTTAGTACTGCGTCTGAGTCGATTGTTATTTTCTTGGGCACTTTCGGATAAAGTCGAGTACAACATATGACAGTAAAACATCCAAAACTTTCCCTGTTCTCATGAAGTATTACAATATGCGTATGTATCGCTCGAGGTCCTCTTCGATCCCATATTTTCTTTTTTTGAGGGAGTTTACAGAGGAACGCAATTCTGAGCGGGCACAAAATTTTTTAATTTACCATTAATTTGCTTCGAAGAGTGCAAATGTAACTTTGAATGGCTCTAAAGCTATCGGAACACTCTTGCGCTTCACTTGAAACCTCAATCCCTAATGGAACATATGGCTTCACTTCAAGAAATGAAATTACTTTCCAAAAAATAGATTGCTCAGAACTCCTGAAAACTCTTTGGCAGCCTGATATGTAAAATACCTGCAATATGAGAAATGTCCAAGTGGAGCCAAAAGGTAAAAACTTGCTATGAAGGTTGGGATCTGTTCGGTGGCATATTGTTTGAAAAGCATGATAAGTTTCTCGTGCTCGCAATGTTTCGAAATAAGTGGCTATTAAATTGCTATGGACTACTGAGAATCTCGTTTAGTACTCTTGCGAGGTTTGATTGGGGAATCTAAAGGGCAATTGCGGTTGACTCAATAGAAAACGCGACAGCTGCTTCACTGAAAGGTGTTTTTTCTTATCACTATGCATGAGGCATTTCTATCCTTTAATTGCGTGTTATCACTTGCACAATAACACTTCACCCTATGCTTCACTTGCAGTAAACTCAAAACTTACTGCACCTGATCACTACTTACATCTTGTGTTTAGAGACCGCCCTCAAATTTGTCACAATGGAGTGTCGTCCTATTTTCATTCTCCTTCTTGTACTCCTCAGTTCAGTCCCACAAACTTTAGGCTCCTTTTCGGGTAGGTCGTCACGACGACTAGTTCCTTCATTAATGGCACAGCGCTTGGCCGTGGCAGTATTGATGATATCCGTCAGGCTGTCAACATTCTTCGACTTGAACTCAGTGATTGTCGTCCCCAAGTTTGCTTCGCTGTGGATGGAAGTGCCTCTATTTCTCGGCAAGAATTTCGTCTTCAGTCTAACTTCGTGCAGTTAGTTGCAGCAGTGTTAGGGGGTTTGAGGGGCTCAAGTTTTGCAGCAAACCAATATGGTGGAATAGTGGAATCTATTAGTCCCCTAACAGAATCTTTGCTCAGCAGGAGAGGTTTCCTATCGAGAGTAGGCCGATCGACCCAACTTGGAAGCCCAATAACGTTTATCGCACCTGGACTACTGTCTTGTGTTTCCCTCTTAGAAAATCAAAGTCAATCATCACGTTCCAAAATTGTTTTGCTTGGAGATGGAAGAAGTAACTTTTCACGGATTCTGGAAGATTAGGGGCAGTGTCTATCGCAAGAAGGTTTCGCAATGGCGATGATGAAAATGAAATTTGTGCGGTGCTTGTGGGAGAAAATGACGCAGGAAGAGCACTTTTTAGACGCATAGTTGGGCAGAAGGAACCTTGGTGACACCTTTCTCCTGGAATCGTGTCGGTCTAGCGCTTTCAAGCGTGGTGAGGGACATTTGTAGTTAGATCTGCAAGGGCAAGAAAGAAGTCCAATTTGCGATGACTGTTTGGGGATACACAAATGCCAAAAGCTTGTCAAGATTAGGTCTCTACTTCCTAGCAAAAAAGATCAATTGAATCTAAGAGTGAGGGGTAATAAAGGAGGCTCATTTGCTGCAAATAGAATGTAGAGTTTGACCAATACTGGTTTCACTCTTGAAAGGGGGAAAATTGGTGTGCTGAATGATTGAAAAATAAGTTACCCTATGTTCCAAAACGCATCAAATAATTGGCTAGAATTCGTAAGGGATGAGAGATTTGTGGTTTTTTTCTCGAGGAAGATATATTCGATCTAAAGTTTCTAGACGGCTACAATCGACTCAGAAAGATGTGCCGACATAGTACTGGGGGAGGAATTACGCCCCCTAAAAGACCGCCTTCAGGCCAGCCATCAAGCAGGCCGCATTGGATATGACGGCTGGTGCAGCGTGCCTTTGCATCAAAACCCGCCGAACTTTTCCGTTTGTCTCTATTGCCCTCACGGCCACGTTCCTTGCCACGTCACGTAGCACTCCGCATGCATCTTGGTGCCAACCTCCAAGAGTGGAGATCGCCACAGGCACGAGCCTACCTCCGGTGGAGGTCGTGATAAAAGAGTTATGTCTTCTCTGCTTTGTATATCGCGCCGCATTGAGAGAGGACATCGGATTGAAAGCCCTCACTCTCCTGTTGGAGGAAGCGATGGGACTCACGAAGGTGACATCAAGAAATTAGGTCTCTCCGCTGCTTCCCATTGCTTTATGCCATGTCTCGTGCGTTGAAGACCATGGCGTGGCTCTACGACAGGGTGATGAGCAACTCTTGCGGGGTCTTCTGCGAGAAGGGTGACTCGGCGATTATGACGTTTGATCCTGTGGGCTCCATCCAAGCAGTGCATGAGATGATCGCCGTGTACATGGAGTGATTCCTGGAAATTCCTTCTCCGACATGGCGAGCCAGGGCAAAAGAGTGGGACTTGGCAGTATTGTTTAAGCCACTTCGAGAATTCTCGAGGTTCAATGCTTGTCTGGAGCCGGGGCATGTGGACAGTACGCCTATACTGTGTCAGTATACCCTTTTTGAGTCGATTGTGGTTGTCTGGAAAACCATGAGATACATCAGATGTATCTTTCAAGAGTAAAACACCCAAACCTTTCCCCTATTCTTTAGCATCCGGGAGGACCATAAATGCGCGAAACGCCTGCCTCCTGGAATCCTCAAAAGGAATTAGTTGTTGCACAGTCTCATGGATTGCGTCCGTCAACGTCTTTTGTGGTGGCAATTTTGTGAGCAAACTACACTGAACGGGATAATTCTATATGGAAGGCGAGAGGTCGACCACTTCCGATGAGCGTCGATTCCTTGCTCCCAGATCCTTAATAGGAGCTTGGAGCAAGGTCCCTGCAAAAGCTTGTTCGAGGATGAGCTGGAAGCCAAGGATGCCGCTGCCGAGATGTTGTTCACGGAGGTGAGCTCGATCCCAAGAGATGGTTTTTTCTTGTCCTTGGGTGTGACTGGTAACTGTAGTTCTCGGAATACTTCAGAGTCCAGTCTCCCCTGCCAATGTTCGAACTTAGTTCTCCATCATCCGTTCGAACTCCTCCGGTGCAATAGGGGCACTACGCGCAACAAATAGCCTAATTTGGAGACGCCGAAATAGTAACGCAGTAGCTGGAACGCCACTTGGCTATTCTCAAGGTCAGCAATGGTCTCGAGGAACAGCCTTAGAGACAACATATGGTTTATAAGGACCGCGTGGTGTATTCCTCAGCACCGACGGGCGTTGGGGACAGAGGTACCCTCGCTGTGCTCTTGCTTAGGGGAAAATGTTTGGTTGCTTTAATGTTTGAAAGATGCTAAGAAAGCAAAAGATCAATTGAATCTAGGAATGAGGGGTAATGAAGGACGCTCATTTGCTGCAAATGGTATGTGGTGTTTAACTTTGATTTGTTTCACTTTGATAG
The DNA here is from genome assembly GCA_002205965.3 of Kappaphycus alvarezii. Classification (NCBI taxonomy): domain Eukaryota; phylum Rhodophyta; class Florideophyceae; order Gigartinales; family Solieriaceae; genus Kappaphycus; species Kappaphycus alvarezii. The sequence goes on along the minus strand of NADL03000704.1, from coordinate 451,412 downwards.
GGTATCTTCGAAGAGTAAAACACGCAAACGTTTCACCTCTTGAAAGTTCACCTCGTCTGGAAAGAGGTAGTATATGACGTCGGTTGCTGCGAGTGGTGAGAAGATTGGGAGTCCTGCGAACTTGCATTCAGACCATGGAAGGAGGTGATCTGCGTGGCCTAGCAAGTAACTACTCATAATATACTACGGTATACGAACGTAGTGGAACCATCTGTTATTTTTGTGCAAATCCATGCAGGAATCTGAAGGGGGACATTTATTGTGCAGGATCAATGATACAGCACTCCTGTACAAATTTATTTTGAAGTTGCGAAGCAAGGACCACGATGGCAGTTTTACCGTTCACTGATGCCTCTCGGTACTGGGCACCAGATCTGGTCTACTTTATATTAACTTTTAAGGGGCACTTTACGCACTCTACGAAAGAAGAACGCACTTCCAGCCGCGTGGATGTCACTGACCACATTTTCCATTAATTAAGGGGGAGGAATTACGGTGCTTTACTGAATAGGGATAGAGGACGGCTATTTTCCCAAGACTGGGGGGGCGGTCTGTATTGATGGGGAAATGTTTGGGTGGTTTACATTTGAAAGATACGTACGGCTATGTTCCGGAGTTATCCAGATAGTGACTACGTCGTACACATGAGTTAACATGTACGGCAGACCGCCACTCACCATCGCTACTTATTGAACCACCGCCTCGGAAAAGTCCAGCTCCTCCGTTTGGTCAACTGCGTCATCGACGCCGTCGCCGTCTTCAGAGTTGAAGTCAGACCAATCCATCCATGTCAAAGGCACCCAGAGGTGCATAGTTCTGTGCGGCCCCGTAAGAGCCAGGCCGGTGGCCATCTCCGTCCTCGTAATAACCTCACCCGCGCGCCCAGTTGACGTCTGCCCATAGACGCCTTTTGGGGATTTTTGTGATAGGGGCGGCTTCGAGGGAAGATAGGGACTGCTCATCACCAGATGGTGACGGGCGTGAGGGGTTGGGTAGTCACGGATTGTTGACCTTGGGCTTACTTGCGTTCACTTGAGACTTAAGACAGATGGCCAAGTGAAGAGCAGCAAAGTGCCGTCTTGCGCGTTGTGCGAGTAGGGAGATGCCCGGCAAAAGGGGGGAAGAAAAAATCCACCATCACAACCGTGTCGAGCCATGGGTGTAATCACTTGAAAAACTTCCGAGGTATGCGCAATACTTACAGAAAGCGACGACAATGAAGACAAGTGCTCCAGAAGAACTGCCTTGGGTACGACCGGCAGGACCGTTTGGCTCAGGAACCCTCCATGCTGGCGGCAGAACCGAGAGGGTTGAGTGCGGCAGGGTGCACTGAGCGTTGCGGTAATTGGTCGAGGATGAGAGCCTTCCTGGCGCGGGAGAAATCGCCACTAGAGAAGGCCATATCCCTAGCCGATGCAATTAAAGCCCCGTAGACGTAAGTGCGCGATCCGCAAGACGCGCGAGGACACTAGTGCCCGGCGCCCGCGCCTAATGCGGCGCAGGCGCCGAGCGTGGCAGAATGAAGGTTGGAGAAGGGCAGTCTAGGAGGGATGGGGAAAGGGTTTACGGGAGATGTGCAGCCTAAATGACGGTACTGGTTATAGTAACCCAAAAATCCACCCCCTTGTAGAGGTGCTGAAAATACTGTCAGAAAACTACCGTACGTGCCATCGCGCTCAACCGACTCTACACGTGTACTGGACACGTAATGTTAAATGGCAGCACCAATTCTTTGCACCACTGCAGTATTAAAACTGCAATTCTTCCTCACTACGCCTCTGCTATGGGATCAAACATGGCAATCGAGCCTCAAACTGTTCGAAGTCTTCATGAATCACGAAATGTCTCCGGCAAAGCCCAAATTTTCAGTGTCCACTGTAGAGAGGAATTGTTCCTTTTGCGCTTGTCTCCCCTCACACCGGCAGTTCCCGCCGGCGGACGGGGCTGTATATAGAAAATGTAAATACCTACTGTAAGCTATTATGATACCTCTGCATCCACCACATTTTAAATTGTCTCTTAGTTCACGAACTGCAATTAGCAATTCTTAATCGCTGTGCTTACAGTGTCCACTTTCTCTACGCCGTTACATCCCCGTACGCCTAACGGATATCCCGAGCCACAACCGACCATATCTTTCAAATATTAAATCACCCCACATTTTCCCCTACCCCTCAATACTGTTTCGGAAAGTCAGAACTTACAGTTTCGGCAATGATGCGGCGACAAGTGGTTAATGCGGTTTACCGTGGAAGATAGTCTAACGCCTTGAAATAGTTGCTGCTGAGCTCTCTTGCTGTCTCGATCGGTACTTTAGAGTAGATAAAGGTGAGTGCAAGCGAATGCGTATGGCCCATTTTGACCATTAAGGCCAAAAAATTATGTTTTGGGAAATAGCGCGACCAGTTATATATAAGACGGAGAATGTGTGCCACAACAGCCTGTCTGCCGGATATGCCCGCTTGCGGATGAAAACCCTTCAAAGCTAAAAAACTCCTAAGGACATCTATTAAAGATTATTTACGCCCATTCCGTGCGTGAGGATGCGATTGAAGCTGAAATCATGCTTTACCCGGCGCATAATGCAAAAGGAGGGATTTTTGACACCTAGAGATCCTTGAGGTGATGCATAAACACCTGTACCATCTTGGCTCGATGGTAGGACGAGGTTTGGGCCGAACTTCTATGCCGCGTACTGAATATGCTTGTGCCTAGAGCCTACTTCCTCCCAAAATTTGGTTTGTTACAGTTTTTCATAAGCCTCGAAACTTTGCTCACGATAATGTCTTAGTGTCCTGATATAAGCATGAACTATTTTTTGGCGATGAGCTAGAAATCTAGTATGTGAAGCGATTAACAAATATTTTGTCGGAGATGGGGACCCGCAAATTTATCGAAGCTGACCGAAGTTCTTCACTGAAAGCAAAAACCTGTATTTAGTTCTAATTACACCTCATTGCGGAGCATTTTTCTGCAAAGCGCCCGTCTGGGCCTTTTTGTGTAATCTTACTTCTTTGTTATTTCACAGTTCATCTGCGTTAGCATCCCAAGCATACTGGCCACGTTAAAAACTTCTAGTAGCGTCTCTCTCAAATGTACGGACGGTAATGACATTTCATTCTTCTCCTGAATCTTGAAGTCCTTGAGGAGGCGGTCTCAGGTGCGCTTAGCGTAACATAGCGATTTATGTCCAGCCCTCCGATAGGGAAAGTTCTCCAAGAGCTCCTTTACATCTTGTGGGTCACTTATATCAGATAAGCGATGGATGCTTCTTCTTTTGAGTTTTTTCATAGCAACATTTCTCCATTGCTTGACGATTTCTCTGACTTTGATCTCTGCGGATTGGCAGTCATTTAGATCCGAAATCCTTCCAAACTTCTCAGAAATCTGTATTAACTCCTTTGTAGCTTATGAAATTCTGTTAATGTCCTGCGGACTTCCTCTATCATTTCTGCTGAGTGATGACCGTTCTTTTCGTGTCTTCAGTCTTGAAGTTCTCCTTTTGGAGCCTCATTGACCTCTTCTTGAGAGATGTAATCTTCTTTCTGTGGTACAAAATCATCTTGGGAATTCTCCAGAAGTTCAAAGAATAATTTATCTTTTTTCCAGGACGAATCATTCTTCTTATTTAAGGCTAAACGTATCCTCTTACTGGAAATTAGATGCCATAGTGCTAAATTTCTTTAAAGGTATCTCCTCTATTTCGATACAACTTTAGCCCTTGAGTACTCATTAGAAAAAATCCCCTCGCAATCTGCAGTGATGAAACAACTTGTGTTTCACATGCCTACGAAAAGTCATATGCTCGGGCGATTTCAAAGTGTCTCAAGATGCTTACCAAGGACAAATACTTTTGGAAAACGGCTTTGATTTATCTCAGCAATGAAACCCTCTCCGAAAATTTTAAAGACCTCCTTATCTCAATTTCACCCTCGCGTGACTAGCTTGGAAATTTTTGCTGGTAACATCGGTTTATCGTAATAATTCTTTTTTAAAATGCAAATCATGGGCCAGAATGGAAGTTATTCTATTCACTGATGTCTCTCGGTCCTTTGTAACAGGTCTGGGTATTTTACATAGAATTTTGAAGGGAAGTTAAGGAACTTTAAGAAAGGCGCTGACAATGCTGCCAGTAAACTAGTTTAACTTTCAACCGCGTTAAACAGACAATATATGTGTACTGGACCCGTACGAATTACGTTCTAACAGCGCAGTAGGTTAGATTGAGCTACAGAATGCGGATAAAAATCATTTGCGTAGAGGTTGATATATCTTGAAAACGGAAGCTCTCTACAGCCTACATGCTGTGGGATTAAGCTTTGCCGAGAAATCCTTCCAACTGGCATTATTCTGGACGATTTTAGACGGTTAATGGGTTGGTTAACTGGAGATGGTGCAAAATTATTGAGTCCTATGAATTTTCATTTATACCATCAGGTATGATTTACAATACAAATAGAGCAGTGTGTAGAATTCCGACCGATAAATTTGTTCTTATCTTTGAAAGACCGTGATCAGTTGAGCAGAAAATGGTTTGATTATTTTTATTGCAGTAAAAAATCTTTTATTTTAGTACCATTTTTATTTAGATCGATTCCGAGTTTATGCTGGCGACTAAAAATTGAGTGTAACCGTTAGAATATTTTATGCTATTGTTGTTTGAATTTTAATGATGGTTAGTAATGTGTTAAATGTACATCGTTTACTGCAGAAAAATAATATACATATAAATGCTACACAAGCCATTCATTTTTTCTCGGTTAACATATCAGCTGAGAAGTCTACATAATGACGGTTGATAAATTCAGCAATATAATTTTTGCAATAATTTAAAATAAGCAACAGGTGCGCGGGTGCGGCGAATTCCACTGGGAAATAGTGCATATACTTGAATAAACTCGGGGGCCGTGTGCTTCAGTAAATTTAGTATTATTAATCGTACACATTTATTCATATTTATTGGAATACAGCATGGCACAATTTATAAATGAGTTGTGCTCGCCAAAATTTGCATTCAGTAGTAGTATAATTTCCTTATATTGTACCTCTTAGCAGCTAGGTATTTAAAGGATCAATGAGCAAAAAATAACCACGATTGTTTGTAGCACAGGATTTTATTTTAATCACTAACAGCAACGAATTCTTTCGCTTAATCGCTACAAACATTCCACTCAATTTTTCTGTGTTCTAAATCAAAGAGATAGATGGTATTATAGATTTCATCTAGTTTCAGGATTCAAACTTTGACTTCGTATAATAACATCACCTGGTAAAATGAAACTTAGGCAATGTCAGTGAAATCGGTATATGGACTAACATCTAGACGATATTAGAGGATAATTCGGTAAGAGCGCCGAATCATATCGGTGAACATGATGCAGAGTATAATTAAGGAGGTTCGCAGAGGCGAAGAATGAGCATAAAGAGCTGAAGGGTAAGGATATTCAAGAAAGGATCTCGCACTTTTCTATGTTACTACATCTAGTAATTACTCGTTCAAAATAATTGCGCTCGAGAAAAGAGACGCCCAGGAAAGGGATGGATTGTATAGAAACTTTTCAGATGTTTTGAGCAACCCATTCATTCCATGTTATTAAAAATAACTACAGTAGGACTGCATAGAAGAGAGACGGTCATTTCTTACTCCAAAAGAAATTTATACTTGGTCAATTATCGTGAGAGACAGTAATATATTTCAGATATGAGACGGAGCGGGCGGTGCTGCTTTCTAAACAAAATATTTCGACATGAATGCGAAAGCAAATTTGAGTAGAACGTATAACAACCACAAATCGGTTTCATAACGAATTGTTCGTGAAACACATTTTTAAGAATACGTGGACTTCTTAGGAAGTTGTAAGAGCGAGGCACAATTGCATCATGTGTAGAAAGAAGTTCATATTTCCCGTAACTAAATACTTAAGAAGATGAAAGAAAACAAAAACCGCGGATTCTATAAAGCCGTCGTTATTGTGTGTATTGGGATGCGCAAAGTTGTGAAGAACAGTGTGAGCACCAGATTTGCATACAATACTCGGACATCTTAGGCATAAAAATAATTTCAGCAGGGCTTCTCACGTCTTCGGCATCAAGGATACGAATAGAGGCAGTACAGTATCTAAGTGTAACTGTGAAAACTTGGAGAATCATCGTCTAAGCCTGGGTAACCTAAGGGAGAAAAAGCAGGTGATGTCATGTGGCCGATCCCGCGGATTTATAGTTTCTTTTCCAACGAGGACATATTTATCGGATAAGTCGAAATAGGTAATGATTTGACGAGATGAATGCAATTATTAAATGGTGCGACTAATTCACCTCTAGGAAGAGATAGGACGTGCAATGACTGATATGATACCGGCGTTTGAGTATACCATATCATATGCTCTCTAAAGCCCCATAAATAATGAGACTGACCAAATGTCAAGATATTAAACCCTCTAGTTTCCATATTAAGAATTCCCTCGTCCGTCATACATCATTTGCTCGATAGAAATATTCAAGGAAATTTTTGGGAGATCTTCGCTGCTTTAATTGTTCGTAATTCAAATTAGTCCTTAGGAATTTTTTTTAAGTTTCGTTGCGCCTAAGGAATATACCAGATGCTCTAAATCCAATACTTGCAGAGTGCAATTGATTTTTACTGCGAGTGTGCAAAGATTGGGAGTCCCATTATGTTTTTGAACTGGCTATGAGACCGTCTCTAAAATAAAAAACGAAGCACTTAAATCAACGAAAAAGTAATTTTATTCTAGGAAACAAGGAGGTGGAGTTGCCGTTGATAATTTCGCGACGTCTTACTGAATGTGAATGCACGGTAAGTAATTCCATCAAATCTAGTTAATAGTAATCCAATCATTAAACGTAGAAAACTTATTCCTCAAAGATGTACGGCAAAGTTTTCACTGGCACATTCATCAGATTTCCACTTTAATTATGATTTTTACCGCGCCGATTTGGTATAACAATTTTAAGTGAACTAGTTAATCGTTCTGTACGTTCCAAATTTACATTACACCAGTGTGTAAGTACAGTTCAATTATTTTGTTCTTTGGGTTTTTTCTTTACATTAATTGATGGTAGCAGAGTTGGATTCATTTTTAATTCATGCTCTAGATATCAGAGGCTTTTTGCACCAAAATTTACAAAAATAAAAATATATAAATCACAATTCACAACTGAAAATCCTTTATTAGTATTGGAAACTTTGCTGAAACAAACAACCAGAAATCTGTGAACAATAAAGTTGGGATCTAATATTTCTTTGAAATCCTTACAAAATACGACCCTTTTTCTCCTCTTGAAATCACTCCACATGCAACTCAATCTCTCTTTCCTCCAAATTAAAAACCGTTTCCTTTTCTAACATTCCTTTGCATTTTCTTATTCAATTTCTAGATAATGCGCACGAAGCCCCATAAGTCCTTAACTGCATCTGTCTAATTTAGAAAAAATTCTCTATAAACGATCAATTTGTTTTCGAAGTGGTTATTTATTGGCCTTTTGGGCCATTTCGTGTGTATTAGGCCCTTAATTAGTTACATTAAATTTCGGAAGCTACTATATAGTTTTTAATTCACTACTATATGACTATTTATGCTGTTACCTGGAACCTTCCATAAAGGGTAATTTCTGGAAACCAACTGTCGTTATCTTTAGAATAGCCACAGGAGAAATATTAATTAGTCGGTAACTTGATTGATATTCGATGAATCTCTAGTAATTTTATGCAAGGACAGAACTATGTAAAATTTACGGTAATGTTATACTGCAAAACAGTTTGAAGTAGTTTGAGATCTCTTTTAATAATAGTTTTTCATATTTAATGAGGTCGCTTGGTCATTTCACAGGCTGAAAACTTGCGTCACTCGTTTTCCTCATTTCCATTCTAGCCAACCAATTGTACCGTATTGACGCCAATATGAATCAAAATAACGATCAATTTTTATTATTAAAAGACCACTAAAGTTCTTCAAACCACTTAATTTCTTAGTACAGCCTCAACAATTATAGTGATTCTCTAAAGGAAGGATACAAGAGTAGAAGTCAGAGAATTTCGGAAGTTTTTCGCTAAAAATCTTTAAAACTTTGATGAAAAAACATATTTCTAGATTTGAAAATTGATTTTAGAACAGAAGTAAAGAATTAATGTATATCGTCTTCATCGGCATCTTTCAGAGCAAAGTCACGAAGTCAATATACCATTCACATCATACCGATGCCTTTTCGGTGAATTATGATCAATTTAACACGCCATTTTTTAATCGAGTCAAAACAGCTAACATAAGTTCTGTACTTATTAATTCTTCAATAAACTTTTAGTAAATTAATCTTATTGCTCCGAGGGAGGATATTTTCACTCTTTTTGAAGTAATAGAGCATTATATGCCGCGGTAGTAACTATGTGTCAAGAGATCCATGGGAAAGTTTTACTTTTAAACCGCTTCCTGATAAAAAAGAGTAAGTGGTATTTTCGTAGACTTAGTTTGCCTATTTTAGGTAAGTGATGTTTCGGAACAGACCCGTCATGACGTTTATCGCTCCGCATTTGATTGTGAATGTGGTTACATTTAGGGCTGCATTATCACAGTAGAAAATAGATGAGTAAATTTTGGGAGTTAAAGTACTTTATTTACAGATTATTTAACTTTTGATAGTCATATTTGGTTGTTAAAGTAACCAGCTTATTTCGAATTTTAATTAAATAGGTCAAAACTCCTTCTGAAGTTTTGGGTTCATTCGATTAGCTTTCAACTAGTTTATAATGAGTTTTTCTGATTCGAAGTTCTCTATTAGGCCGGATATAAAATTTGAAAAGATTTATTTCTGTGTTTTCTTTTTCTTTTAAAACAGATATGAATAGCAATATTTTTTTCGGATTTCAGAGTTGGATACACATTCGAAGCTGACATGTACTCATTAACGGTATCTTTATAACCTCATTAATACCCGCAGTATTTTGAATCCAATATTTGTTCAATAATTTCAGTGATACGGCGTATGACCAATTATAGGATTAAATAGTAGTCCTGAATTGTTACTCTATATTTAGACACCTTATGGAACTCAAAGTGGAATTTATTTTGAAAGGCACGTAAATGGAAAGCCAAGGACGTTCTCGCAACCCTAAGTTGAAGAAATAAGTTGTAACGACTCTTCACATAATATAATTGAGCAAAACACAAATGGATTTATTTAAAATACGAAACTCAACCAGGTCAACCTGGTCATTCTTCAATACTCTGAATCATTTTGTACAAGCTGGTAATTAAATGAACACAAATGAAAAATATGCATTCAATTACATCTAATAAGGTAATGTATATAAATAAAGCAATTATTTGCAACATAAAATTAAAGAAACCATGTAGACAGACATACCGATCTGATGGCTGAGAGATACAAATCTGCAAATAAATTCAACAAATTTTGCCTATGTAACGTTTTTCTAGATTATTGAATCAGAGGTGGACTTCAGAAATAAATGTTATTCGAATTGGTTACTAACTCAATTAATCATGAGCGAGTAAATTTGTATTTAACAAGACGTAAAATTGCATTTAAATCAATATGAAAAATAAATTATTAAAATTGATTTACAATTAGTTCAGGAAAATTGGTTTAGTAATGAAAAGGATCCATTGTATATAGATTAAAAAAATGCATATTTGAGCTAAAAATAAAACTACTATGAGGTCCAGAGACATTTGAATACATGTGAAGGTAAAATATAGCATTACAGGACTTCATTAGATTAATTCTCTCTGGGACACAGAGTATTAATCAAATAATTCCATGAAACCCTTAGACAGTAACAGTGTACATTGGTGGTAAGTTCATGCAATATTCTTTACACCATAGGAAAGAGTAGCTATCGCTTCCGTAAAAGTAACAGTGAGACAATGAACTGAATAAAAGTAGTATAGAATTGAAAATGAGTTTAATTCCTTCTAATCATAAATATGAGGTCTGATATTACATTATGCTATCGAAATAACTGTATTTCAGGTAGTACTTGTTTAATACTTAAGTCAATAGGGAGAAATATTTTATTTTTATATTGCTTGCAAACAACTAAGCAACCCATTAAAACATGATGTTTCGGCAGTTAATATGTAGCAGTTATTTATAGTATGGGATTTTACTGCCGTTTGACAGTCATTTTCTTTCATTTAGTCCCCTGTATTGAATATAATTAACATTTGCTGGTCCAATATGCAATACAGTTTGAACGAAAGGCGATGCTCGGCAAACCCACAATCAATGAATTTTTCATACATGATAATCTTCGTGTGACAGAAATAAGCCGCGTTGAATCTTTCTATCATGTTTGCATTTAGAGATATTATGTTCGAGGCAATAGCAATCAGCAAAAAGTTTCTCGTAATACCTGAAGCTGGGAATAATTAATGTTGAATTAATTGTATTTAACAATGGAGGTTAAATATAGTCGATTTCTATACACAGAAAAATTTCTGTAATACAGAAGTACTACATAAAGTGCTCAAAATATTAAATATATCAGACCAGGTTTTCCATCAATAATCTTAAAAGGTAAAGTAATTTCTCACAAGATCAGCATTTCTTTTAACAAGAAATATATTGAGCTCAAATCTTGAGCTGGTCTACAGAATTTATTCTATGTAGTCTGAACAAAAGATCGATGTAATTTTTTGACCTCTTTTCCCAAAAATAATGAGGGGATGTGACAGAACAATATCTGTGGCCATCCATGTTCGACCGCATTCTTTCAGTAATTTTGTCAACTGTGGCAAAAATAAGGCAATGGACTAATCAAATATATTCTGCAGGGAAAGATTCTTTTTGGTCAAAAATAGATAAAATGACTTACAGGTCCTACACAAATCTTATCTTTAGGCTTAAATTCTTCAAAAATTCTTGAAAGTAAAGACAAAATAATATTTACTATTGAGAATACCGGAAACCATATGAATTGTTTACTCCTGGTAATAGAGTATATCACGTAAAGATATGGATGGAGAACCCATTGAATATTTTTAAGATAAATGGGCACCAGAAATATGTACATATTGCATTACCCACCTAGGTACCTAAAGAACAAATCCCTTTTTCAAATCTAATCGAATTATTTTATTCTTGTACCTATTTTGGAATATGAGACTGAGTCTAACCTTCTTTTGTGGGGATCAGATGTAATGTTTCATGTTTTCATTTGCCTCTTTCCTTTTTTAAATATCATGAAACTTCCGACTCAATCTTTCCGGTCTCCCATTTGAAATTGGAATAACGAAAAGTGCTCAAGATTTACTGAATCCCAAATATGTGTTATTAAAATAAGTAGTTTAGAAAAATTGGATAGCTTATAAACTACATATATATATAGAAAAAGTCATACATGAAAGAGAAGATTACAGATTTAGTTAAGAGGCATATTCGTTGCTACCAAAAAAATCATGATGCTTCCAATATTCTTTATAGAAACTGATCTGAGAAAAAAATCGTTAAAAAGAGTCTTTACGTATAGCAAAACTGTTACATGAGCAGCAATATACGGAAAATTTCAAGTTAAACATTTTAAAAAATAGCTAACCACTTCAACTTCCGAGTTTTTGAATAAAAAATGTATGGTTAATCGTTATAGTTCTGATGGACGAAATTACAGCTTTGATCATCGAAAATCAAAAGGATAAATATTGAGCCAAACTCCTAGACGTTCAGTTAGAAGTTCGTTTAATTTCGAATCGAAAAGACATAAAGCAATATTTGGATGTAAATCTAATATTAAGACCAATAATAGAAATGAAGTCCAAACTTGAAGTTTAAATTTCAAAAATATAAGTTTACAATTGTTTAAAAAAGTAACACAGAGTACAATATCACTATTGCTATTTCTTCCAGGAAGCATATTTATATCAATGCCATTTTGAGCTTATCAAAGATAAGGGTTAGTTTTTTTGTACGTACCATGTATTTACTAAACGGGAAAATTTATATATGAGAACAGTACAACAACATGGTATCTGCAGTTTTAATCGGAAATATAACATACCCGCCATTTTTCTCTGACATAAACAGAACTGTAGTAACTATAAATATCATAAGTTCTTGGAAAAGGTCCCCGTAAGAAATATGAGCGAGAAGAAAATATTAACAAGAGAATTCAATTGTGGTCTGAAATTTTGTATCCAAGATTTTTTCAGCAATTCAAGAAAAATCAAAAAGTTAATGATATTCACCACTTAGATGTTGAGAAACCTTTCACTTAGGTACACAAAAATATTCTATTCGTCTAGGGATACAAGAAAGTTATGTAGTTAAAATATAAAAACATCTGTCCAATCCGGCTTTTAACATAACCTACTATAAACAGAGTAAGCTTAGAGTGGTCTAGGTAGGAATATTAAACAAGAATCTCTAAAAGGTAGATTAATTGCAATGCGAAAACGTGAAGCTTAGTATAATTTGAATAATTTTTTTAAAAATTAACGTCAAAAACTCGGGGTCACAATAGATGGAGGTTAAGTGATAGCTTTTCAAGGAAAAATATGAAGCACCGATGGAAATTTGGAGATTATATTTTTTATTGAGTTAGAACTATTAATCACCAGAAAAAAATCATAAGTTTCTCCTTTCTGTCTTACAAACACATTTAAGCATATTTTATGAGTATTATTCTTCTATTAGTGTAGTATGTATTGGAATTATTTCTAACAAAAAAAACTGATTTATTCCGGATTGTAAATTTGATTTTCGACAACAAAAAATGGTTCCGTTTTTTATTCCGGCTAAACCTGTAAACTGTTATTAAATCAATATTACATTAAATTTAATGCTAAATTACTTATTAAAATAAAAGAGATAATTTTCGAAAAAGATCGTTTAGAACTCTCTTTCGGACATTTTATATATTTTTGGACATAGGTACGAGCAAAGAGTAGGAACATCGTTAAGTAAAAGTAGAAATGAAAACAAAAGAGGGCGGACGAAGTGTATCGTAGACAGAAACTCGTGTTCTGTTTCTACAAACATGCGTCATCAGTTAAAATCCGGAATAAGTACTGAATTGTGAATATTTAACGTCAAAAATTTCACTAGATTCTTTGAAGATGTACTGGAGGATAACAGAGTAAATGTGGAAAAATACGATTTTCGGTACTATTTAGGGAAAGTATGAGTTTATTAAGGTTGTCTTCCGTTTTTAAATCCTCAACCACAGTTACTTAAGAATTTCCAAATTATTATTTTTTAAACAATAACGCTTCACTAGCAATTTCGGGCCGATCTTAGTATCCCTTAGGATTTTCGTGGAAACGAAAGTTTCTAAATTCTCATTTTGAGTCCATACCCTGCCAAAAACACTGCAAAGAAACTACGAAAACTTATTAAAATGTAAGGACAAAATCAATGAAAATTTACAAGAGATACGGGTTATATACTTGATTTTGTTTAAAAATAACTAAACAAGACCCGTATGATCTTTCCTTGTTGCCAAACTAAATCTGCGAACCACAGTAGAAACAATTTTTGAGACAGAATACGTGCGATGGTGGTTTGCGTAGGTGGACAAAGAAATAAGACAATGATGCATCTGAAAGTGGTAGCCTTTGAGGGGTTTTTTCGCTTCCGCGCCGCCCAAGCTCAACGCTTTTACTGCGGAACCTGACAGAACAGAAACCTAGTAATAACGCAATCTCTCTCGTTTAGAATCCTTTTGCCGGAGGTAGGTATGCGGATGGCTTATATAGACCGAAGCAAAGCGCCCCCACGAGCACTTCGCTTAGAAATATAAAATAAATGACAATTATTAGCTAATTTTAACAAAATTAAATTATATCCCCTAATTTCTTGGAAATAGCTGGAAAGCAGATCAAGTGAATAATTTTATCTGTCATGTACTGCGATGACGAACAAATTTCAATCTTTTACGTATTAATCATCTATGGCTTATCCTGAAACGATAATGTTACATTTGAAATCATTTGCGTGGAAACGGGAAGATAACTGTTAAAAATTAAATAATATAAATTTCAGAATTTATTGTGATCTCCGTGGTTGAATGCTAAAGTTAATCTTACTTTTTATGGGTCACGATACCCTAGACACTGTATTTACTCATCCAAAAATCGCTTAAGTGTATTTTTTGATTGATAAGAATTGTACTTATCGCAGAAATATCCACATTGGTTAAAATTCACATTTAATTTAAAGACTGAATTGATGGGAAAAGGAACTGAATCGTAAGAGGATCAGAAAAAATATTTATAAGATTTTCTCCCTAAATATGCCATGCAATCTAAAAAAAGATCCTAAATTTCAAGTTATTTAGTCTTTGTTTCTAAATATGCAAACTTTTGATGCGATGAAAAATAAAAAATTTGGAAAAAAGAGAAAAAACATATACATAATATATATAGAAATTTGAATATAATACTTTTCCATAGAATAAAATTATGTTTAAATATTTATTTCAGTAAAAGCTCAATTCGATATCAGAATAACGTAAATCAAAGCTTAACCATAAGAAAAATTTTTTATAATAGATCGATCAATTTTTTTACTTTTTAAATAACTAAGTTCAATTTATCTGATATCGGAAAATGAGTTAAAGTTTAAATAGCATCAGATAACTTTCATAAACGTTTGCATAATCTTAATGGGTCACCATAAGACCTAAAAAGGATTTTTCTTGCAGAAAAAAGCTAAAACTAATAGTCCGGTTAAATTAGATCAAGAATATATCGCTCACATATGGTAAACTTCGTCATTAAACCAATACCAAGATATAATTATCAAAGAATGATTGTAATTGCTGTGATACTATTCAGTTTAAGAAAATGGCATATTAATCCGCCCAAAAAGAATCATAATTTGATACTCAAATGGTTACTTCACTAAAGTTTGGAAGAAAATATAACTACGGAGATTATACGGTGAATACACTCGTACGATTGAATATTTCCATAATTTTATTGATGTGATAAAGAACAAAAATGTTCGAAACTGTCGCACGTGAAGTTGTTCCAAAATTAATTTTTGTTATAGTTCTATAAATACAATTTTGGTAAAAGTCTCAACTCGAAATCTTTTGTATAAATTTGAAGTTTCAGGTGGCTGAGAATTTTTCTTAAAAATTTGAGAAATATATAGAAGTAGCGCATGAAACACTAAAGTCATAGTTTTTAAAAATATTTGCGCTACCCTATTATGTTTTATATACATTATCAGAGTCAAAAGTCTTCATACTACCACATAAAAATAATTTGCTCCCTTCTCTAAAATTTTCACTGTTGCTACTGCAATCCAAAAAGATATTTTTTAAATTGAGATATTGAAATTTCATCATTTCAAAAGACAAAAGGCCCCATCTCAGGGAAGAAGATAGTTTATTTACAGACTCATATTATCTAACATCTTCACGGTTTGAAAATTATCTACCTTATACCAATAAAAAGATTACACCAAAATGTTTCTCTTTTCAAATAAAGCTAGATTGTGTGTAGTGTCTGTGAAAATGTCGTCGCTTCGTCATATTTTAAAAAAGAGAGATAATTACTGCGACATGAGTACATTTAGAATATGTCACTAAAACTTGTTCCGCTAGAAAGAAACTAAAAAGTCTTTTTTGAAGCTTCAAACCTAGTTTTGCATCTCCAAAACGTTGTTTTTATGAAGTCATAGAGGTAAACATCTGTAATAACTATACATGAAATGAATTTTTACTTTCTATTACCCTAGAAATAAGACTGCTGAACTTTATATCTAATTTATCCTTCCATTGAATATTGTAATTAAGCTGCATTTAAGATTTATTAGGTTGATATAATGAAAATGTTTTACGAGACGAGGAAATCATTTAATTTATAATAATAGTCCAAAATCAATAAAGTGCCAAAATCATTCATCGTTTTCGGTCAAGATTACTTTGTTTATATCGAGCTAATTTCAAAGTAATTGAGAATTCCAAATATAAGGTACTAGTTACATTTTTTAAATCTAAATTAAGTTCACATTGTATGTCAACAGTCAGTTAGCTATTTATTGCAATCCGTTTTTCTAATTTTAAGTATATTTCGTGCCTTCGTGGTAACAGAAAAGAACTGGAACTCATTCATTTGAGAGAAGTAGAGTAATGCAAAAAGAAATAATTTTCAATAATTAACTGGGTTCATCTACTGTACCAAAAAACCGTACAATTTCTTTCGTCTCTCATGACTTTCCTCTTCATCCGATGAAAAAAATTTCAATTTTAGTATCAGAATTCATTTTTTGGTTCCTTCAAAGCAAAGTTTGGAAACTCTTACTTCTCGTTCTCCTCACTCAGGAAATCACAAAATATCCAAATGTAAAGAAAATTTTGTAATTACCAGATTTTTTAGGGATTTCCTAAAGTATCCCTGTTTATTTTTAGTGTTTACATTCAATTCGCACTGTTTTAGAATATCAATTTGCCAGTAACAATTTTTAACATACTATGCTTCTATAATTTGTGGCAAATACCACTCAAATTTTAAAAGCTTCTTGGTTTACATACTGATTCAAAAAAAAATGTTAAGCTGAAAAATCCTACCAAATGTTGCAACATTTCCTTACAATTACTTCCGGAAATATTGGCAATATTTTCCAATGGAATGAAAATTAATGTGCTAAAATCAACTCTCGATGTTGTATTCAGCAAGTTTCATGATTAACTATTGGCTCAAAACGATTTGGTATTAATTTGAAATGTAAACTAAACATAATTTCATGTATTTAAAAATTTTCTGCGGTCAAGTTTAATGGTCGCCGGTTTGCAAAAATCCAATTTTTTAAGCCCCTAAACTAATTAACATCATTCTAGTCAATAAAGAAGTGTCTTAAGCCACCTCATTACATTCTGAACACTTAGACAATGATTTCAGCCATAATTATTTCAAAAATATTTCGCTATTTTTCATACAGGAAAACTTTCATTTTCTTGGGAATTCGTTTAGGTCCAATAAAATTTGAGAAATAAGTTGTCCGTGAGATTTAGTACCAAGGAAGGATACCTGACAAGCAAAAGTTTTTCAATACGCGAGGAAGTGAATGTGAGAATCGCCTTGGAAGCGCCGTATTACAGCACCAGCAGCTACCATTTTAGATGAATTTTGTGATAAACCAAGGAGACAGCTGATCAAGTGCTTTTGTTTAATTCACACTTTGATTGACCTTACAGTTATCCTTCCGATGATAACTTATCTAGTAATATGGAAGTATACTTACAATGCTGTATGAATATCCAAGAGTTGAGTGGATTCCGGTTTCTAATAACTAGCTTTACTTCATACAAATCAGTACGGAAATTGGCTTTAAAAACACAGTCGCGAAGTAAGCAATAGACAATTCAAATGGGCAGATAAGATGCTAAAAATTCTATCACAGGGACCAATTCTTCTTGTTGAAAACAGAAAAGTGCAAATATCACGGGTAATGATTCAATTTCAACAGAACATTCCAACATGTAAGAGCTGGACTATAGCTCCGATTTCTCTACAAGAAAAATTTAATTGAGAATATTGTTACTGATTTTGAAATAAATAGTATAATGCGGAATAGGAAGTATTTTTTGCGGTACTCAAAAATATTTTTAATTTGACATATTACAGAAATTAAATGCTGATAAATTACTGAAATTTTGGCCTGCAACACCTTTTTGAAATTCTAACCGCATAATCAAAAGACCAAACATTTTCACATATTAATAATGAAACACAGTAACGGAAATTTTACTAAATTTAAAAACGCAGCAGTTTTTAGTTTAATAAACTCGGTTGTTGAGAGTATTTTTTCAGTTATGTTATAAAAATGAATATAAATAAGCGAGCAATAATCCAGAAATATGGTAATTTATGACTGAAATGACAACTTCTGCACACTGTTTTCAATAATTTTTCCCGAACGAGTTAGTCATTTAGTAAATACAAATCTAAGAATAAGTAGAATCAACTCTTTTAACACTTTCCAGACGACCTTCTCGGTTTAATGTAAAGGCGGGAAAAGATTTATGGTTTTCAGTTCTGAGAGATGGGGCAGACTTGACGGAGCTTTTTTTTCGTTATTTCTAACCCATGAAAAGAATTTCAGGCAGACCTATTTTCCTCAATGCTGTAATTTCAAATCAATACAATAAATAAATACATCATTGACTCAATATGTGATATTTGGTGGACTGGGAGGTTGTAAAGTACTATGTGAACCAGAATTCCAACAGAAGAAGATGGTTGCTGGGGAAACCAGAAAAGGGATTCAGCAAGACGTATGGGGGGGTTGACGTCGAAGGGAAAAACTCAGGAATTTTCGATGTACTTTCAATATTATGAGGTATTACGCTATATCTTTAGCAATCAACGTTTAAGTTTGGAGTGGTACTGTAAAGAAAAATGTATTATTTTGAAAATTCTTATATGGTTTAGCAGGTTCTTTTTGTTGCTTACCTGTAAAGAACATACGGTTTGATCTTTAAATTGGTACAACTCGTTTTACCTACTCTAAATTTCAGTCATGCTTCTTATAGAGCCTCATGTGTACAAATATGAACAGTAATAGTTTTCAATAAAAGTTGAAATTTGTTTCCTTGTTATGGTTTTCGGAATTACATGTGCCACTTCAATAATGATAGCGTGAGGAGAATTTGGGTTGTTTTACTGACCTAATATATGGGACGGATAAATCACCTAGCAGGGGCATATATATGTATAATGGTTCTTAAAAGGAGACAGAGTAAGTTTTGATTACCTCACAGGCTAAAAAGACTAACAGAGTAAGTATCGTTTAACAAGGCTAACCGTGGGAAAGGCTGCGTTTTATGAAACCGTCTCTGCAGTGTACCTTCGCAATACAATTATATTAATTTCTAGGTTTAATTTATATAGATCTCAATGAATTTATCGGCCCTGAGGAAAATAAAAGTGCTCGCACACTTCATATGTTTTAAAATGGCTCATAAATAGGGAAAGGAAAGGGTTTCATTGATTTTTCGTGGGAATGCTTCTACTTTTCAGAAAAAGTTTTCTTCGCTTTGTTCTCGAAAGTTATTATCATCTTTAATATTTTTAACATATTCACAGTTTTTTCATTGTTTCCTTAACCTTACATATAATTTCCGTTCCAGAAATTATAAAACTCTTTTATCTTTTTATAAGTATATGGGTCTAAGGATCCATTTTAAGAAATTAAAAGCACAATACTACGAGGTTTAGGCTTTTTAAATGCCTGCGATTTAAAACTGTTTGATTAATATATCGATAGGGATAATTAGATAACTTTACGAGCTGATTTTACAAAAAGAGCAAGGAAAACATTGCATTTATTGCTCAATACCGTAGTGTGAATAGAGTTGGTATTAATTACTTATTCAAAACAGTCCAAAGATAAATATTTCTCGCAAATTTTTCTCCAGACTCGAGAATTGTACGACTGATGAATTTCATAAACTCTTCGAATTGTACAAAATTATCTGATAAGTAGCGCTCGCATCTTACCGTTCAAATCACATCTAAACCCAAATATTTGGGATTTATGTGTCTTATCGTAAAGAAAGCATCGCTTTGACGCCTGGAAAATGTGATCTATTAATAACAGAAGAATTTACTAGAATTTTCAAACTAGACTTATAGAAAAGAAAGAAAAGACTATGAACGGTAAAGAATAGTTCTGAATCTAAGAGATTATACGTAGCTATATCTCCATTACCTTGCTTGCGCTCACATATTGACTGGTCGAGGAAAAAAGATCCATGCCTTATATGATCATAGTTTAATACCATTAAATGTCCCCAAGTTAGAAGAGTGATGAACAACAGTCTTGAATACATTAGACCAAAAGTATGCTCCAGGGAACGTAAAGCTGATATGGATAGAACATTTAGTAAAACTTGAAATTCTAAACAATCATTACAGAATAGAACCAAGAATGAGTTAAAAAGGGAGCTAAAAAAACACAGTTGTTTTCCGCGGGCCTCTCAAACCTGCCTGGTACCATGTCTTCGAGCACTAATAAATCCTCTATGCAGCTCACCTAGAGACCAAATCGCTTTAATAAAACAGGCGTTTTGACTACTATGACGTAACTTCCATCCATTACTTGACACCCTCTTGCCTCCTTTTCCGTTTTGAAATGCCCACAAAAGCCCTTTTATAATTCCATTCTTGGCAAGAACATTTCCTTCGCCGAAGTAATTCGATAACAGTGTCCTGGGAATAGTTTTACTTCCCTTCCGCTATCAACATTGAGATTATGGAACTGGTATGCTCAGGACTTCGCCAATAGGATTTCTCCGATGTGGAAGTCCTCCTGTCTCTACATGAATGCCCTTAGATTTCGATAGAGTACTACAGTCGGCAAGGTTGACGCTTCAGCACACATAATGGTACCCTAAATTTATGCTGCATAAATAGATTTTATATTTGTGCATTAACTGTTTTGTGGTAAACTTGTCACGACGTCTCTGTGAATCTTGTACGGAACTTGATAAGGCGTAAACCCTCTAGTGACATAAATGCAAAGATTTGGGAGCGGAAGATTCCATTCATAGTGTACTTGAAGTGAAAGGAAAGGTATGGAATTTTTCCCAATACGGGGTCTATATTCGGGAAAAAACTCTTCTTTGTTCGCTACAATAAATTTATGTCATGCCTGAACATATAGAAAAACTATATTCTATGTTTACTCCGACTGGAGACTATTGGAAAATCAGTTTGTCCATTCATTCAAGTGTGTACTTTGTTTTCAAGCTTTTTGCACAAAGCAAGCTCGCCGTATTTGTCAGTCAATGGGGCTATTCAAACTATGAAGTGTGAGTAGTTCATATAGGAAAAACCACGGTGAGGCTATTGGAGGAGTAGAGCAGCAGAAGGCTACAGACAGGTGACCAAGATCAGGCGACCATCTCATAATCAAAAGCATATAAGGCACTGGGATTGAGAATAAATGGACTTCGCTATAATTTTCGGAAGAAAGGGAATTATAGGAAGGATTGCCGACTACAAAAGAATAGAGCTCTGAATTTTTCAAAACCAATACCGAAAAAGAAAGCTAGCCTTGATGTTCCGTTGGCAATTTAAGTGCACGTAGAAAGGAGTAACCGCAACAAATTGTGAGTAACTCTTGTATAAGTTCCAATATTTTCAAATTCAAGGAATCATTCTCGAGGTTAAAGAAGTGTCAAGTATCTAGTGGTAAAATGTCATATGGAGATTACATGACTGCACCTGAAATGGGTTCCTTATTTATCCTCATTGTAGGAGAATCTTTGTGGTGACATATTATAAACTTAAGAGTGCTTTGCATACCCCATCTCTGGAAAGCAACCCGCTCTCTACCCCGAAATCGAATGCAAAGAGGCATGAAATATCTTTTGAAATCCAAATAAGAAACATTGCGGGTGGCAATCATAATATCTACTAGTTAAATCCAGAAAATTACACATAAGTTGTAATGAATATTTGATGTCTGGAAATAATAACAAGGAAAAAGAACGTGCAATTGATTTTGACTTGTGGCATTTAGAGTTCTCACATGGAACAAAGACAATGATTTGTTAATTTTCTTGAAAGCATACAGCGAATGGATTGAAATTGCATGTAAACGCCCTTTGTAAGGTCTAACACACACCTTGAGGCATGGACGGGGGAAAAAAGCTCACATTTTGGCCCAACGTGTGTATGCTTTTAGCTTCCAGGGAATTAATTTTCATCGATGTATGTTATCGTAAGGATGTTGAACTAATGAAGCGAAACCGCTCCTTTGCTTCATTTGAGGATGAAAATACGCCATTTATCAGTACTTAAGGTTAATTGAGAACACATCAGATGTCCTATCTCGTTATCAGCTTACCACAGCCAAATTGGAAAGGATTTTGAATTTTTGTGGTAAGACTGCGGCATATACAGTCCCTCTCGTTGTACGAGAGGATGTACGTAGACCTCCTAAAATAGCATGAAGAGCTGTTAATTTCACGGAGTATTACGATCTGTGTTCATAAGAACACAATGGAGTCAAGTAAAATCTTAATAGGACTGTTATGGAGACCAAAAGAATTGTATTGATTCATAGAGGTCTGCCGAGTACGTTTTGTGGCGCGACCGTTATCACTGCAGCCATTGTATGGAACAAAACGGTGACGGAACAAAGAACATTAAGGGAAAACATTATTCTGAGCATTAAATGTCAAGAAACCAAACGTCGGAAATTTTCTAGTTTTCTGCTATTAGGTAGGGATAAATAACGCTTGTAAGGGTAAGAATTAACTACAACCTAAAGCGAAGAGTGAAATATTACTGATTTTTGGTAAAAAATAACTATACGGTCCGTATAATTTAAGAAGGGCGTTTTGTTCTTGCGCGCAATGTTCATTTCAGTAAAGATA
This sequence comes from Kappaphycus alvarezii, assembly GCA_002205965.3. Taxonomy (NCBI): domain Eukaryota; phylum Rhodophyta; class Florideophyceae; order Gigartinales; family Solieriaceae; genus Kappaphycus; species Kappaphycus alvarezii. The sequence continues at coordinate 429,049 of NADL03000704.1, read as the reverse complement.
TATATTTTTCTACAGTGGGAACGAAGAGACAAGCATTTCAAGTGTTTAACTGGTTGGAGAGACTCTGTAACCTGGGCAACTTACCACAGCAGATTGAAGCATGGACGGGAATAACACCACAAGACGTTTCAGCTTAAGTACTAAGTGAATCAAGGAAATGATGACGGTGCAACCACAACTGCATTTTGTTACAGCCAGCCGAAGAAGGATTGGGGTGGTTTATCCCACATGAGCTTTCTATGGACTCAGCTCCGGAAGTTTGAATGATTGACGGGGCTTTTGGAAACAATCCTTAAAACATCCAGCCCAACCATGTAAGCTCAGAGAGTTATTTGCAACAGGGACTCCATCAATGTAGGGATGAAATCATGTGATCTGAGGGCACATTGGACGTGAAACCCACTTAAAATGACTCGAATTTCATTTTCATAGAAAAAAGATTTTAGTTAAAGGGTAATTCTGTTAGAACGGTTGAGAAATAGGTGTGTGCCCATGCTTATCATCAGTAAATTTCACAGGGACATGTATATGATATTTATTGTCCGGTAGTTGATTTTTGTACTGTATTACTTTCGGTTTCACTTCCTGCGCGCGCGGGGGTGCTCCTTCAACTATCTTGATATGAAAACGCAATTACACACTAGACGCGAGTAGAAAGATATTTTGTAATCCTCCTCAAGTTATCAATACTGATTTTAGACCAGGACCGTTCTTGAAGATACTCAAAACACTGTAATTTTTACATAAAGTCGCTGAGAACTGGCTAAAGTGTTTAGAGACGGTGTGCTCTCTCCTTCAGTTTCATAAAATTGAGTGGAAAAACTGTTTCATTCGGGCTATAATCGAAGGCAGAGAAGTATCGATTTTTTTTACATTGATAATATACTCGGAATTAGCCTATTGATATATTCTTTGTACATGTTGAAGAAGATGATAAGCCGTAATTTTGAGGAAATAGACCATTACAACGATTTAGTTCCTTGAAGTTGAATTTATGGCACAAGTACGGATTATGTCTGCAAGATTACTGCTTTGTCAGGGTTCACCTGCAGAGACCTGGGATGCAACGGTCAGAAAGGTTGAAAATCCCTCATTATTAAATATAAGGAAAAGAATCTCATGAGAGCTAAAATAGGTAAGCAAACATGAATACTGGATTTAAATCGGAGCTGAAAATTTCGTAGCGACCTGTAAGAGGTCATAAATTTGCGTAGCAGTTGAAATAATCGACCTCAAGGGCATTCATTCTAGCGAACATGATTCATAAATAGTAGAAATAATTTTAAAATACGCAAAAGGTACTGTTGAGCTAGGGCTGCAAACGGATTCGACTAATAATGATGAGCACTCTGAAGTGATTGTATACGGTAATACAGATTAAGCATAGTGTCATGAAACACAAATCAAAAAAAGGATGTTTATTGGTTTTGAATGGGACTTCGTTCATATAGAAATCTAAGAAAAGGAATCGGTAGCTCTTCGTCCTTTGAAACCGAGCATACAAAATTACCTGAGTGGGTGAAGCTGGCCAAAGCAGTGCGCAAAATTTTTTGTTTGAATTTAACGGTATTATATACTTATAGTGATACTATAGGTCAATGCAGATGCAATAAGGTAGAAAAAAGTTAAAAGAACCCCATATACCTTGGATAAAAGTTATTTTTTCTCAAAATGAAGTATTGAACTGTAAAATTATCGCAAAGCGCTTTGTTGGGGAAAATGATCGTTGAATGCTTTGGAAAAGATTATATAGGGCGTTCTTCAAGAGATTTCGTACTAGGCCTTGGAATCATAATAATACCGATAGATCCATTAAGGAGGTATAACTCCCGATAGATCCTTCAGGAGTGGGGTCAAAAAACTGTCATGTAGCTATCAGTATGACTTACATTATTTATTTACGCTTCCTCGGAAAAAATGGTACATGATGTTGTCACAATCTGGCGAATCGTCTAAATGCATGATTGAGTAGTTCTGTTGTGGTCCACATACTCTATTCTGGTGCTTAAAGTCGGCCGCGAGTGGTAGAATTGACCAAAGGTTTTAGTTGCGATATTAGGCTTGATGTTAGAGGTTACACAAATAAGTGACTATATCTGTACGTGTAGGTATTTTTTTCCTAGTCCAGGACAATATTTTACCCATGAGTATTTCATATAAATATCTGTAACAGATCGGAGAATAAATTTCTTCAGACAGATAGCACCAGAATCATGTTTTCTCAACGAGTCATATCCAGCGTTCCCAAATACAGTATTCAAAAATATATGGATTTGTTCAAATGATCATGCAGCCTCTTCCGGTTTGAGTTGAAAAAGGTATATCTCATAAGTATATATTGTGTTAAAATATCTACCTTAGTATTTCATCCCCGATTAATGGCCATATAGGTTGAATATAACGAAAATTTAGAAGTAAAAATTGATATAGGCGCCATTAGCGAGTAATAAGTAATATTGTAGTTGCTGGAAAAGTAATTGATGAGATTGTGTCGAAGTATATCCAATACCAAGAGAGATTTGGAATGATAGCGGTGATTTTTTTGTGTTGCACAAATTGAAACATCAAACAAAAGCAAAAAAAATGAATTTGTTTTAAAGATTGCTAAACATTGATCTCCGTATATTACTTAGAAGGAGCAATTTGCGTATGTTTACCTATATTTTATAAGATCTAATCTTGTGAGAGACAGTTTTTGAACAAAAGCCCTGCTGATTTTCAATGATTTCGGTAGTATAACTTTCTTCCTTTTTTCTGTTGTTGCGGGAATCGGCTCATACTTTGCTATTTTGAGTCTGCTTAGCCCACTGACTTAACATTGAAATAAAATTATCTCTTTTTCATGTAATTATGGACCTGTTCGAAAAAATTGCATGCTATACACAGCATTTTGCCTACATAATTAGACAGCGTGGTGCTTTGCCCTAAAATATTTACAGAACGGCATCTCCATCCTTTTTACCTCCAATACTTTAATTTTGGTTTTCCGATGCGCATACTAAATAGATCTCTTAGTGAAATTTTCGAAGCTTTTTGTATTGCGAAACTGCTGACATTTTCTTACTTAATCCATGGCTTAGTGTCCATAAATGTGGATCAGGAGGTAATATTTGCATTTTGAGAAATGCTATGGAAACTTTTCGGCATCCTAGGTGATATCTAGCGTGTTATATGTCCTGTTTCGCTTCAAAAATAGCACATCTTTTGTGCCAGTATTGACGTCATTTCACTGGTATAATCCACACTGGCATTGAATTAAGAGTAGAGTTATATTACAAACTACTTGGTTTTTCCATCAAAGTATTCTTTTTTTGGAAGTCTGAATGATCATTTTTAATCAAAAGTTTCGATCTCTATTTTTCTGAAGTTAATCAGCACTTTAGTATGTAGCGAGGGTTACTGCAACGAATAGTACAGTAGTAACAAAAAATATTATATTTCTCTTAATATTGATGAATTCGAATGCTTTTCGACTCTTAACGGAACAAATGTTTTTAAAATTGAGTACATAGTCATTAATGAAATAAAAACTTCATTTTTGATAGGTTTAACGACCAATTTCTTTGGAACCTCTACTTGTAGTATCCTAAAACCTGTTCTGAAGGGAAAATCTATATTGAAATTAATCCTATTTGTGTTAGATGACATAAAAAATATTTTAAATATATTTTCATCTTCCTTCATTCCCTACCTACCCAACGCATTCAATTCAAGATATTAAAGACGTAATGGGTCCTTTTAATTCTCTTAGGTATGATATATAAGTTAGGCCACTAGTCTGGAGAGTTTCAAATCGCATCTCGCTCTACCGATCTCGGAATCATTTTGATATTCCTAAATGAAATGGAGATGATTCTTCGCACATTTGGTGCGAAAAAAATTTGGTGTCACATTTCCCCTTCTTTCATACCTTCAAAATATCCCTTAAGGGAAATATGATATAGTAAGCGGCTTTTAGCAGCGCAAATTATATGATTGAATGAGAAAGTTTTCAATTTTATGATTAGTTTCAATAGTTGGGCTTTCATACATTCTAAAAAAATTACAAAGTATCCTGAAATATAGGTTGAAATGGTTGTAATTAAACTTAAGACCAAATTTTACGTAAACTTGATATTTTAAATACCTTAGTACCAACTAGATAGCTGTAAAGTACTTCAATTACAACTGCACCTTATATTTGAACGAATACGCCTCTTGAATGACATAATCGTAATTTACGAAGACTTTCTGGTCTCGTATTTTATTCAAATCCACGTCTTATCTTTACTCAAATCCTTCAATTACTTCTCCAATCATACCCGCGCGCTTTCTATATTCCTGATTTGTCTCCAATCATCTACTTTCCTTTTATTTCTCTGTCCATCTCTTTCACATCCTCTTCACAAAAGTGATTTCCAAACACATGGAACGTGTGAAACAAAATCTATCTAGGATGAACCCAAAACTATATTATTCGTAGCCATAAAGTGTAACATTTGACACACAAGCGCATTTGAGTTCTAGGTAGTACATAAATACATCAAACACATTTAATAATTTAATGCACTCATATTATTGGCTTATAGAACGAGCAGCATTTTTTGAATCGAAATTTCCAATTTTGATATTTTTTCACTAAAATTGACATTTTGACAATGTCTCTAGGATACTATCCAATAATGTGTATGTAGATTATTTTTAGACAGATGAAAGTCATGTATCTAGATATACATTAAATCGTACAGTTTCATTTATTTGTAGTACCTGAACTATAAAAGTAGCTAAAATTTTGTACGAGCCTTAACAAAAATGATTTCCCTTAATTTTGTGATGTACCCAATTTTTTTTGAAATATGAAGATTTCTGCATCTAACACCGAAACTTTCCACCGTGGGAGCTATATCTCTTACATTTGGAAATTCAACGTCGAAGTTACATAGCTTGGCACAGGTTGGCCCGACTCTTGAGTAAATAACCTCATCGCGTGTCAATTCACGAAATGTTAGTTCTCATTAGTACTTTTCTAAAAAGCCAGTGACGTCGAATGTGACGGGTTATCAAGAGCTCACTGGGATTGTATTCAGACGTTGCTCGATATTTGCCCCACTTTGGATCGCACCCCCTCTTCACTCCTTCGAAATGGCCGAGGTTCCGCGCGACAACTCTCTATCACTATCAACCACATACCAATTCGCACATCCTTCCCCCTTCAACATCGCATTCCGCAACCCGCAGCCTCCCACTCAACCCCATCAACACCACCCCACTAGTGCCAAAATCAATCCTCGTCGTCGGAAACACCCTCTCCACCCCCAACTCGTCCCCCACCATCCTCACAACACATTCCCTCCCATTCTCCGTCATCGCCACCGTCGGAAACCCCTTTGGCTTATCAGCCACCACCACCCACACACCATCACCCTCAATATGCCAACTCCCCTCCTGGCAAAATGCCTCCTCGGATTCGCATGTACCCTAAAATACACTCACCCTATCCCTACAGGCATCAAACCCATCATCCCATCTCCATCCCCATCCCAACTCGTATCGCTCGCCCGCACATCCGTTTATCTCCCCTATCAACTTGCATATACACCGCTCCTAATTTACATAAATCTTCAATGTGATCCTGCAGAAACGGTAAATGCGTCCCTAGATATGATACTATCGTCGGCGCAGGCGGTTTTGCACCCTTCGGTAACCGCACGTGATAGATTTGTGGCGCCATCGCACCATCTTGTGAAACATTTCCGAGGCGCGGTGGGTGGGGGGGGTGTACCCTCGTAGGGTAGGGGCGTGTACAGTCGGACGTGCACTGGATATGCCCGCGGCGGAGTCTTGGCTTTGGCTTTGCATGTGTGCTGATATCTTCTGACTGTTGAAAAATAATGGTGGGTTTGGGAATCTTGCTGACTTGACATCACTTTCAACTTCCTCCAAAATATCTTTGGTAATCTACAGTCTAAAATGTACTCGTTCACTATCGATTAAAAAAAGTCAAGAAGCAACTATGTACTGTATGGTATGGCACCGTAGGTACGTTTCTTTCAGTCGTTAGATGAGCACACGTGCATCGCCCAATTCGGCCAGTACAACCCCTTGTACTTTGCCGCGGCGCACTTGCTCCCGATACTCGGCCCAAGATCTTGTTAGGAAGCTTGATTCTGCCTCTGCAACAAAACCAACGGATCTCTGCCCTCTCGGTCATCCCCATCGCCCTGCCAACAATCCACGGCACTCTTAGTGGAAATTTCGACGCATTCTGATGCCTACCTCCCACCACGGCCACCCCATCCCTGCCAAACCCGCCCACCTTTGTCAACCCCTTCCTCAACCGCACACCCCCCCTCATCCCCGCCCCCTGGTCCGCAAAGAACACATTACACCCCCCATCAATTCCCTCACCCTCTCCGCCCCAAGCACTTCCACCCACGCATCCAAAAACACACACCCTTCACTTGCTCCCCAACACCCCCGCCAACTCCAAAACACTCGCCCTCTCAAACGAATGTCCCATCAACCACACAACCTCACCAATCCGCCCCCCACCCATGCAACCTAAATCCCTCCCCCACCACCCGACCCATCCCCCTCACCCCCTCCAACCCAGCCCTCAAATCACACAATTTCACCCCCAACTTCCCTTGCCGAAACTCCACCCCATGCACCACAGAATTATCCCGCACATACTCCACCACCTCCCCACCCTTCAACCGCCCCTCACAGCACTCCCATGCGCATGCTCCACCGCTACAACCACATAGCCCCAACTCGCAACCTCACAATACACACTACAATACCCCCAACAAATCCCCCAAACCCATGCGAAAACAACACAACCTCAAATACACCCTCATTACCCCCCCCCATACAACGCAGGCAACTCCGGTCCCGTCATCCCTTCCATTCAACGGCCACAACAACCCTGCAAACGGTACATTCGCATACCGTAACAACGCCTCGCCTCGACACCACGCATGCCATCGCCCTCACCTCTGGAAACCAACGCGCAGTCATTCCATTCCCGCTCTTTGCTTTTCATGGATAGTATAACCGTGCACGAAGGTATGGCCCTCGTTTAAATACACATCTCTTATCGAGACAGTGTGTGCCCGTGGTACGCTCCATGCAGCGTGCATGGTGTCTGGTACGCCGCGTGTGGTCTCCCTGTCGTCCGAGACCCATTGTGTGCGTGCCGCGGGGACTGAGGGGTACGAGGGCTTGCGGGCATATACTCACGGATCATGCGTGCGTAAATCAAAACAAATGGATTTCTGTAAATTTGTGCCTATTTCTTTTCACTATATCTTCGCAGGGTAATTAGACACAACCTATTTCTGAAATCCTACTGCGTAATTCCTAAACTCTCAGTTTGTTCTCGGATTGCGGTTTCGAGCAACATAATATTTTATAAAGTAAAGATTACTTTCCTTCTACCAATCACGAAATTCTGAGCTGACTTTTACTCATGTAGTATATCAAGCGAACTAGGCTAGTCTTTTAAGGTGAATAGGATGGAAAAAATTCTTATCTTTATTCAATATCTAGAACCAACTCCAAAACATAATATATGGATAAAAGATTACGGGCCTCGAAAAGAGGGAATGATATTATATGAAAATTTATGCAATATTATCTGGTATGGCTGTTTTCTTTCTGTCCAAATTAGAGGATAATAATACTTAAATGGTTCCTACGTGATGAAATTTTGCTATAGCAGGGCAAAATGAACGGAGAAGTATTACCTAAAGGGATAGCGGACCAAGAAAATAAACAATGCTGAGGAGCGCAATGGGCGGGTGGTGAACTAATTGACATGGAGGGAAACAAAGTAAGCGTGTGCGACTTGGTGGCTACAGTACTGTAGTCAGAGTTGGTCCCACTAAAGGTGGACACGGAATGATTCCTATTCACTTGGTCACTGGTAGGGATAATTAACCTGTACAGGAATTGAATTATCAGGTGCACTACTGTGGTCCTACTTTAAATGCCACTTTAACACTCGTGGGACCCCTGATTCTAAACCTTACAGAATGGGCCACCCGTTGTGTGCACGGTACTGTGGCCTCCAGTTGCGAGCCCAGTCTCCAATCCTACTAATGGGTAGTGTACGCCAACTGAGTAGTTGCTGATCCCACCAGGTTGCTACAACGCATCAGTGGACTTCCTAAAGTGCACTAATAGACATAATAATACCTTCTGGGCTGAGTAAAGTACCCTCCCGGGCAGGGTCACATAGTATGAAAACCACTGTACAGCACAGTTAAACCTTTTTATGTATAAAACTAAATACACATACTTATTCATATCTCTGATGCAAATAAGTAAGAACTAAGAATATTATTTACTATCCAACTAAATAATTTGCAACCGACTGATTTTTTAAGATCCGATCCACTGCACTTTGCTTATCAAAAAATTTATGGGAAAAGACAACAGCGGCGATCATATCAAATAAAAGAATATGATGAAGATAATCTAAAACATAAAAATTGATGAAACTGATGCTAAAATTGACTAGAATCCTCATTTCATATTAACGCCTTTCTCTCTATACAAAATATAATAGCATGTAACTGATGAATTATCTATTTATTGACATATAAAAAAAACATACTTGCAGTTATTTCACATGGCTTTAAAATATAAAATTGTCTGAAATTTCGGAATTGGTACGTTTTAGTCTACCTTTGGTTTTATTTTTGTAATAATGTTTCGTTTTATGTAAAAACAGCCCTACTGACATGGTTTATACTCATCAAAAATCTCTTTTATTGAAATGATTTCGCCTTTAATCTTTGGATAATTTAAACGAAATAATAGTCTTAAGTTATGTTCATAAATTTCAGTATTTTAGAAAAATATATCAACTGTGCAAAAAATATTTTTGAAAATAAAATGGCAAAACTAATAATAGAAGTATGGTAAGGGCCTTTGGACTCTTTTTATTTTTCATGTAGCTGTAATGGGTGTAATCTCAATACTTTCCTATGAATGGGCAATCAGTTTAAGGTCTAGGATCTTGGATGGATAGCGAAAAAATAATTATGCTGTTATAACTATAGGTGTCCCTTTCTGTACTAAAAAAATATTAAAAATTTTAAGGACGAGAGTCTTAGATGCGAGTTAGAAGCCCCAAGTGAAAGTTTTGCATAACTTTTTAATGAGCTTTACGTAAGCCTTGTTTGTTTGAAGTACCTAATCTCAAGTCCATAAGTACGAAAACTTCAATACCCTAATCACACTATTTAAGATCTCTTCTGATATCCTTTTCCCTTTCACATAAGAACCAACTCTGATTCACTTTTTCTTCCGTAATATAGTCTGCAAATATCTCCGTTATATGTTTACCACATTTAGTCTCATATCAGAAAGCAAGATTACTTTAGTCAAAGTCATTCACTACATTTTTCATCTTATATACGAAACATGAACTGAGTTATGAATGAAAATTACGGACTATGTTGATAAATCATGGTCTAACCTATCATGTGCAATTTGTCATGAAAATATCAATATACTAATGAACATTTAAAAAGTTGTTTTGAGTCGATTCCAGCAACAAAAAATATTTTAATAGAATTAAACAATAACTATTCAGTAAGTCAAAGAGGACTTATAAGAATAAGACTTGCCTGAAGGTGGTTTGGTGCATTTTTAGAAGTTAGGAACACATCGGATTGACACTAGTGTAACCCTGCTATGCGGCCAGTCGCACTAAAGATTACTATAGAATCAAATTATTTACTTGGGTAAATGTATTTGACTGTATAACTGTGCTGAAAATCTACTATTGCATAGGTGGTCTTGATTACATGCATAGAATGGCTAACAAGCACAGGGTAATAAAAAAGTTCAAATTTTTGTCCCAGTGAATTCAGCGCCAGCATCTCTTCGCAAATATTTTTATGTGCTGATTTCTAGATCTACGTAAACAGTATCTTTTTGTGATCGAGGATACAAAATAAAGTTGTTCGATGTTATCGTATCAAATAAGGATACATAATCGACACAGTCTACGAATCGAAAAACCAAATGGAGACAAGATGAGTAGCAAGAAAGACCTTCCAATTTTACTTTTTTATACAAATAATGTAATTTTTGTGTACATGCCACTAGAAGATAGCCATGAATGCTCATATACTTATTTTACCCCATCTCAATTGGTTTTATATGCAATTTTCTACAATTAATATAAATAGGGAGCAAAAGTACCTTAAAATACTCTATAAACCTATCTAAAGTAATCAATAGGCCCCTTAAATTTTCAGATTGAGCACTTTACACAAAAAATAATTAAGAAACCTTTTTCGAACTAATTCCCATCGCTATAAACTGTCCAGAACAATGTAAGTCATTGTATAACAGGCTTTCTTACATTGTAATATTACACTATTTCCAATTCTGCAATTTTGACGACTCCTTCAATAGTACTCTGGAGATGTTCTATTCTGAGCAATATAATTTATCGAACAATTTATATCGTACCATCATAATCCGCAAAAACGCGAGTCTATTTCCACTCAGATTCCTGAGAAGGCGTTCATAGATTCCCAATTTGAAGCTTCCTGTGCCTTATTATGGTTATCAAGACTTGATCTTTTAGTTCGTATATCGGGTCAGAGTCAACACCTCCTGGAATACGAAGCGTAATTTCGGCAAGCTGTTATTTACAGTTAGTTGTATGGATGATATATACTGCTGAGTGGATCTTCAGATAAATTCCCCTTTTTAATCTTAAACCGTTCTATTCAACTCGGTCCCTAACTGTAAAGATCCGTATTTACTATTCATAAGCTTGGGGTGTTTTGGGGACCATGAGTACAGACTCAGTACAGACTCGATCCCAATTAAGTACTCACACATATTTTTTGTTCTGATTTAGTACTTATAAACTTGATAAATGACAGAGCATATCTCGATTTTCCGGCTATGAACACTTCGCACTAGAACTGAACATCATCTTCGGAAGAGGATTTGAATCCTTTCAAACATTCCTCAACGCTCTTTCCCGATATTTTTGCCCTGGCGATCATATCAATAGGTGTCCTTAGATTGTATTCCAAGTCTTTTTTCGAAGAAAACAACGCGATGTCCTTAGTTCCAGAATATTTCTAGACAAACCTAGCATCAAATAAGAATATATACCGAGGCCTCTCTTTTTACTGTATATTTAGTAGTTCTGTTGTGATATTTTACCTAACTTGGTTCTTAACATTCATAAATTACTAATTGTCTCTTGAAAGCTGTACAAAATATTTTTGTCACAAGCTGACCTAAACGATAGAATATATTTCAGCTCAGGGTATTTCCATAAATACCCACTAATATCTTGTTGGAAGTTTATTCAGCCCTACTCCTTATCTTCGTGAGTGGGGACGAAAAAGTATCAGGAGTGCAGTTTCTGAACTTGTTGGAGAGAATTTACGATTCAGAGGTATGTGAATTGTTGTAAGGAGCCATCTTGGAGTTTTTCGGGGTCCGTCTGCAAATAAAATTAGCCTGACAAGTTTTTTTCTACATTCAATTTAGCGTGGAACACTTTATTATAAAGTGATCTTTTGCGTCTGTAATTTTTTAATTAGTGTTCGAGAGCACTTCAGAACACCTAAGGGGTATGTAGATAGGTGGAGGACGTGTCGCAATGGTTCTGATCGTTGCACGTAAGTTTTCCTCTAGACTTCAGCCACAGGTTAGGCTGTAACTCCGCAGGAGTAATTTTACGATCGTCTATGAAATTTAATCAATCGCTCTGAATGTTGAAAGCGTTTTTATATCTATCTGTTATGTTTTCAAGGTACTGTGAACAGTATAATTATGTTCGAAATCACAGTTTCGTACCAAAGAGCTCGATATCGTGGAGAAGAGGTACACATATCGTCAACGTCAAAGAAGTTTCCATGAAATCTATAAAAAAGGAAGTTTATACAAAAAGTGCCACTGCTTTGTATTTGAAATAGTTTGTTAGGGATGATAGAAGCATGATGAATGTAAGAATAAGATCGCATCTTAAAATACTCATGTTATTGTTAAATGTTTCGACTGAGAAAAATAATAGGTCTGCCGAAAGGAAGAATCTCTAAGGTTGAGTTATGAGTGATTTTGAAAGTACTGCTGAGGAGGCTATTCAGCTAACAAAACAATGCAGATTCCAATGTTAAAAGAGAAGATTTGCACTGGTGAGAGCTATGAAGTTACGAAAAATCAAAAAAATATCGTGCGATAAGAGTCCAGAGCGCTGTTTTGAAGTCCAATACTATCTTTAATAGTCATGAAGATAACATTCAGTTCAATGGTAAAGAAGTCGCATTGGAGGGATTGGTCATACTCAATGAGTAAATGAATGAATAAAATATTTACGTTCTCAAAGATGACAGATTTGGTACATACGTAGTGTTAAGGTCCTTGGCCGTTTGAAAAAAGAAATCATTCGACTTAAAAGAGTTCAATTTCACTTTCTTTCATTCTAGCAATAAATGAAAGGTAAAATATCACAAGTCATCCTAGAAGTGACATCGAAGGTTGTTAACAATCTTTATGCGTCCTCACTTGGTCGCTGGAGATTGTGAGTATGATGCGCTTCTTGGAATTTTATGGTATTTTGCGAGTAATATCATTACTGATTACCGTCCTCGCTTCGGAGCCCTCGTGGTGTCGATTTTGGTTTTTGCCGCTCTGTAGAGATTGCCATCCCTCGCTCCCACGACACGATAGGTAGATCTGGGAAAGGCGTGTAAGGAAGGTCGTCCTCTTCGATTAGGCTCAGCAATGCTCAGCGTATCCTACCGCACTCAATCAGTGCTGTCTTTGTCGCAGCACGCAAGGGGTTCTAGCTACTACTGTGCTACTGCTGTTATTCAATATTTCTCACTTCGAGAATTCGTCGCTGTCGTCGTCGCGTTCTGTAAGCACATCGCTTACACCGGGAGTTTTTCAACCCGTTGATTTCTCGGCTTGCCGAAATTTCAAAAGGGGAATTTTCTTCCGTCCCCTTTGCAAGAGTAGGTATTGGTCAAGCCCTTTTCGGGTTGTGTCTGTTTAGCAGACCCAATTAAATCTTTAAATTAAAGTCCCATATACCCCCTGATTATCGAAAAAAGGATTATTTATGTTGAAAATGAGGTGATTGCAATTCGTAGGGAGAATTTGAAGGAAGTGAGAGTCACAGACATTGTAGTTAGAAAATTACGGTAAATGACTACTAGTAAGAATCTTTGGAGATATTTCAATGCTTATCAAATCTTTAAAGAGAATAAATTGATGCTGGAGTTGACTAACCCCTCTGCAGTGAAAAGTCAAATGAATGCCAAATTGGAAAATCCCCTGTCTCTATTTAAGGATTTCCTTAAAGCGAAAATATCTGCTGGACGTAAACCAAAGACAAGTTTAGATCATGAAATGGAAGCTAAGAAAGGTTTTAAGACCCCGTTGTCCATTTTTTAAAGTATCTCGTGCGGAGTTGAATTATGCAAAGGGATATGTGCAAGATTTGTAAATAAAGAAGAAGATCAGGCCAAGTTAGTCACCGTATGGATCACCATTATTCCCGGCCAAAAGAAACACAGACTGATCGGGGCGGTATATTATCGAGCACTTGGTTGAATCAAAGAAAGGAACAATGCGCACTTGTACAATTCAGAAATTTTTTTGTAGGCTTGGGGAGTCAGGGGTATTCTTAATACTGGATTTTAAAACTGGTTTCCATCGGATACAGATGAAGCCTGACATGAAAAGATTGCGTTAAATATAAAGTGGGGCATTTTTTATTATATTGTAGTGACAATGGGCTTATGCAATTCTACTGCTAACTTTCAATCGTGATCGATCCATTTATTACTAAATTGATGTCTTCGTGTTCTTTTATAATAACGATCTTCTGATATCCAGCAAGGATGAAGAAAGCCATCCCAAACAAATAGTGCTTAGTAGCCCTAAAAAACGAAAGCTCCATGTTTCTCCTCGGAATAACGATTTTTTGAAAGCGTAGATTGATTGTATAGGATTATTAATCGTTAAGGAGGGTCTTCGTACTAGTCCAGGGAAAATTTAGGGGTTGAAGACATAGGTAAAGCCTAAAACGACGAATGAGATTAGAATTTTCTAAATCACTTTAACCTTGCGCATTGTTTTGCATAATTTCTTTTAACTTCAGCTGCTTTGACAGATCTGAAGAAGAATTATATCGCAATTAGCATGAAGAATTCTAAAAGTTGAAATAATCCATCATCTAAGCCTTTATTCCATTTGCACTAAATGTGAGCAATACTTCCAAATATCGTATGGATACCTCCAAAGTTTCGGGTGGAGGAACTTCAATTCAGCTAGATAGAAATGGAAAGTTCGAAAAAGCTGTACCCAACTGAAAGACAATATTTCGCAAATGATATGGAGCTTCTCGATTTTATTTGTTTTCTTTAAAGATTAAAATTTTATCTGAAAGGATCTTTTTTGGGTTCATAACTTAAAAAAATTCCAAAGTATCTATTCGCTAAAGAATAAGCTAAACGGAAAGGGAAAAATTACATCGAAACGATTGATGACTTAAAAAAATTTACCGTTACCTTGGAGCGACTAGGTATAAAAGTGTTGATGATTTCTCAAGATTCACCCATGTCATCAATTGTAAGGATCAAAAACCCTCCATTTCATAATTTATAAAATTTTCTGTATATCTTTATGAAATACTTACTGGCCATGACTATGATCAGTTCTTCAGACTTATTTTTAGAGCCTTACATGAAAATAGGCCTTCTGAAGAGACGTTAAAAGCGCAATTTAAAAAGATAATGCAAATTTATTGGTGAGAAGAAAAGATAATTCTGTATTGTAAAAAAATTGTTTTGCGAGGAAGATTATTTCAGGTTTACTGCAGTTGGCACATTATTCGAAGAAAAATAAATTTTCTATTTCGCAAATTATTTATATTTGCCTCCAAACAATCGAAGTAAACGCAAGAATAATGATCGTCGTAATTATTTCTTATGATTTATTCGTTTTCAAAAAGCAAAATATACGAATCATAAGAAAATAATAATTACCACATTCCTGGAGACGCCAAAGGAGATAGGGATCTCTGGTTGTAAGAGATACAACAGAATTTATTTTGGATGCATCGCAACAGGAAGTTACTGAGACCTCTAACAGTACATTTTAGTCACTAAATAAAGACTTTCAACACTACCAATCACATACTAACATAATATGGCTTCAACTGCACCAACTCATCACACTCTGCAAAAAACATGCCCTATATCGTTCCAACTCATGCCAACGTACTTAAATTACTTATATACCTACCCGCAATAACCCCTAATCACAAATATACATGCTAACACACGTTCCACCAATCTTACGCGTGCATACATATCACTAATTTACCTCGTTTTTCCATCTATTCCTGTATCCGCTGTGCTACCTGGATTCCCTGTGCATTGTGCACACTTTGACAACTGCAGTATCTGGCTACAGGGGTGTTAAGATCTTGTCCATTACTGAGCAATTATTTGTACGCACTACCGTGCATATGGACATTTGTAGTAAGCAGTCACAAGTCAGTTTCACTTTGAGTTTGCACACAAGCTGTATGAGATTTCGCAGAGACACATTCCCAAAAAAGCACATGTTCTCCGGACCATTTAGTTTTCAGTGACAGCACAGTCAGTTCCGTCAAAACTGACTACTTATTTCATTTAACACCTTCCAAGGACTAATGCGGAAAATTGGTTTGGTTTACTGCGAGTAATGGAAAGGTTGGGAGTCCTCTGTATTTGTAATCAAGGACTAATGGTGCAGTGAAGACATGATTACATCTTCTTAGTAGATGAATTCATTTGAATCCTTCTAATCTGAATGAAAACGCATCGGACGTTGCTATTTTGTTCTACGGGAATATATTAAAGCCCCCTGACCTTCATGATAACATAGTTTAAGACAGATATCCTAAGTTTGCTTCAAAGTTTTGGGAAAATGTAATGAAGCTATATTTAATGGAGGTAGGGATGTCTACAAGTCCTCATCCGCAAGCTGCTGGTGCGTCAGAGATAATTAATCGTACGGTAAGGAACTACCCACGATAATATTGTTCACATCATCAGAATGATTGGGGTGATGTGCTATCTGCTGCTGAGTTTGCGTTTAAATCTTCTATTACTGAAGACCTTGGAATGTCTCCATTCGAGATGAACGTGATCCGAGGATAGCTCTAAATATGATTTTTGGACCTAAGATACCAATAAAGAGCTTCTAAAGGTTTAAGAAAAGGTTGGGAAACTCCTTAGAATATTTTGTTTTCTTTCTGTTCCAACGTTTAAAAAACAAGACGAAGTTTAATCTCATCCCAATGATATCAAGCTCTTAGTTATCCGTTTGGTTCAAAAAAGGCAAAAAGTCTTTTTTACGTATTTATTCAAGGTCACAGGCAACACAGAAGCTTACAAGTTCAATATGTGGACCATTTAGGGTCACAGAAAAAACTAGAAAGAACATTTTGAGGTTCGATTTGACGATTCACCCCGAGATTCATCCTTTTTTTAATATCCTATACGCATAGTTGGCCTAGGGTTGAGTCGGTAGTTTTTTCTTGAAGCGGTAAGTGTAAAAATTTTCTTGTTTCCGCTACAGTTCGTTAGCCCGAGTTGTGAGGGCTGAAGTACTGACTATCCAAGCTAAGTACTTTTAGGAGTTCTTCTGACTATTTCTATTTGCTAGCACCGTCTGACGCCAGGGAGTACACAATCAATTATCTGATTGGCCCGCTGTTAAACATATGAGAGCACAGTTTGATTTCCATCAATTAACTTTCTAGAAAAGCTGACAAGGACGTACGCAATTCACGCTAGCAGCTTTCCAACAATGTCATCCATAACACAGTGTTATGGATGACATTGTTATAAGGAGTGACTCCTTATAGTGACCAGCCTGCCTATATTGCCCTACTTATCACTGAGTAAAAAGGATAAACCATCGAACATATATTGAAACCTAGGAAGGGAGATAGAGGATTTCAATTATTCACCTAGGGAAAGAAGCGCCTACTCAGGAAGCTAAGTGGCAGCCAATCTCATCTTTCTGAGATCTTGGGGGTAATGTGAAATAATTTTATGACCAATCTATTTTCAGCAGTGGATAAATTCTTGAATAACACTGAAGGAGGTGTCAATAGACGGAAACGAAAAATCAAAAATCAACAACTGTGGATGTAAAATTTTAATCCGTTGAGATGAGCTGTAATAGAGGATCAATTAGGAAAAAAAGCACTGTGCTCTCATAAAAAAGGGGACTGCTTTGGTTTGTTTACTGTTTGTGGAACATAGGGTGAAATTTTCATTATTCAGTGCCACATGGGGGCCGCAGAGAAAATACTATGCCTAAAATGGGCGCTCTATATAATGGATAGTAAAAAGTTGCTGTGAGCCCTTTCAGCAGACGTGTGGAGTTAGAAGCAACCATTGATGCAGAATGCCGATGTACAAGTGTGTCTCTGGCCTTGGGAATTTGGTCCTCGGCACGATTGGCAACCAAGCGTGCCACCTCCGCTAGGAGGTAAAAGAGAACGAATGATTGGGAAGTTTACTTCGTCGCCTGAAAATTATAGCTGGGGATAACAGACGTTTCCTGTCCGGCAATCCAGCAATGAACTTGTGGTATTTCTGGAGCTTTTTCACGCATGCGACGTTCAAGCTGGTGAGCGGGTTGAAGGTTCTCATCCTTTGATGAGAGGGGACTAAGGAGCTGAGAAATGCGACATCGAAGTACTCGGTGCCCCCCGTAGCACCAATCGCCCTTATGTCTGGTCTTACTTTTAGTTCCCGTGGTGGTCTTGGCTCGAGGGTGGGGTGCCTTGCGGCGAGGCCAACGTCGCTACCCATCAAAAAAACAAAAAAAAATTAAGAAATATTTCTGGAAGAACCTGAACCATAAGTTTTTGAATAGCGCGTCTATATTGCAAACTGTGATTCAGAATATTATGAATAGACACTTGTCCAACTAAGAAGGCTAACATAAATTGTAAAGTTGGCGCAGCGAGCTCAAATTTGCAGGAACGGTCCTCTCATATCTCTTTATTTCTGTGTTACGCCCTTGCGTTGGCGGCTTTTATACTATTTTTGCGGTGAGACAGGCTGTCTTGGTTGCTTCGTCAGCCCAGGGTGTAAACGTCTGATCTCTTTTGCTGTGGTGGTTTAGAGTTGGGTATCTCGGTAAGGTTGAGCTTGAGGCGGCTGGGTATTATAGGGTCGGCTTTGGGTGGCAGTCCGATGTGTAAGTGGGCCTTGAGCCAAACAGTTTTGATTTTGCCGAGGTTCTTTGTAAGCGCGTCTGCGGCGTTGCCGAGTGTTGAGACATAGTGAAAGGCCACCCTTCCTTTCTGTAAATAGTCTAGTAGTGGTTGATGAGCTATATCGATGAGTTTGTGCCGTTTTGTGCTGCCTGAAGTTTGGGCTATCTGGATTGTTGCCGTGTTGTCGATCAGTAGTTTGGATGCATTCGTGTGGTGATGCCGCAGTCTTGTAGGAGTTTGCGCAGCCACAGGGTTTGTTATGAGGCATGTGATCCTGCTATGTATTCGTCCTCGCAGGTTGACTTTGCTACAGTGCGTTGTTTGGTGCTGTGCCATGCTACTGGGCTTCCGCGTATAGTATGAATAATAACTGTGCGGATCTCTGGCGGTGCCGTTGGCGAAATTTGCGTCGCAGTAGGTGGTTAGTGGTGTTCTAGGGTGTGTGCTTCGGTCTCTTTGTAGAGTATAGCGTGATTGGCTGTGGCTATGAGGCATTGCAGCAGGCATTGCAGGAGTTGTTGGTGGCGGCGGGTTGGTTGATGCATTTTCTCGGATAGTTTGTTGACGACGAATAGTATGTCCGGTCGAGTACTGCCTGTTTGGTATCGCAGGTCAGTGAGCACTGTTTGGTAGTGTTTGGTGTCTGCGGTGTGTGGTTTGGGTGCATGGAAGGCTTCACTCGAGTTGGTATTTTTGGGGACAGGGGTGGAGCGGTGATTGGCGTTCTCGAGCCTGGTCTTATGTAGGAGCGCTTGGACTACATGGGGTTGGTAGATATGTATGCTGCCGTCTTTGCTGGATTTATTTGCCATTTCAGATATAGGGTCGGGCTGCCTAGGTTTTGGATTTGGTACTTTTTCCGGAGTGTCGTGAATAGATCATCGATCAGCGTTTGGTTGGGGGAGACTGGGAGAAAGTCATCCATGCTTACTGGTAAGAGTATGGGCTGTCTGTTGGGAACTTTTGTGAATAGGCACGGATCTGCGTGGATTTGCTTATACTCATGGCTGGTGAGATGCTGGAGCAGGCCCTTGAAGTATGTGTTTGCTGCTGGTGGGGTTCCGTAGATATTTTTCAGTACGATGTTAGTTTGTCCAATGTGTTTGACCGTGCCTTCGAACTGGGGGTGTTCCTTGATGTAGACTGGGTAGTGGTGCCGGTAGGTTTCTTGCAGGTAGGCCGCTTTGAGGTCAAACTGTCCTATTTTCCATTGCTTGTATGCTGCTAGTGCCAGGAGCGTCCTTACCGTGGATTTCTCGCCATTTATGATGAGATTCTGTTCGGGTCGTAGTGGAGTTATAGCTGCGTCCGGTCCCCACGAACTGAACATCTATCCTCGCGGGTGAAGGTGAGGTCTGGAAAGTGCTTACATCGATATGTCATCTTGAGTGGTATGAATTTGGGGTGCTTGGGTATTTTGCTGTTGTGTATCCATCGAAATGCCTGGGTGGCATATAGCGTTGCGAGTTCAGTGTCGTGGGCGGTTGCCCATAGTGCGGCATCAGTGTAAGTTTTGGCTTGGCTGGGTGTTTGTGGTAGGTCTGGTAGTCGCATGAATCTAGCCTGCAATACGATAGGGGTGGTGCTAGATGGGTCTTTGTGAGAGCCATAGGGACCGAACTCCGCGGCTCGGACTTTTACGTATTTGTCGGTCTTTGGTAGCCACACTCGAATGTTGCTGTCGTCGATGGCGGTTGTATATTTGGAGAGTGCTGCCTTTCTCTCGAATTTGCCTTTGGGCTTATGTACTGTAACATGTAAAAGTTCCCAAAATACGAAGAGGCTAGTCTTATTGGGTTTAACTTTGTACCATTGGGTGGCGGATTTTTGCTTGGTTGCCGAGTGGAGCATGCAGTTGTACTTTCATGTCACGTCAGCGAGTGCGTCCTCCGGAATTCGTCTGGGAGTTATGCAGTGTTTAGTGCTGCTCTGGTTTCATTCATGAATGTCCTCTTCATGCGATCCGCTCTTGGGTTTTCTTGAGATTGGTATGTTGTGCGAGTTTTCAGTGTTGTTCCGTTGTTTTGGTAAATCTTTTTGATTTCTTTTGTTACAAACTCCTTTGCGTTGTCTGCTCTTACTGTGTGTGGTGGGGGGCCATGTAGCTTTTGATGATTTCCGTGTGTATTGGGGAGTACCACTGGATCTCTGTTCTTCGTTTCAAGAAGTAGACTGTTAGGTAGCGGTTTTGGGCGTCAATGAACGTTAGCAATTACCTGTTTCCGTGCTTCGAGGTTGGGGTGACGAGTTCGCAAGTGTCTCTGCTTGTATAACTGCCAACGGTATAGGTTTTTGGTTGATTTTGTGTGCTTTTTTCGTTTATTTGGCGTGGCGACATGGCAGGCATGTGATCGCCGGAAGTATGTGGTTGAACGGTGACGGGATGAATGGGATTGTCTTGTGTTTGGCCATTTTCTGTATGGTACGAGGCGGAGCTTGGTTCAATATGACATATCATTTCTGTTTATTTTCTGCGAGTTTGGTTGGCGGTTTTGGGGGGATCTGTATGGTGTTTTGATGGTTGTGTGTGATGGACAGAACTAGAGAGAGGGAGCGAGGGGGCCAGAAAGGAGTGAGGGAGGGAGCGGGAGAGCAGGGGATAGGGAGAGGGAAGGGCAGTAAGAGTGAGGGACCGAGAAGGAGAGATGAGAGAGAAGAATGTGGTAAGGAACTTTACTCAGGTAGAAGATGGAGAGAGACCGGGGCATATATAGACTTCAAGGCGAGTCGACTGATGCTTTCTGTTGATCGAAGGAAGTTTCCAGAGACATGTAGACGACGGTGAGTATCTAACATAAACTTGCTTGAGCTGATCTAAAGTAGATCAGCTCAAGCTTACAGTACTGTAAGTGATAAAGATAACGGTCAAGTTCTAGGTTGAACGGTAAAGTACAGTAATAATTAAGCCTCTTTGCGAGTCAGCTGTCAGAAAAAGGCAAAGAAGTGAAATTACACAAACACGCCCTTAAACTAGAACAGACCTCAGCAGCGCCCCTCGATCTGAAAACAATAAAATACTAACTTGAAATACAGGAGGAAAAAAGCCCAACTCACTTCGAAACTTCACAAACTTGACACGCAGCAAAGTTTTCGTTAGAAGGTCAGAGACTTTTTCTTCGGTTCGACAGTGAGTAAGAGATCTGTTTGGACGACACAGCTTCACGAACGAAATGATACCTAATATCAATGTGCTTGTTCCGTTATTGATTGATTCGTTCTGGGAAGAGCTAATTGCGCCTGAGTTGTCAACTGATATCCTAATAGGGTAGGGCATTTTCATTCATCAAACTGCAGAGAATTTGACAACCAAATAGCTTCTTTAGAGGCAGTGCACAGAATATGTACTCTGCTTCGCAGGACGACAGCGCGACACATCCTTGCTTCTTGGAGGCCATGAGATAGGTCCACAGACATCATGAACACGAAGCTTTCGGTAGACTTGCGAGTAGAGTGGCAGCCAGCCCAGTCAGAGTCACTGAATCCAGTGATGGTGTGAGATGAAGACGGACCGTAACGAATTCCAAGAGTTTTAGATCCGTTCAAGTAGCGATACACACGTTTGACAGCCTCCAGTGAGTGACCATCGGCTTTTCGCAGAACTGCGACAGCTTGCCTACAGCGAATCCAATGTCTGGACGAGTGCAGATCATCAAGTACATGAGACTGCCTATTGCAGAACGATATGGTACTGATGAAGGAAGTTCTTGATCATTAGTTCCGTCCTTGTTGGAATTGCTTTGGACCATTGGTATCGACAGGTTTTGAGTCCGCCATTTGGAACCTTTCCAAGATCTTTTCTGTGTATATCGATTGCGAAAGATGCAGCGTTCTCTCAGAGCGGTTTCGCTGCACTTGAATACCAAGGAATTCCTGGACAGGACCTAAGTCTTTCATCTTGAATCTCTTCTTCAGTTCTGCCTTGATATTGTTGAGCATATGTCGACTGCTGCCTGAAATGAGGAGATCATCAACATATCAAGTATATATTATGCAGAACATAGTCTCCTTCCGATAGACATAAGACATGGCTCGTGCGGTTGCTGACAAAGTTGAGTTGCAAAGTCAGAAAAGCATCTTATTTTTGCATACCATTGCGAGGAGCCTGCTTCAATCCATACAGGGCCTTCAGAAGTCGACAGACGAGGTTGGGCTCGTTTGGATCTCGAAAACCAGCTGGAGTCTCCATGAATATTTCTTCGTCCAAGTCACCGTTCAGAAACGCGGTTATACGTCCATCTGATCGCATTCCAGATCTAACAGATTTTCAAGCAGAGGAACATTCGTACAACAGCAATGAAACGACAGGAGCATACGTGTCTGTGTACTTCTAGTCCGGAACTTTTCTGAATCCTTTAGCGACGATACGAACCTTAGGACCGACGTCGGGTTTGATACGAAAAACGTAGCGACATGGAATCACGTGCATTCCTGGTTTTTTGGAACGAGATCGAAGTTCCATTCTCACGGATAGATTCTTCTTCCTTTTTGATCCCTGGCATCCAAAAATCAATGTTTTCTGCAGAAGTAGCTTCTTCGTATGTTGCAGGAACACCTGTTGAGAGCAGTGCAGTTTCTGCGACAAGTGACACATTTGAGGAAGAGCTAGAAGGACACAGCGGATGGGCTTCTTTGAGATCCGAGAGGAACGACGAGGAGCTACTGAATGGGCTTCTTCAGATGAGAGTAAATTTTCTTCACCGGCAGTGGACTCTTCAGAATCTTCGTCTTCGTCAGCGGAATTCTGTACTTCGAAAAATCTTCAGAAGGAGATTTATCTTCATCGGAGGAAATTTTTGGCCGTGATCTCCATTCGGTAGCTCACAGGTGACTTCAGGCTGTGTACAAGTTGCGGTTTCATTGAAAATTACATCTCTGGATATTACCATTCTTTCTGAGCCATATCCCACAGCTTATATCCCTTGCTCTGAGAGGAGTACCCATCATAAGGGCTTCACGAGATCTGGGATCCAACTTCTTGAGTTTGTTCTTTGGCACGACATACCAGCACTGTGCACCAAATACCCGCATGTGAGATATGTCAGGGGCAATGCCGTTCCAGCGGTGGTAAGGAGTGGTGCTCTCTGGCAAAGAGCTTGAAGTAACGCGATTCAGAACATAGACAGCCGTGGAAAGTGCTTCAGCCCAGAAATGCTTTGGAAGACCCTTGTGGTGTAACATCGAACGGACCAGATTGAGAAGGGTTCGATTCATCCGTTCTGCAGTCCCGTTTTGCTGGGGTGTGAGCCACAGTGAGCTGATGTTGTATGCCGTTCTCCTTTAGGAAGTTCTTGAACTCGGTTGAGAGGTACTCTCCGCCATTTCAGACCGTAAAGCCTTAATGAGAAGCTTATCTTCATCCAATGGAGTTTTCATTTCAGGAAACTCATGGACTTGGAGATGTTTCAGAGACTGGCTAGTGTGTTTCTCCGCAAAGGCTTTGTAGTTTTCAAAGCAATCTATCACCTTTGACTTGTGGCTCATAGGATACACAACCGTCCACTTGGAGTAGTCGTCGATGAATGATACAAAATACCTAGCCCCTCCCAGAGAAGGAGTTTCAACCGGTCCCAAGACATCAGAATGAACCAGTTCTAGAGGTTTTGCCGAAAGGCTTTGTCTTTTCTTCGGATTGGGGCACGGTGGGATTTACCAAGTATGCAGCCGACGCAAACATCATCTTCCTCGTTTCCTTGTGAAATTTACACCTTTCACGACACGCTTTGATCATTGACTTGATTCCGGGAGCATGTATGTGCGCCAATCTCTGATGCCAGATTGAAATTGGGCATATCAAGGAAACTTGAGATCCCGTCTGTGGCTTTAGTGCAGGCTTGGTGACATCCAAGGATTATAGCCATTAGTGAGCGTACCCGTCGCCACAAGAGTAGAGTCCAAATGACGAACAAGGGTGACTGTATCGTTATTAAAGCGCGTCTCAATTCCAAGCTTTGCCATGACAGATACGGAGAGCAGTTGGTAGCGAAGGTCTGGAACGTGTAATACTTTTTCATTACACACTTGACAGTTTCTCCCTTCCGTCGTAACGTGAGAGCAACGTCACCGGATCCAATAATCATACCTTAGAATCTGCCCCAAGGTCGAGAGTTGAAGGGGACGCGAGAAGGTGATAACTTGTGAAAGCTGAGCGGTCGTAAGTGACATGCGAGGTACATCCTGAATCGATGATCCATTGCATAGATGAGAGAGGAGGGCCTCCGGTAGATTGAAGTGCTACTTGTTGTGCAGGGGAAGTCGACGCAAAGAGACAAACGACATCTGGGTGTTCGGTAGTTTCAGCAACCTCCGTGGCATTGAGGGATTTTCCTCCACTTCCTCTAGCCTTATCAAGATGAGCTCTAGCTGGATGACCTCTGGGAGCGAGATGAGGGAACTTCTTGTAGCATCGGTTGCTATCACGATGCCTGCCGCAGTGTATGCACATTTCTGCGGAAGTTCCTGTTCGAGGCTTGGAAGACTGGTCCCAGGAGTGCAGCCGTCTCAGCGACTTTGAGTGCGTCTTGATCTCGCTGAGCATGGCGCTGCTCTTCTTGGAGACATCTACTCTGTACAAATTCGAACGAAAGCTTGCCATCTTCGATATTGGAAGCATCAAGGGCTGATATGAGGCTGTCAAAGCGATCGGGCAAGCCATTGAGGAAGGCCATGGCCATTTCGCTGTCCTCGACATACACAGACATGGATTTTAGAGTGGCCGCAAGTTGGCGAATACGGGCAGCAAATAGTAGAACTTTCTCATTTGGGTGCATCTGCGCGGTATAGAAGCGACGTCTTGCGGCGAGCTTGTTTAGCAGAGTATGCTTTTCGAAAATATCACAAATGAGTTTCCACATTTGCTTGGCCGTGGTGGCATGTTGAACCTGCTCAAGGTGAGCATCTGAAAGTGTGAGTCCAATGATGGCTCTTGCCTTGGCATCTGCCTTTTGCCATGCGGAGTGAGTTGACGAAGATGCTTCCGGTGGATCAAGTGTAAGATGATTGTCAACCTCCCTGAGAGATAGGATGAGTTGAATTCGAGCTTTCCAAATGTGAAAGTTATCATCACGGAGCTTCTCGAGATTATCAATACGAGGTCCGGCAGAGGAGTCCATGATGAGTATAATGGGACCAAGTGAATCAAAATTTAATTTTTGTTGTTTTGGTCAATGTGTTTGTTGCGGTCGTGTCTAGTTTGGAAGACGCGGTTACAGTGGGCACAAGGAGTAATAGCCGACTTCCGCTCAGATCTGTTGCGGCACTTCCTACCACCTCTGTGCTGAGCAAGTTGCTTCGGACCCGATACTTTGAGCTGACAGAGATCACAGGTGAGGAAAGAAGACTTGGGTTCCGAAACAAAGGGTATTATAGGTGCCACAGGAGGTGGAGGAGAAGGTACAGTGGACGAAAAAGTGGAGCCGGAGAGAGGGGTTCGACAGTAAGCGGAGTCGGGATTCTTAACGCTGGAGGGTCAGCAGGAAGAGGCGGCACCGCAGGCGATAAAGGAGACTGGGTGAGAGTGACTGGAGCAGGAGCTGGAGGTGTCGGAGGTGCTGGAGTAGGAGAGATCAAGTTAATAACTTGAACTGGGGCAGCTACGTTTGTAACTGGTTTCTTCTGACCCTTTGGTTTCGACACACGGCTTGCAGAGACGGTAGAGGCTTTGAGCGGAGCTTGACTGGATTATTGGAGTTGTTCCGATTGCGGGCCTTTTCTTTGTACCCAATGCCAAGATGTGTTGAAGAAAATCCTTCTTCTTGGGAGAGATAATCTTCTTGAGAGAGAGAAGGGAGTGAAACGACGTCCGGAGTGGTTGCAGTGGAGGTTATATCACCGCCTTCACCGTCAGACTCAATAGCGGAGTCGTCGATGAAACGGCACTTCGGGCGAAGCTGCGGCTTCTCGGATCGGGGCGGGCTTGGACAGGGTCTAATGAGTCGTTCGTCGGAAGTGAAATTGATACGGCGGACGACAGGGTCGTCTGGAGAGATCTTGATTCCTCGAAGGAAGACGGAGCGGCAGATGACCACTGGAGGCAGGACGTTGCGAGGTTAGGCGAAGGCTGAGGAAGAAGCGTGAAAGATATAAGGAAGCAAGAGGTTTCGAGGAGATTTGGACTTACTGTTGAAACTAGACACGGGCTGTGAAACAAACCGAGGTATGTGACACAGAGACGAGGCGAGTAGCAACGAGGAGTCGGGCCGCAAAATGGACTTTGTTCTGTGGTGCGGGGATGAAGAACGACGACGGGCCGCAAAACCAACCAAGGTAGGTAGTGCAGAGACGACGGGCGTTGACAGGCCACAAGACAGAAGGTCAGTAGATAGTGCAGAGACGACAAAGAAGTCAGATCAAACCTTAGGTGCTTTTTTTTTGGAGCTTCTGTGTTTTCCTCCCTACACGGAGTGTAGGGTAGCCTCGATGGTTCGCGTCGAACAGGAGCGCGAAAGAGATAAGTCGGTGTGCAGCGCTAGCGGCCTGGGCCATAACCTGATGGACAGAACGAGAGAGAGGGAGCGAGGGAGCCAGACAGGAGTGAGGGAGAGAGCGGAGAGCAGGAGAGAGAGAGAAGGGCAGTAAGAGTGAGGGACCGAGAAGGAGAGATGAGAGAGGAGAAGTGGTAGGAACTTTACTCAGGTAGAAGATGGAGAGAGACCGGGGCTTATATAGACTTCAAGGCGAGTCGACTGATGCTTTCTGTTGATCGAAGGAAGTTTCCAGAAGACATGTAGACGACGGTGAGTGTCTAACCCTAAACTTGCTTGAGCTGATCTAAAGTAGATCAGCTCAAGCTTACAGCACTGTACAGTGCATAAACATAACGGTCAAGTTCTAGGTTGAACGGTAAAGTACAGTAATAACTGTAAGCCTCTTTGCGAGTTGTCACTGTCAGAAAAAGGCAAAGAAGTGAAATTACACAAACGGTGTGTGGGGTGTGCGATATGCTAGATACAAGGGGGTTGCTGTAGGGATTCTCTGGTTCGCTGCGGTGCTGTGTTGGAGATGTGAGGATTGGCGCACTTGTGGGACAGTGGGGTTTTTGGTCTGGAGGTGGGGGGCGGTGCGGAGTTGTATGTTGTACTACGCGGTTTTCGTTTGCGTCTACCGATAGAAATGAGTGTACTCAGGCGGTGTTGCAGTGTGGTCGTTGTTGTCTCTTTGAGAATGTATCCTTCCCGGTTCGAGTTACATGTGGCGACAGCTATGATTTTTGGTGATCGTCTGTTGTCAGTTGCGATGGCTTCGGTTTTCGTAAAGATCACTGGTCCGTACTTGGCGGTGAGCGCTTGTATGAAGAGCAAGTCGTTGTGGAGTTGGTGTTGCTCAGTGCCTGGAGTGTGATGGGGTTACTGGGTTTCTGTATTGTTTTAAGGCCGGCATGGGTACAAAGAGTTTGTTCCGATGTCGCAGATGTGGTTGTGATGGCATGGGTGAGTTCTTCATTCCGGGGAAGGGTTTGGTAAGCGGGGTTTGGTGTGCCTGAGTGGAAGAAAAACGCACCATTGCCTTGTTTAGGTTCCTGGTCGTCTTCTGTCGGTTCCATACACCTTTTGATTGCTCTGGCGAGCTGTTTGTAATCGATGGTGACCTCGTTTTCCTTTGCTCTTTGGGAGCAGTTGCGGTATGATTCAGATCTCTGCATTGAGTGTCACTGTGGCATCGGTTTGCTTTGCCCAGGGAGATGTGGTGTTTACACGGTTAGTAGTTTGGGCGTTGGTGGCGGCGGTTATTTCTGATAGCGTTTAGCTGTTTTAATACTTCTGCTAGTGCACCATTAGTGGTTTCGGAAGGGCCTGGCATGTTGCGGGATCCTGTTTTGTGTCTTTTCTTGAAGCTGAGGATTTCATTGTATTTGCGGGGTTTTACGGTTTGTAGAGTAGCATATATGTGCCTATCTCTTCCTATTCCGGGCCTCCCCGCGGCCTGCAATCATGACCTTGACCGTGGTGATGGGATTGGCTATGTAGGGGTATTGAGTGGTGAGCATGCGTGCCCTGAGTGCCTCATGGTGCCTATGGTATTCCGTGATTGTCATGTCTAGGGTGATTACTAACTTTTCCGCCAATGATTTTAGGTATTCGTGGTATTCGGGGGATGTAGCGTCGGATGGTCCTTGACGGCTGTATCATTGCTGAAGGGGTAGTCGAGCCTGTTTCGGTATGGTCAGTGCTCAGATTTCCATAGATATGCTGTCTATGAGTGCCCCTCCTAGGAGGTCGCGCATGTCTAGGTATGGTGGGACTTGTGCTGAATCTTGTGGCATGGGTAGGTCGTCCGCTATGAATTCTCTCGCTTGGAGTACTGTGGTGGCTGCGGTCACTGATATGATACATGAAGCGGTCTTATCTTCGCCGAGTGGGATTATCTGTGGTATGGTGGGGGGCTGCATCGTGCGGTTGGTTTTGTCTTGGGGTACGTTTCTGTCGTTGGTTGTAAGGCGGGCTAGTCTTCGGAGTTCTTGGGTAATATGTGTGAACGGGGCTGTAATTTCTCGCCTTTGGGCTTGCTGCGAGCGTGCGCTGTGTGACGGAGGATCCAGGTGGTGTGTATGCCTCTTCAATGGCTGGGTGCGGAGACGATGTCGTTGATCGGGATGATTATCGTGGTTTGCCCGTAACCACGATAGACCGACGAAATCTTGCCCCCTCAATCACGCATTCTATATACATACAGTACTCGTGGAAGCTCGTCGGCCCAGTCACCTCCATTTCCAAGGACGGGCTTCTTCATAGCATGCTTAATAGTCCTCACTATCCTTCTTGCTCTTCCGTTCGCAATCAGTGCGTAAGTTAGGACGAGTTTCCACTCTATACACTTTCCTCCATGAATTTATGTAGTGATGCAACCATTAACGACGTCGCACTGTCCAATATGATCCTCCTCGGCGGCTTAAAAGGAGAGATGAACTCTTTCTCGATAAACCTTACCACTTTTTCGGATTTGGCGTTCACTGTATCCCACGCGATCGGCCAGTCATTCATGTGTTCTACCGCGATTACAGCGAACTTCCTTCCGTTCCAGGATGGCCTGAAAGGTTCCGCAAAACCTATCAAAAATGTTTACAAAATACCGGTGACGGGGGCTCTGAAAGTCATATGATACTTCGGTAGTCTTCGGGCGTGCTTCAATCCTTCACACACTTTAATGTACTCTGTTACATCCCGTTATACCCTGAGCCACCAGAAATAATCCTGTACGAACTTTCTCGTAGACCCTGCGCCCCAATGACAGATATAATCATGAAACATGGCCATTATCTCGGGGCGCTGCCCGATAGGTGGCACCTCGCTAATTAAATCCTTCTCCTACCCGTTTAAAGTGTCCTTCCAGGGCATTTACTTTTTCGCCTTCCTTTAAATAGAGATCTTTTTCGTCGTTTCCGTTTCATGAACTTTTCCCCATCCATTAATCTTGTTATGTCTATGAACTGCGGCTACAATCCAGACAACGTGGGATCAGCCCATTGAATATTCATGGCGAGGCATTCTGTAAAGTTCTCTTCCGTGCTTTTCCTAAGGCCTTCTACGGGTCTGCGAAAAAGAAAGTCACCCGCCCCATTTGCGCATCCATGCACGTACTTAATTTCGACGTCGTACTAGGTCATTAAGCTCACTTACGTCGCCAGCCTCCCATGAGTATCCTTCTTCTAGAAGGCCGTCTGCAGGGCACGATTGTCCGTATACAGTCCGCATATATCACGATATGCTTTTCACACAACAGATACACGCGGAACTTCTTAAGAAAAAACAATACAGAAGCTCTTATTTTAGCGGTGCTTCTGCTCCGTCATTGCAAAAGTAGGGAACTGCATCGGGTTCATTTTTCCATGCTCTCTCTTCTGGGAGAGAACTCCTCCTAGGAAAGCCGAAGAAGCATCCGTTTCCATCACGATAGGGAAGTCTAAATCCGGAAACTCGAGCACTAGAGGCGTCCTCAGATCTTCCATCGAGTACGCGGAAGCCTCTTGCTTCTCCGGAGTCCACTCAAAGGCCTTCTCAACGGTTACTTAGAAGTTCCTTGTAATGCTTCGGTAGTAGCCTACCAACCCGAGAAAACTACTCAACTCCGTCATATTCGACAGCGTAGGAGCTTCCAAGCTTTCTTTATCTTGTCAGTATCGACCTTGATGTCAGTTTCGTTGACCACATGACCAATTATCTTAACTTCATACTGCGCGAAGCTACATTTAGTGACCTTTAGATTTGGCTTCATCCTTGCCTCTTGACTCCATTTGAAAACCTGCCAGCAGTATTCCATGTATTTTTCTCGCGTCTCCGAGAAGATTACGACGTCATACACATATAAAATAGCGGGCGGTAATCTGCGAAGAACTTTGTCCATCATACATTGGAACCCCAACGGTGCTTACATCAACTTGAATTGCATAACCTCGAACTTGTGGGTCCCTTACCTCTAAAAGAAGGTCTTCTCCTCAGCTTCAAACATACGCACCTGCCAATACACGGTGTAGAGATCTAACATAGTGAATATATTAGCGCCTCTCAGTTCATCAAAAGCTCTTTTATCTTAGGAAGCAGTCAGATATCCGGCTTCATTACTCTGTTTGACATGGCGGTAGTCAACGCCGTCCCGAGGACTTCCATTACTCTTTGTCGGTATGAAGACGGGGATCGACCAGACCGACGTCGCCATTGTGATGATACCTGCCTTCAGAAGCATGTTCATCATCCTCTTCACGACTTTATTGTTTTTGGGAGGCATACGATGAACCTTTAAGTGTATCGGCGTGTCTTCCGTCAATTCAAAGGAATGGAACATCGAAACTTTAGCCGGGCGAGATTGTGAATGTCCCAAGCTATTTAGATAGTGTCTCTAAGTGCCTTCTTCAGCTATTTCTGGTCCTTATCCAGAACGTTAGCTTTCGAGGCAATGAAAAACCGCCCTTTCTTCCTCATAGTCTTCCCGAGTTGAGTATTCACCCTCCATGCATTTCCTTAAATCCGGCTCGTGCTGGTCTTTGTTCAGGATCGGCAACACTTATTCTTACTCTGTATCCTACCCACCGTCACTGCCATCTGACTCTGAGGAGACGGTGGCGCGAATTTCTTGCTCCCCAATTCCTCCAGGAAGATGAATTACTTGCTATCGGTACGGGTTCTGTCAACCATTGGCGGTTCTGGGAAGGAACAAGAGAACCTTTTTCTACCCCACGGTGAAAACGACCTGCTGGCGAAATTCATCACAAGATATCATCGTACAAAGATTCGTAGGAATATAATTGGAGATCCAAGGGTTCGATTCGCCAAAGAATGACCACAATCAATGCTCGTCATTTAAAGGGAGGTGAGAACATTTACTTTATTCAAGTACAAGCGTGGAGTAATGGAACGAATATGAATGGGTAACAGGAGAACAAGAAGAGTGGATAGGGAGTGAAAGAAGAAATACGAACAACAAATAAGTGAGAGACCGAGAAGTCTTCAGAGGTGGGCTGTTCAGCCTTAGACCACGTAGTAGGGGACTCAGCTGGAACCACAAGAACTCTATTGACTCTCGATTTCGTTCCTGCCCTCTTTCGTCCTTTTGGTCCTGTTCTTTTTTTCATGACGGAAGAGGGCATTGTGAAAAAGGGTTAACATGATGCGAGGCACTTCCAGGTGGCTGGGTAAGAGCGTATGTGGGCTCCGTAATATAAGAAGCAGTTGTACAGCGGGGTGAATATCAGAGGAACCAATGAAGAAGCCAGCGAAGATTTAGTCGTCTTCTGTGGCCCGATAGGGAGGGCCTGTGAGTAAGCGTGGGAACTTTTTCTATATTGAGAGTAGGACACCAGGCCAAGCGGGTGCAGAAGGATCCTGGCTGTGGCTGTTTTAGATTTATGTGAACGACATGAGGGAAAGTGAGTGGAGGGTGAACGGGATACCTTACTTATATTAGCGGCGGGGAAGTGTGTGTTGAACAGAGGGGACTTTAAGAAGTGGTGAGCCTGTCGAGTGGGGAAGGATCTGGTTTAGAGAGCGAAGAGGGGGAGGCGAGTATTTGGAATGTGGGAGAAGGCGGGAAGGGTTTCTGCGAAAAGCGGCGAGGGAGAGCTAGATACGATGCGTGGAGGATATCCACAAGGACTAAGTTGCAACAACACGCCAAGGGAATTCCGCTCTGGGTTTACCGGCTGTTCAAAAGCTCTTCGGTACATATCAAGAGGCAGGCAGGGGAGGCTTACGGCGTACCGCTGTGGTTGAATTGCTGAACATGGAACATGTTAGCAGTAGTAGTGGGCAGGAGTTTACGGTGGTAAGGGTACTGCAGCTAAGGGGAGGGGTGTTTGCCTGATTTTGTGCTCCCGGGGCGCACTTTAAGTGCACAGGCATGTTAGCCATGTTAGTTGTGCGCGTGCACCGACTTGGTGAAGGCGCGAGAAACATCGTCATTACGGCACTTACTGCAACCAAAACGATATCCTCCTCTCCCCCGTCGGGATTGATATCTATGGCGCCTTGGCGACGACGGCAAGGGTTTTTTCCGCCGCCTTGCTTCCTTCGCTGCTTCCCGTCGCGGTTCCTCCCCTCAACAGGAGCTCCGCGACTTCGTTACCCGTTTTGCATTTAGTCTCCAAATAATGCAGGCGCGACAGGTTTTACCCGCCGCCCTCATCCGTAGTTAATTTATGAATACCCTCCGCACGCTTCTGTGCGACATTGTACAACCCATAAAAGATTTACCACCACCACTTCGGGAGATATTGTACGGTATCTCCCCAGGTCATACAGGGTTAGGAACTAGGTGCCGTACACTTGCGGCGCGGCACAGAACAGTATATATATACAGTACAGTATACTGTACGGTATATCGCAATACACACAGTATAATGTACTATATGGGGAAATTTGGGGTGTTTTTAATGCATGAAAAATATGGTCAGCTGTTCCCTAAGGGATGTCGTGATGGTAAAGGCTTACAATGTAAAGGGTTGGCGGGAACTTGTCAAAACGCTAGAAAACTGACGGAGGCCGGCCAACAGGCACGCTGCATTGGACATTTCTGCTGCTGCGGCATGACGCTGTGTTAATATTTCTTTGACCTTTGCGTAGGTCTCCCTTGCCCTCGTAGCGACGTTGCGTGCGACGTCGGTTAGCAACGCGTGGGCGTCCGGGTGCCATCCCCCGAGGGTGGAGATAGGGACGGGCACTAGCCTACTTCCGGCGGAAGACGCGATAAAGGACTCGTATCTTCTGTTTTTCGCCGTTCTTGCCGCGTTAAGCGAGGTGAGTGGGTTGAATGTCCTCACTCTCCTGTTCGAAGGCGCTAGTGGGTTGACAAAAGTGACGTCGAAGAAGTCTGTTCTGCCGGTTCGTCCCATTGCGCGAATATCAGGTCTTGTGCGGTGGACCCCTTCTCGCGGCTCGATGACTGGATGTCGCGCGGCTTTCATGAGATCGCTTGCCAATAAACGAACCTGACAGTCGTGTCTTCGCGTCCTCTCGCCCTTGTAAGCAGTGCAACAGATGGTCGCCGAAACAGTCGAGAGTTTCGGGGCAGTTCCGCTTGGGGCATGGTGTTTCCGGAGGGAAGAGCGGGACTTGGCAATAGTATTGGAACCATATTGAGAATTCTCTTGGTTCAATGCTAGTCTTAAGGCCCGGAGATGGGGTGCAGTACACCCAATCTTTCGCGCCGGGGAGCCCCATGGAGGCACGGAAGGCCTGCCGTCTATTGTCGCCCACATCGATCTCCTCTTGCACCCGCTCGTGGATGGCGTCCGATAGTGTCTTCTGTGATGGTGTTTTGTTTGAGCAGAGGGCACTAAAGGGGATAATCCTGGACTGGGAGCAAGAGAGGGACCAAATCTGGTGCGCCTCGACGATGCCTCGGTACGTTGAGAGATCCGTAATTGCCGCTGGGAGGAGGGCTGCACACAGCCTGTTGGACGCTGCGCTGGAGGCGAGGAAGGCTGCAGCTGCAATTGACTTCGCCGAAGTGAGTCCAATTCCTGATGGCTTCTTGGCGGTGATCGGTTTCATGGGCAACTGCAGTTCTCGAAATATGTCGGGGTCGAGGACGCCCCCAGCCAGTGTGCGCACACAGTTCTCCATCATTGCATCGAATATTGCAGCGCCTTCCGCAGTGCAAGCTGGTGGCACCACCCGTAACAGGTATCCGAGCTTACAGACCCCGAAACAGTTGCGCAGGAGCTGGAACGCGATGTGCGTGTTCCCCAAGGCGATGATAGTGTCGAGGAACGGCTTCAGGGACTTCACATGGCCTAAGTGCTGTTGGGTAAACCGGTTGGTGCCAACCGAGCGTTCAGACAACTGTGCCCTCGCTGTACTCCTGTGTGAGTTCTCTTGGGTAGAGGCGTTGCACTGACTCCAGTGGTGGAGTTGGCCACCAGATTCTGCATTTCGGCACTGCTAGGTGCAGACCCCGAGCTGTGGCCTCTGGCGATGACAAGATGTCCAGTGCCTTGCGGAGCTGGTCGTGTTTTGCGATGATGTACCCATCATCATGGTACTATATGTGTATATTGTAATGTCGTGTGATCACAGATGAGGAAAAGGACAAGGGAGGTTCCACTTGGCCCCAGGAGGAAAATAAAGACCGTTACGAGCCATTTTAGGAATGTTACTCCCTTTTGCCATTTTCATCGAAAAAGCATCTATTCTACATCCACACTGCTATACTAAACATGTTGCCTGGGTATCAGCCAGCAAATCCCTTACGCTAAGTGAACCCCTCGACTTTCCTGCTGCAAAAGAGAATCCAACACTGTATCTTGCACACTGCAAATATCCCTCTAAAACGCCAAGCAATGAATCTGCCAGATTTTCGCTACTTGTTCATCCAGAATTTCGGAGC
Organism: Kappaphycus alvarezii; assembly: GCA_002205965.3. Lineage (NCBI taxonomy): Eukaryota > Rhodophyta > Florideophyceae > Gigartinales > Solieriaceae > Kappaphycus > Kappaphycus alvarezii. The sequence continues at coordinate 393,978 of NADL03000704.1, read as the reverse complement.
ACGGCTCCGTATTGCGTAAATTACAACTTTTATAGTTTTATTATAGATGTTTGTTGGCAAGACGCATGCCAGGTCCCGACCGATCCCACTGCCAATATCCACTCTTGAACGGTGGCCCCCGACGCACTCGCGGTGCTGACTGACGTGGCCAGGCACGTCGCCGTGCAAGCCTTGGAGACCTTTGGGTGGATTGGATCCGTCATTACGCAGAGAAATGCTGTGTCGACGGTTTCGTCCAACGTACCATGTCTTACGGCTGGTGTTACACCGCGCTTTTTGAGATAATCCTGCCTAACTTTTTTTCCTTTTCAAACCCTCAACAAAAGACTGCCCCCCCTCGGTCTCGTCTTACATCTCTTACTGAAGCACTCCAAATCCCATCTTGTTTGTTGGTGACATATGATTTCATGCCAACGATTACGTACATACACTGTACTCCAGGGCAGGTATTGAGCTGAGAGGAAATCGGCGTAAACCGTTGAGGTGATAAAAATTTTCGTTCTTGCTTCGCTTGGACGTGCTGGCTCCAGCCAGTTTTTTAGCGTTTTGACGGCTTCCCGCCAACCTTTACATGGTAACCTTTTACCTACATCACGACATCCCTCAGGGAACAGCTGACCTCATTTTTCATGGATCAAAAACACCCTAAATTTCCCATCTGGACTCTTATCTGTTGGGCATAAATACTTGACGGATTACTGTCCTTCCCTGAACATTTGAGTAAAGAGAGGAAGTTCTGGAGTGCGTTATTAAACTTTTTTTTTGAAAGACGTTATTAAACCGAATAAGACGGGCCCTTTTCCTATGAAGCTTCCGTTGAAGGAATACCTACATCAAGTGTGATAAATTATTTGTCACATCTGTCTTTATTGCATTAGTAAAAACAACACGTCAATTGTCTGGATCCTTTAAGGTCAAAATCTCAGTGAAGCAATTTAGTAACAAGGTTGCACAAAGCCCTACAAGGAAGGTTCTAACTCAACACATTATAACCCAATCAACTCATTTCCGACTATCTTTCGGCTTCATCATCCTGTTTTCCACTCACTTATTTCAATAAAGTCTGAAAATAGAATGAAATCCTCAGCAATTGTTCAGGGAAATTTGCTGAAGGTAACTGCAGTTTATGCGGCCTGCCAGTCCCTTGCAACTGAATTTGGACATTTGCCTGAAATCCCAGAATGGAAGAAGTGGATGTGGAACACCGATGATCAGGAAACGCTCCTCAACACGGACACTCAAAGGGGGGAAACGTTTGGGTGTTTTACTGTTGGAAGATATTTCCACTCAAAGTGTACGAAACCAGACATCTCGTTCCTTTGAAATAACCCAACGTGATACAGATAATGACCAAAATTTGGAGGATTCAGAAGAGAGGCATCTGTTTTTTCCCTCATCAGGATATATTTCTCCGGAGGCCGGAGGTCGTGAGGGCGTGCTTAACTCCCAGCTTGGCATTTCAGAGGATATTGAGGTACATACACGGCCTCAAGACAGAGGGGCCACAGAGGAAAGTGAATATGAAAACCCACAATTTCCGGGTCTCCATGTGGATAAAGAGGGAGGGAATTTTGAGGAATTGACGTCTGGCGAAACTTTTTGAATTTCAGCAATTCAATATCGTTACCAAGGCAAGTTAGTCTGAGACCCATTGAGGAGGACGAGGTGCCTTTTCCGGTGGTTGCAGAGGAGGTCGAAAACCCGGTTGGTCACATTATACTTGATTCTTTGGATGATGCATCGCCCATAGATCTGGATATGATATAGTGGAAGTTCCGTTCCAAACGTAGCTCTTTTCTTTCCCACCGCATACCTGCTGCACGCCAACCAGGGTGAAAGGTTTGGGTGTTTTACTCTTGGAAGATATATCCGATCCATCCATGGTTTTCCAGCTAACCAGCCACTGCTCTATATTATTTTTTCAGAGGTGAAGTCAGTTGTGATCCGGCACAACTCTGGATAAAAGCGGATCACAGCGGTCCCTATCGCACAAACAATAAGGGATTAAACCGGATCATAACTGAACTATCTTTTCAAATTCTAAACCAACCGAAGTGTTCCTCTTCAAAAAAAACAAGAGAAGCTAACCCTGATATGGATTCGTTGCGCAGGGGCAAATCCGAAAATAATTCGGTATGATTATGAATGTGAAGATGTATATACCTCGACATAAATATGCGAATGAACACAGCGAAGGCCAACTGTACTGACTAAAGCTCAACAGAGCGTGCAATGTAAACAAAATAGTGGAATTTGAATTAATCACTGAACAAGGTAAATTCAAATCTGAGCGTTTTTCTTGTTTTCTTTTTTTTGATCCATTGCGGTATTGTGGGTCGTTTTTACTCTTCGCAGATCCCTTATCGGGACATCCTTGATTATTACAGTAAGCATTTCTGTCTGTATTTTTAACTCGGTATCTCCGGAATAAACACTCTCCGCAGTCAGAGTCCGATTGCCGGCCCGTCGCAAGGCTCACAAATACAAATCGTATTGCACGGCATTGATACAATAATTTCAGGTACAGTATGAGGTTTTGAGAGATGATCGAATCAAATCAAGTTTTAGAGCTTCAAGATTCCTTCGCGCCTAGCTCGCTCGTTACAACTGAAGTCGCTTCTCACAATATGCAAGGGTGTTTATGTTTAGAACGTCGTGCCATATGACATGAAAGAATTGAAACGGATCGATCGCTTTTCGTAGGGGAAAACTGTAGGAAGATTTATTTTTGTGAGGGAATGATCAGTTCATTTTGCCTGAAATTTTGTCTGCTCTCTAGAGGGAATTACAAAAGAGGGAGAACACGAGGGGTTCATTTACTGTAACAGAAAAGCTGGCTGATACCTAGCTAACCTTTTACGGTGATAATGAGCATGTAGCTGAAAGGTTGCAGCAGGCGCTGATAGCGCTTCACAAACCATGGGATAGGTCGGAAATATCTTCCAACAGTAAAAACCCAAACGTTTTCCTCTACCAGCAAATAGAGGAGAGGTCAGCAAGCAAACAAGCTGCATTGGAGGTCAATGGCAATGCGGAGTGTCGTTGTAAAAGAATACCTTGCACCTTCGAATCTATTCCATCGCACGGCTGGCGGCAATTCTCACAAGTTCCCTGACGACGGCGAACGCCGCTGGATGGTAGCCACCGAGCGATGAGGTGGGGACGGGAACTAGCCTGCCTTTTCCCGGAATCGCATATTTTATTTTGATGCGGAAGGTATTTTGGTAGTTTTCTGGATAAAGAGGTATATTCACTTCGGTAATTGACTTTCACCGGCATGTAGACTGCTTTCCTGTATGGAATGCCCTTTTGCAAGTTAGTCACTTTGTACAGTACTGAGGAAGCAAAGGACATGGTTAGGATTGACTGTTTCCATTGATAATCGGGAGGCCGTAAAGGCTAAGTCTACGACAATACTGAAACACATTCTCTTCTTTGATCGAAGGATGATTCCTGAGAACCACATCTCCGAAGGACTTATCTATCCAAGTTGAGAGTGTTCCTCAGACCTGAATTCAAAATCATTTTTTCAGGAAAAAAGTAGTCTAGGTTTGTAGGTTCTTCATCTCAATAACTGGACCGTTGTCAAGTGATATACTGCGAATGATACTGCTCATCACGCAAACATACTCTCGTTACTGAGTAAATTGGGAAATAAGTACAGTGCATGGCTGAACAGAGGTCCAATGTAGCGACAACTAGCTGTAGATTTAAGGGAGAAGTGAAAATCAAGTCAGTTACAGGGGATGAAAGGTTGCGTAAGATTTAATTCAGCCCCTTTAGCTGTCCACAACATCTGTTGGACAGCTTTAATTCTACACACTATCATTGATATCATATAGTTTGTGTGTTTCGTTTATCACTGATGTATGAATGTGTAACGCCGCAGAGTCCTTACCGTGAGAAAGAGAAACGTTTGGTGTTTTTACTGTTGGAAGATATTTCCGACCTATCCCATGGTTTTCCAGACAACCGCAATCGACTCAAAAAGGGTATACCTACAGCGTAATGGGGAAGGAACTACGCTTCCTAAAATGCTACCTTCAGGCCAGCCATCAAGCAGGCCGCATTGGACATGACGGCTGCTGCAGCGTGCCTTTGCATCAAAACCCCCCGAACCTTTCCGTACGTCTCCAGTGCCCTCACAGCCACGTTTCTTGCCACGTCATTTAGCACTGCACATGCATCCGGGTGCCAACCTCCAAGAGTGGAGATTGGCACAGGCACGAGCCTGCCTCTGGTGGAGGTCGCGATAAAGGATTGATATCTTCTCTGCTTTGCATTTCGCGCCGCATTCAGAGAGGACATTGGGTTGAAGGCCCTTACTCTTCTGTTGGAGGGAGCGAGGGGATTCACGAAGGTAACATCAAAAAAGTCGGTCCCTCCGCTGCTTCCCATTGCCTGGATGTCTGGTCTCGTGCGGTGGAGACCATGGCGTGGCTCTACAACAGGATGACGAGCAGCTCTTGCCAGGTCTTTCGCGAGAAGGGTTACTTGGCGATCGTGTCGGTTGATCCTTTGGGCTCCATGCAAGCAGTGCATCAGATGATCGCCATGTACATCGAGTGTGTCCGGGCAATTCCTTCTCGGGCATGGCGTGCCAGGGTGAAAAAGTGGGACTTGACAGTAGTATTGAAGCCACACCGAGAATTCTCGAGGGTCAATGCTTGTCTGTAGTCCGGGGCATGGGGGACAATACACCCATTCCTTGGCTCCCGGGAGGGCCATAGACGCGCGAAACGCCTGCCTCCTCGAATCCCCAAGAGGAATTCGTTCTTGCACTGCTTCATGGATTGCGTCCGTCAGCGTCTTTTGCGATGGTGTTTTTTGCGAGCAAATTACGCTGAACGGGATAATCCTAGACGGCAGGCAAGAGGTCGACCATCTCCGATGGGCATCTGCAGCTGCTTCGTATGTTCCTAGTTCCTTAATAGGCGTTGGGAGCAAGGTCTTGCAAAGCTTGCTAGATGATGAGCTAGAAGCCAAGAACGCCGCAGCCGCGATGTTCTTCGCGGAGGTGAGTCCGATCCCAAGAGATGGTTTTTTCTTGTCCTTTGGTGTGACCGGCAGCTGGAGTTCTCGGAATACTTCCGAATCCAGTACTCCCCCTGCCAATTTTCGAACACAGTCCTCCATCATCCTGTCGAACTCTTCCGCTCCTTCTCCAGTGCAAGACGGGGGCACTACCCGCAACAAATAGCCTACTTTGCAAACGCCAAAACAGTTGCGCAGTAGCTGGAATGCCACTTGCCTATTCTCAAGGTCAGCAATGGTCTCGAGGAATGGTCTGAGGGATGAGACATGGTTCGTAAAGGACCGTGTGGTGTATTCCTTAGTACCGACGGGGCGTTCAGGACGGAAGTACCCTCGCTGTACTCTTGCTTAATCCCGTCTGGGTAGAGACTCTGTGCTGACCCTGGAGGGGCTGTAGGCCACCAGACGGTGCACTTCGGCAGCGACAAGTGCAGTCCTCGGCTTTCAGCATCCACGGAGCGAAGTACTTCGATGGCTTTGACGAGTTGGTCGTGGCGCCCGATAATGTACCCGTCATCGTGGTACCACAGTTGGAAGTAACAACTTTGCCAAGTCTCTGTTCTCCCCTTCCTCTGAACTGAAGAGTTCTTGTATTTTGAGGATAATAGGGTGCAGCACCAGGTCGAAGAGGAGGCCTCCAAGATTGTCTCCCTGTTGGGTCCCGCAGACGCTTCTTATTGTGTGACTACCTATCCACAGGAATGCGGGCTCGTTTGCATAGCAATATGAGACCCAAGGATGTAACTCTGGGAACAGCTGTCTCACCGCGGTCAGAAAAGCGGGTCTGCTGCACATATTAAAAGCGTTCTTGAGATCGACAGTCAATAACCCATATGCTGGGTTACTGCCGTACTCCTGACGACTCGTCGGATTCCGTGCACGACTGTGTCGGTACCCGACTTTGTGGCGATACCCACTTGGAGAGGTTGGAGGTAGTCTGCCGCCTTCTCGGACACTCGCTTCATTAAGCAACTACCGACTAACCTGCGCAGCGTCTCCCCAACGGCGATTGGCCTGGGCGACATGTCCTTCTTCGCCAACGGGGTAAGTGGAGCACCAGCGATCCAAGGAGCGAGAACGGCTGGTGCTTTTCCAGTTGCTAGAACATTAACAAGTCTCGTAAGAGCTGCCAAAAAGCCTGAATTCCCCGATGAGGATGGACATCTTAGCAATTCTACCAGGTGGCAAGGCTTTAGACCTGAGCCTCCGGGAGAGGATCCTGGTTTAAAAGCCCTGATAGCGCCAAGGACTTCGTCTTCAGTGAGCGTCGGAAACTGTAGTTGGTAGAAGATGTTCCCCTGACTGGAGTTGTTTCATCGGGGGCCTGCTGGGGATGTTTATCGATAAGGGCATCGATTACATCACTGGTAGCTGGTAGAACACCTAGCGAGCGCAAAGCTTGTGCAGCCTTTCCGTATGCACCTTCTTTGGCCAGTTTTGTCGCCCGTTTTACATTGGCCTGTTGCTGGTCCGAAGTGGACCGAGCTCGTGCGGTGCGGTGTTTGGGCTGGTCGAGTGCTTGCGCCCATAGTGTTCTGAAGTGCCCCGCGTTCCATAAATCTATTCTTTCCCTCATTTTGTCCGTAATAGAGTGCCACCGGTATTCACTGGAGCAGGAATCTGACGAGTGAATGTTCGTGAGCATTACTGCTGGGAACAGAAATATTTTTGTGAGCGCCTGAGTTGCTCGTGAATTATCAGCAAGACAAGCGTTCACTGCATCGTCCATCGACTTTGCATACGTCTCTGCTAGACAACCACGGAACTTGGTCGGTATATGCGACATGACTGGGGTGTGAGTTGTGAAGATCTCTTTTAGAGATGGCAGAGACTGTTCAGAAAGATCGGGGTTTGAGACGCGATGTCGGGCCTCTGGTTTGGAGGTGCGGGAGCTGGGTCATCTGAAACCGGTACCGGTGTAATGAAGTCGACCTCCTCCAAAGGAATGTGCTCCAGGACAACGTGATCCATGCCAGCGATTAAAAACTGTTCCTCCGCCAACTTTCCGCGATTAATTGCTGCTTTTCCTCTCTGATCGGGCTGCGAATGACTATACCTCCTAACCAGACAGCCAGCCGACCGTCTTCGTTATTATAGTCCGCAATGACCCTCCAGTGCCAACAAACAGCCTCTGAACCGCGGGTTCGTTAAACGAGTATTCTTATAATGGGGGAAGCAGTCTCCAATCGACGATTTGGTGCCAGCAATGTTACGGCGTGCAAACTTGATTTTTCGAACGGTTATCTCAGCCAAAAATTTGTGAGAAATGATGCATAAGTCTGGACTTTATTCTCATCTCAGCATTTTAACGAAATATCTGTGAGGCAACAAGGAATCAGTTGCCATCAAAGTATAGCAGTCTCATGTAGTCAACGAAAATGGAATTTCATACATGTCACGGCTTTCTGGCCTGGATTGCATCCAATGTTATACCGAAATTTGAGCTAGATGCCGAAATTCATCTAGTTTTTATCAGTTTCCACGACGAGACATTTGGACTCGTCTTTTGGGAACGGAATCGAAACCCATGACATTGCTTGTTCATTTAAGGAGGTAATAGGAGCTCTTTGTATCGCCTATGGATGCTAGAATTGTCACTTAGGGTACGCCGTACGCGCAGCATACCCCTGTTAAATCCAGGAAAAAGAAACACATGTCGTATTTTGCTTGCACAGCATGTAGCGGAATGGATGATGAATAGATGGTCTGAACCGGAGCAAAGCCAACTGCTGGGGGGTAATTTGGGGTATTTTATTGATTAGAGATGTGGAGCGCCTACTTTCCGAGGCGGTTGTGGGCACCCAACTGATGTGACGTGTATCCTTGAATATAAGGGACGGGGAAAAAGGAGGAAGAGAGACCTTCCCTTGAAGAGTAATTCCTCCAGGATTGAATCGCTGGGTTTCGATCTACAGCTCCTCATGATTTCCGAAAGCTAGGCGTATCCGCAAATTCTACTCGGATTTAACGCGTTGTACGGTAGCTGCCACGGAAGAGTCATTTCCTCCTGGCAGGCACGAGAAACTTGAGACGGCTTTTCATTGCAATCAGCTCTTGCGGTATGGTGAGAGGGAGGGAAGAGAGGGGCGCGGGCAGTAGCCTACCACAAATTTACATCCCTTGAGAAAACACGCTTGTACTCTGTAGAAAATCGTGATTGTCCGCTGTACACTCTTTGGACTACCCCTTCTCTCAGTACTCTCAGAAACCAGCGTGTGGGTCTCCTGGAGCACGCACTTGCCTGCCATGCCTCTACTCTTATTTTCTTACTAGGGGGATCAGTGCCTGGGAAGAAAACGATATTTTCGTTGTAGCCCCTGACATTTGACTCACACAAGTCTTTTCCATTATCCCTGATGAGGGAGCCACCAGCGATTGTTGGTGTGAGGAAATCAATCACTTGACCTCTAGACTGTTCTACCAATACATCGCCGTCGCCGTTGCTCTCCAAGTGAGTTGTACGTGGAAATCGGGCGCACTGGTTCGAAATGCAATGCATTCCCCTGGTCTCCTGTCAGTTGTTTTGAGGCGGATGCCGTTTGCAGTTCTGACGACATACTTGCGGATCGGCACTATGACGCATTGATCATGCAAAAAGTTCCATTGGTTCCCAATGGTCTCCCGCCGTCCGATGCCCGAATACAGTCCAAACTTGGATGGAAAGAAACCAATGACATTTCGTGAGAAAGGGTGGGACAGACCGGGTGGATGCCATCTCGAAATTCTGAGAAAACGGTTGTGAACTAGCACTTGAGGCTCATCGGAATGAACTACAAACCTCACCTTTTCGGAACCTCTTCTGCAAACGACGGGACCATCGGCTTGGCGAGGGGCACCGAGAAGGACAACGGGGGATGATGCGAGTTGACAAGATTCTTATCGACTTGTTCGCAGGTGGTGAATAGGCAGTGAGCGCCACATGGACGAGGTTGTGGGCGACTTGAGTTGACTATGGGCGGTGAGGTGGGGAGTGACGGACGACTCTCGATAGTTTCGAGTCGTTCTGAAGCATGAAATGTTGGGCACTTGAATAGAGGTAAATGTGGTAAAACAGAAAGATGAAGGTGTGGATTGGGGCACGAAATGCTGAAAGGGATCAAGGGGGGGTGCGTAAGAAGACCTGAACTTGACCTGTTAGAGCGAAACGAGGGGAAGTTATCTGGGAGAGAAAGGGACAGATTACAATGCAGTAAAGGCAGAGAAGTCAGGTAACTGCTGGCAACCTATTGCCTGGTGGGACAAGACGGGAGAAATTCGTCGAAACGTGATATTGAAAGATGGAAAGATGGCAGAAAAGAATGAATGGAGCAGGCGATGTGTAGAGGCGTTGCTCTGACTACATACGTCTGCGCAGTTGCAGATTTCATACATGTTGTGGATTCAAGCGGGAAAATATAGCGTGAATCTTGTGGAGTTGTGCAGGAGCACGTGTCGTTGTGGGTTTGGGCATTGTTCTGGTCGGTTTAGACGTAATCACATATCCAGGCGGTGTACAGGTGATCAAAGGGCTTGTTGGTTACAGTGGCCTATGGGAAGTCGTTCAAATCCTGCATTGGCTAGGTAATTCTGTCCTGGTATGACTAGTGCTGGAGAGCTGCTTCATACTTTCAACTATCGTAGGAAAGAGCTTACGTGTGATAACGAGGATATGGTGAGAGTAGGCTCGATTCAGTCAGATGACAGAAAACCCAATATTTTTCAGTGAAGTAGATTGAAGATATTACCAGGGATGCCCCAATACCCAGGTTTTGTATGTAGTGCTTTGATAGGCTAGCCACTTTGCACATCGGATATATCTTCCAAGAGTAAAACACCCAAACCTTTCCCCTTTGCACATTGAACAAGAAGATGAATGGGCGTTAGGTGATGGCTGAATGATAAATTAGCATCTCAACGTGAGCTCCACATGTACTGTACATTGTATATCTGTGATAGCTTTGAAAGATACAGCAAGATGGTACGTAGCTCAGGACTAGGGCGCCAAGTGCGGCGAATTCTTCAAGTCTTATAGCATATTTTAAACTTGAACCACAGGCTTTCACGCAATATCAGATACACCCTCCCAAGCGTTGATTTGTATGGCAGCTCAAAAAAGCCCAAACGCTGTCATTTTGCAGCTCGGTAACTCGCGCCATGACGACTATGAATATGACAGCGGCGCCACGTTTTACTTGGAGGACCCTTCATAAGTGCCGTATTGTAATATGGCATCGCTGGACCTTATCATTCGACACATTAAACAGCTCACTTTCGCGCCGTCTGCCCAAATGTGTCTCCAATGCTTAGATCCGCCCACCAGTACCCGGGAGGTAGCTGTTCCACATCCCCCTATTCAGTAAAACACCCAAAATCTGCCCCCCTTTCACAGGCTGGGTGGGCCATTTGTCCCACATCCCTTACTTTTGCACAGCGTACACGTGTATTCCATAAAACTCTGAATAGTCGTTTGCCAGCCAGTGGACTACCGCTGCCGGCATACCGAATACTGGCAAAAAAAACCGAGTCCACCCGTATTAGTCTCTCAAATGAGCAATCGGACATGGTCGGACAATTGTAGCTAGCGCCTGCAATTCGCGGCTCAACATCGTTACCACTACCATCAGAGCCATGCCTATCTGCACTCTCATGCTAAACATCTCAAATCAAATTCTGTTCACCAACTGCTTGAAACAAAGCCTCATTCCTTTGTCTATGATTCTCAGTTGCCGATGGGGTATAACAGAGTGTACCGAAACTGATCTTAGTCAGAAGAATGCCTCCAATTTTCCATTCCGGTACTTGTATTATGAGGGCTTTGTTCTCGAGCCCGTTGGCGGATGGGGTCATGTGCCTGGATGCCGGTGCGGAACGGCAATAAACAACGATCAAGTACAGGCAGTGTCGCAGTTGCGCTCCCCGTTGACCTTGCCTTTCGCAGTGCTTTTGGTGCACAGTGCACTGCATGGTAGATGATGGGAGGTGGGTTGAACGTTTATTCGTTGTGAGAATGACGTCTACTCGAAAGTGCCGCTGGATATTTACAATTGTCGCCGAATTGCATTGCTGGTCAAATAACAGCACCAAGTGGCTTACTGCAGCCAAGGGTTCTCCTTGGTGGCAACCACCGTCCATACCGGCGTACAGGATCAACGACCAGGTAATTGGCGTGCAGTCGTGTATTAAGGCCAATCTGTTGTATATTGCACGTCAGCTGGCCACCACCACCATTTGTACGGTGGTGGCCATCAAGGCGGGGAATATTCCCTATCGTTAATGTTTTACAAGCACTCATCTGCAGAGGGACGATGACGCACATGTCATATTTGCGACCTCATTTGCAAAGTTGTTGTACAAAGTACGGCTGTACTGTAGTACAGTAAATCTCTCTATTTTCTCCTAAAACCCTCAGCAATGAACTTTACATTGCCTTGACAGCCGCAAAAGCAACAGGAGGAAAGAACACCGCTGACAACTACCATATATTTAATTCTCGTGCAGAGCAATCAAGCTCAAAAGACCAAACATGCGGGACTGCAACAGCATCCCGCAGATTTTTGTGCTCGATCATTTTTTATGCGTTTTTCTATCCCCCTCGCTGACACTATGCACTGGCACACAATAGCTTCGTAGGCTGTACTGGATTGGAACAAGTTTCCGACGACTCGTTAGGATCGAGCACCGGAAAGATGTCCTTCGAAAGGCGTGCTAACACCGCAGGAACAGAAACGGACGAATACCCGCGAAAGTTACAACTTACCTAAAGAGCCTATGACAAATCGGATCAGTCAGTAAACTACTTTCCCGAGTTGTATGCAGCTAACGGTATCTCCGGCGCCCCCCTACTAAAGCACTTGTAGACCCGGGAACGATGAAAGTTTTCATACTCCCGAGTGGAGCCTCCCATTTCACAGTGTTTTTAAAAAGAAACTTACTATGCAAAAATTGTCGTCAAAACCCCTATCCGCGCTAGGGTGTTCTACACGTATACAAAAACTAATTTCCGCCCCTATATCTTCGTCTCAGGGAGGATTCTTAGAAATTTGGACGAAACTTGCTTGGATGGCCGCGGCCCTGAATACTGAACACTGCTTGCAAACATATTTGTCACAACGCTCATCTCTGTTAGGGAAAGGTTTGAGTGTTTTACTCTTGGAAGTTCTACCAGCTACTTTCTAGCTGGTACACACGCTCAAGCACTTGCAATATAGGTCCCGCCAATGGTTTGATTACAAATACAGAGGACTCCCAACCTTTCCATTACTCGCAGTAAACCAAACCAATTTTCCCCTCTTGGAAGATTTATCCGATCTATCCATGGTTTTCCAGACAACCTTAATCGACTCAAAAAGGGTATACCGACACAGTAATGGGAAGGAACTACGCTCCCTAAAAAGCTACCTTCAGGCCAGCCATCGAACAGGCCGCATTGGACATGACGGCTGCTGCGGCGTGCCTTTGCATCAACCCCCCGACCTTTCCGTAAGTCTCCAGTGCCCTAGGTGTATTGTAATTAGCACTACTGTACTTGTCACTGGCGGAGCTGGGTTTAACGACCTTTTCACTGAACAAATTTTTGGACGTATCAGCCTATTGCCAAGAACAGGTAGTGTTAGGGCATTCATAACCCATGTCAATTACAAGTCATCTCCGCACTGTATTCTCCCTAGAACAGACCAGGGTCCTTGTTATCCAAGCCATTTGGCCTCCATCTTAAACCTGATGCTTTCATAGGTGATGGCCAATCATTGGACCAAGTGTCTACCGGATTTGCCCTTTACTTCAATACTTACTATTTGACTGACATTGACTCTACTTACCGCGCAGTCGTAGATAGTCCTCAACTAACTGACTGGTATTTGTCCTACATTGCGAATAAGGACCCAGTATAACCAGCCATCTCGATACTCGCTCTGAACTTGTCTCCCAATTTTGGCCTCTTCAACGGCCCTTTCGAAGACATGTTTGGCTACAGTTACGTGTATTTGCCGTTGTTCCCCATTTTTCCCTTTCGATCAAATATTTTAGTACCCCTTCTTTAGCTCGACTGTGACATTTAGTCACCCCTGTCGCTCTCAATTCCTATGTCTGTACATAAATAGGAACTTAAAACCTGTTATAAGTAAAACCGACCTAGTCCCCAGAGGAGATACTCAGCGGTGCTGCTCTACCTTTATCTCGACGGTTTTGCGTTATTGCGCTTCTGGTGTTGTCATTTTTTGGGCCAATTATTCGCACAAAGTCCTAGTATTTCACGGATCACATTCCAGCTTTACCATCCAAAGGACAGGGGGACCATCCCTGCGCTAATTTAATTACCCCCTCTATCACTTAGACTTCCACTCGCAACTAGCGAACTTTTTTGCTGCATCGCAGAGTGCTGAAAGAAAAAAAAGGACAAAAACTCTGTGTCTTGGGTGTTTGTTTTCTCATTACCCGACCGGATACCGTATATCAATGGTAAAGTCCAAGTATCCTGCATTTTATTACACTAGGGTAACTTTGCGATCATAACTCTTGAGCAAAGAATTAGTTGGCATGAAAATTAAGCTATAAATACTATTATAATTTCTAGATTTTGATTGTAAATTATCTACCAGAAAACGTCCTGTATATATAAAATAATAAAAAGAGTGAAGAATTGTTTCAGAGTTCGCAAATGCTATATTAAATCCTCTGCTAATCTCAACTGCTGATTTATGCGAAGTTATAGTTAAATTTCTCTTCACACGCATTTATGAGGTAAATATTTAAATTAGTATCCAACTCTGTTCCAGAGAACTGCGTAAAATATTTTTGATTAGAAAGACGGGGTTGAAAATGATAAAAATGATGATGTGGTCTTGAAATCAAATTCATAAAATGGCTTTGTGATATAAATTTTGGTAAAAACAAGGTAATTTATGCGATATAACTTTCTTTTTGTAAAAGATAAAGTCAAAAGTTTGGGTTGCAGTTATAGGGAGATAAATAAAGAAACTTGGGGTTTATTTTTAAAAACTGAAAAAGATTTATGATTTTTCATCAGCCGAGATAGGAATTATTGAGCGAATTTTGTGCTCCTTTACTTATTATTACTTTTATTAATGTTATTATTAACAGTTAAAATTGTTTTCAATAATAGTTCTTCGTAAAAATGAACCCGCAATTACTTAAAGTTTTAATAGCGAAGTTTTGAGATAGAAAAGTGACAACATTCATGCTGATACTTTCTTAAATGTAAATAATGCCTTGATTTTTTTTAAAAAATTATCCCAATGATGTGGAGCCTAGTTTGAGTGAAATGTTTTCCGTAAAATATTTCATATAACGTCCTTTCATCATTTCATTACTTGTGGCCACCCATTTTACGATCTAGGAAGACATTTTACTTGTTCTTGTAAACTATTTGCAATTTATTCTTTTCACGGTCCACTAAATATCTTGAGAAACATGAAACCACATTAATATATATGTCGCACAAATATTTTACCCAGTGTGCGTATTTATGCTCTTTCACTAAATAGTTTGTTCTATTCTGGACCTGAAATTAAAATATTTCCCTTTTATCTACACCCATAACATTATTGAATCCAATTGTTTCTTATTTCTTCCCTGGTAAGTTATACCAGTGCAGTTATAGCTAATAATATATTAAGAACTCTTCCTGTTTTCCAAATAGATACTATATCCATTTAGTTTCAGAAAACTTATATACGAAAATCTGCAAAAATAAAAACAACGTTAAATATTTCCCTGAACCATTAAGTGATGGGCAGCGTATTTTGTAGGTAACGTCTGAAAAATTAAATCACACTCTTACCTAGTCTCAGTTATCTAGTATCTATTCTTCCACTGGACTGGCGTATTTATTCGAATAATTCGAAATGAAACGACGTGTGGCAGTTTCCACTTAGCTCAAATCATGAAATATTTTTTATGAATTTAAGAAATACGAGGGCGACTATTTTATCTCAGTGACTAAGAAGTAGAAAAATTTGTCATTTTGAAAGATCAAATAGAGAGATAGTTTCCAAGTTCCCCAGTTCCCGATAAACTGCGATCATTTATTAAAAACCGTTTCAATTTTTCATGGTAAAAATTTACAGACAATATTCTTCACTGTAACCAATACTTTTTGTAAGGTACGGACAGAGTAAAAATGATTTTTACATACATATCTGGCCGATTTATTAATTCATAAAAGACATGAAAGGAAAATAAATGCTATATCAAAATATTTTGGGAGCAGGAAAAATTAAATCTCCTGAATTCTGTCGCTCAGTGATGCTTCACGCATTTTAGGTCCTCTGAAGTAATATTAATGAATTCAAAAATTTTCAAACAACAAAATGGCCAAAAAGAGATTTTACGGTAATTCCAATTTATGTCTACAAAATTTTTGACATGAGCTGTTGCTCTATATCAATATTTGAGCACTCAATATTACTATAAAAAAAGTGTTTAAAATGAATACTACATGCAGATGTGAATTTTCAGAGATCAAATATGCCTGCAGCCGTCAACAAAGTTTTTATTTCGCAAAGGCTGCCACCACTATTTGATTAGAAGAACTGAATTAAATTTAAGGAAGTAAATAATCAAGTCCATTTACCCTTTAAAGAGATAAAAAATTCTAAGTTTAAGCTCTCTGGACCTGACCGTTTGATTCTAATCTTTACTTTTTCTGTTAAAATTGCTGTAAATGACCAAAGCTTTCATATTTTGTTCAATTTGTGATGCTTTTTCTGGAAAAATGAAAACATCTATGTAGTTCTCCTTATCATTTCACGTACAATATCTAAAATAAAACAATCGTCCATCACATTTCTTAGTTTTAGAGTTAATTGGATTGATTCAAATGCACTAATGATATTCTCTATTGTTTCCCAATTATATTTTGGAACTTATAGGCAAAAGAGGTCATCCTTTAAATCCAACAATTGAGATCCATTTCAAGAAAACGGAAAAGATATGTCTCTCTCTATTGAGGGAACCAATTGGATTCTTAAAGAATTACTTTTTTCGATATTTCACCCAAATACACATGTGAAAATGTTACTGTTCCTAAATTATTTCCGAATGTATGCCGAATCAGAGCATTTACAAATACTTTTCCTCCATTTTATTTCCAAAATGAGCTTGTTCAAAGTAGAATGATTAATGTCAATTCTCGAAGAAAATGTCTATATTGCACGTATTCGGCGGTTTATTTCATATTGTCCACAAAAATCCGATCAATATCTTTTAAAACACTATAACAAAGTTTTTGTATCCTGTGGACACCAATAGAGAATTGTGGTGCATACTTGGAACTGCGTTCATTATTTCGCAATATTTTTCTATACTAAGTTTCAAAATTTTTTGTCCTTGCTAATAAAAAATTCATTGCTCCAAATAATAGTATTTTTTACATTACTTATAATAAAAAAGTTATTACGGCAGGTGGATTTATATTAACTCTACGAAATTTCTTTGTCGCGAATTGAAAAGCTCACAAACCTCAGTATTACTACGTGAAATATCTCACCATTTATTCTCTGTTATGTTCATACATCCTCATTTGAGAGTCACCAGCAAATCATGTAAATAAAACAAATGATTACATTTAATTTTTTAATTAATGCAATGAATCATTCAAAAATGTTCTCTCAGTGAGCTACATGACGTTTTGCTTTTTGTTTTCACTTATACTCCCCATGGTATTCGCACGTAATACTACTGTTTGTTACCATATTTTCGATGAGGTAGCTAAAACAATTAATTAGGTAAATTTTTGCCTTTCGTTTCCTTCCAACACATGAAATGGTCCCTCGGCGGGCATCATTTCGAAGGGGCTGTTTATCAATGAGTTGAATCATTTTTATTGATTTAATGGGGCCTTTTTATTTTAAAGTAGCCCCAAAATATCTCCATAACTTTCATTTCTTGTAACCCCTGTTCAAATTTATCATTAAAATAGTTTAATCTTTCATACCGCAAATTTTTTCCATCTGCGTTTCTAAATTTTTATAATTTCATACACTGATTTAAGATCTGTCATATTTTTGAGCCTCAGTTTTGGATTTCCATGAAATCAGCCAAAAGAAATAAGTGCGACGTTCAAAATGAAAATATGCGGGGAGATATAAGAAATAATTGAATGTATGCCACAGAAAAAATATTGTAGTTTTTGATATGTTCCGTGGAAGTTTTTGCAATACGTCCATGCAAAAATATCAACTTGGTGGATATTTCCGATCGAAGAAGTATTATAACTGACCTTGTCTACTTACTGACCCTGCGATTTGGTGGCTCGCTCCATTTTGTGTTTAAAATGTGCAGCTATCACCTTATTTTACAATTTTTTCCTTCTTTCTATGATAATTTAATCTGTCTAAACTGTCTATACATATTTTTTGAGTAAAAGACACATGATGAGAGCAAATTTTAAGTAATACCTGGATTATGAAACGTTCGCTAAAGATTTATGTACGCATTTCGTAATGCAAAGGCTGTATGCAAACTAAAGAAGCAGATAGACATAAAATTTGGTAGTGTTACAATATTTTTTTCTTTTCTCTTGCAGTTCAGGATATTTCCTTCTGTTCCCTGTTTTTCAAGTATGTGTAAGTAAGCAGTATTTGTTAAATAACAATAAATAAAGAGTCAACGATCTCTGCAAAGATATTTACAAAGGGTTTTGCAGTACCTCAAGTTTTATGAGCCTCTAAAATTTGCCCTGAATCCCCAAGTAGGGTACATTTATCGCCGAGGAAGGCCCAACTAGTTATGATCAGATAATATAGACTAATTTTATACATCTATTATTTTCCGGTAATTTCTTTGATTTAATTTTAGTTTCTGAGGAAGTGTTTCAAAAATAATTTCTCTGTCAAATTTGATAATTTATGTAATACATATTTAGAGAAGGATTGAAGAATGAAAACCTCTGAATTTCGATCCAAGCACCTTTTTGACGCCAAAATCTATATTAAAGCATTTCTAATTGCTCGAGTTTTCGAAAGAATCCAGTGAGGTAGTATTTATGAGATAATAAGCCCATAATGTAAAGACAATGGGGAAGGAAGAGCTGTTACTCATTACAATCCGCTATCAAAGGTAGCAAAAGGAAAAAGTTCAATCTGTAAAGTATGATGCTTTGAAAATCGGGGTGATAATGTTGGCAAAAGACCACGAAAATAAATGATTTATGAAAGGAAAAGAGTGGAAAACTCTCAATTTTACCCGATACTCCGATTTCCACGTCCAGCTGAAGCGAAGTGCCTTCCGTGTCCTTTTGTTTTAAATGTATTTGCCCTGTCCGTATCCAATGGGAAAAAAAATTGATCTTAAAAATTGACATGATAGCTTAGATGAAACTTTATAATTTGCGACACTCCGACGAAACTTTTGTAATTTTCCCTCTCACTTTTACGCTTCTTATTTTCCTCTTTTACAAACACGAAAATATTCCAATAGTGTCACATTTGGATGTTTTTGTGCTTTACGTAGACTCGTAGTTACCAGCTACTCGAGTTTCCACTACATTTTCCTCAAGACCCATTTTGGTAATCTGTTAGAGTTTTAGCTAATTGAGTCATGTTGAAAACAGTTTTATTAATTCATAGATGTCAGTAACTATCTAGAGGACGGTATAAATCTTTTCCGCTTTCTAAATCTGATTAGTTCTCTTATTTTCATAGCTCGTACGTTTAGTAACCGTTTTCATTTGGCTTAACAACGGAATATATTAATTGATAGTTACTGCGCACATTTTGTTAGTTTTTGAGGCTCTTTTACCAATTTAGCCACAAAATATATATACGTGAATAATTTCTCCTCCGTTGAGAAAACTTCCACTATTGACGTGAAGCAGTAATTTTCTGCAAAGCGAAGAGATTTAAGCGAAAAAGTTATTGAAGGAGATTTTCAGCTTTTTCATATTTTTCTGAGGGCACTACGGCTATCTTTCAATTCCGCAGGCCACTTTTAATTAGAAAGGGGGAGTAATGTGATTTCAGAGTAATTACACAGCGTTATTCAACCTGTATTTGTAACATTTTTCAAATTGTAATGGAAAATGTGGAAGCATTTAAGTTTGACTTCGCTCACGGGGAAGAATATTCAAAATGCATTACCATCTATTTTTCTTTCCAATAAATTTAATGCATCTTTTTTAGATAAAATGAGAGTTCAGGAATTCAGAAATTAAGGTCTGAGTGAAAGCCTAACCATATTCGATTCTACTATCTCTCCCTCTTCTTCTGCTACCCTATCTGTTTATTTCTTTTACCTTCATCTCTATCTCTGGCGCGGTCTCTTCCACTTTACTTCTTTTTAAATCTCCAATATAAACATGTTTAATATCGACATATAACCAAATTTTTAAGCTAATAGCGGATGAAAGCCTACCATACTTCTTTTTGCGCAAAAATAGTAGTTTCTTTGATCTTTTTGATGGAGTAAACTTCTTATTCACCGATATCCTATCCCTCTGTATTTTTTTGTCGTAAAATTCAAATATGAGGCTTTCCGGGATCCTATCATTTGAAAATGTCACGAAAATTTCCGTGAAAGAATAATTACTTGTTCAGATCGCCATAGAATTCATTTTACAGGTCTCTTTGCGTATAGTTTCGTTGCATATGCAAGAGTACTAAGAGAGCTGGTACAAGAATCATGTACTTTTTGGTGATAATAATGGAACTTCTGGGCTCGTTCTGGTCATTTTCTTTATTGCTTTCGAAATTATGTCCTTGCCGCTCACTACAAGACTTCGAGGGGTTACGTGAGAAATATTTGAAAAAAATATACAAGAAGAGGCAAAAGTTTTAGAAAAAAGGAATGTAATTCGGACCATACATATGAAGTGTAGAGTTGAAGTCTTAGATATGAAACAACGACGGAATATGTTTTGAACCGACAATTATAGTAGTTTTTCGTGTTCCATATTTTACAGTTTCTGAGGTACGTATCCCATTCGTATTTCAAAAACCTTTTTGTAGGCATGTACGAAGAGTGAAGATTATATATATCATATCACTGTATCACTGTACATTAAAATTCGGCTTTATGAATTGAATTTCCACCGCGATATGTTACTGAATGAAACATAAAAGAGATCTGGTAGCCTGTTTAACATTCTGCGAAAGATGAAACATCTTATTAAATGAATCCTTAAATACATCCCTCTAAACGAGATGATTCACTTATTTTCCTCGCACGATAAGTTAAAATTCATTACGAGTCCCGGTTAGGGGATATTTAGCAATTTCAATAATTTTTCGCGGAATGCTAACCATAAATGCACAATAATACCCATTTTCAGCAGCAAAATCGTAAGTAAACAACTCAAAGCGAAGAAAAGCAGGTTAGTTAAGTACCTGTAACATGTTGTCCGTTGGGAAACACTCCATAATAGTCTGATTTCTAACACTAAATTCCTTAT
This sequence comes from Kappaphycus alvarezii, assembly GCA_002205965.3. Classification (NCBI taxonomy): domain Eukaryota; phylum Rhodophyta; class Florideophyceae; order Gigartinales; family Solieriaceae; genus Kappaphycus; species Kappaphycus alvarezii. The sequence goes on along the minus strand of NADL03000704.1, from coordinate 373,559 downwards.
AACTCTACAGGATCTATTGCAGCTGATTATCTAAGAGAAGGGCCAGCTACCCATGATTTTATCTCCGCTGTTGCTATCGCAGCATACTCTTCGGAAGTATGTAGTGATCCTATAAAATCCAAACTTCAATGTGCGGCAAATCAAATCTGCGAGAAGAGCTAGACAGGTACCCAATTTATTTGAAGTGAGTCCATACCCAATTGAAAAACTTTTTTGAAAATTATTTTGACTTTACTCTCTTGTCACATAGTACTCTTTCACTGACCCCCGAACCATTTCCTCGGTTGAAGTCTTGGCACAGAAACAAGTATTGCAATTAATTTCGACCTATCAATCGAAATCTCCTTTCTCTTAATCAACCTCTCTAAATAACCTGAAATTAACATCAATCTACCATCCCCTAGTGTAACTATTGATGCAAAGTCCCACAAAGAACCGAAATAAACTAATACTCACGTATGCACAATAATAAGTGGAAATATCTTTACTGGAATGAAATATCGCGTTCGTTTCTTGAAATGGCGTATTCGCATTCCATTCCACACGATCCAAGCAACTATCTGCGTGGTAATTAGAATGGAAAGCTTGCTGAAAGGTTTGGTTATGAAGTTGAAAAAAATAACTTAGCGATGATTAATCTTCTGCGCTGGAATAGATTATACGATAGGAGTTGTAAGGTTTAATTCTGGAGGATGAATGATGATTATTGCTTGCATAAACTTATAAACATATCATTTAGCCCACTCGAATAAATCGATTTTTCTTTGCGAAATTGCATCTCAACTTGTTTCAGATGCAGAATATAGTATTTCTGCTCTTTAAAACAAGTAAAGCACACTATTATACACTTTTGATGAGCTCAAACGCTAACGAATAATCTCTTGCAACTTCTAACCCTTTTGCAATCCTTTTGAAGTACTTCCGAGTATTTTTAGTCGACAGAGCTCCTTGAAACCTCCACGAAAATGTGAGGCTGTATTAGATACAAAAATAGCGTCTACCTCCCTGAAAATGACCGTTGGGCCTAAAATTTGCCCAAATTTTGAGGGTATTGAGCCTTTTTGTGACCGCTGCAAACGACAAAGCTAAATCTCAGAATACTCTGGAAGTAATAAAGGTACCAATAGAGGCAGTTATATACAAAGGTGCTCACGGCGAACAAAAGACGCATATATGAGAAGCTGTTCACGCCTCGTCTTCAGGAACAAAATCCGACTGTCCAAGTCAATGGGTCTATTTCCATTGAAATCAAAGTTCAACAACCCTTTTACTGGATTCGGGCTTCACTTTCTCCGCAAGGTGAGTTTGATACTCGCAAAGTTAAGTTTAATATTTTCAGTGGGCTGTATAGTTATGAATAAATAGCAACCTCAGAAATCAGGAACAGTTTCGAAAACTCTGCCTTTTTCCCGTATCAACCGAAATATTCCCTTACATTACGTTGGAATGCTGACGCTTAAGGGGAGCATGCGTCTCGTAATGCCATGAATCATTGTGCTCAGAGGGGAAAGTCTTGGATGTTTTTACTATTGGAGGATATATTCGATCTATTCTAAAGTTTTCCAGAGAACCACAATGGACTCAAAAAGGTGTACCGATACAGTAATGGCGGAGAAACCACGCTCCCTAAAAAGCTGCCCTCAGGCTCAAACGGCTGAAAATCGAATTGACCCTGCCCCTGCCCGGAAATCCGACAAAGGTTTCAAATTTTCAGTAACTGAAGGGTATTGTTAAGCGCAAAATGTTCTCTAAACCGCTATACAGATGATAAACACGGTTCCCAGTAAAAAGAAAATCGTTAATGATATTGCAATATGTTCCTGGTCCACTAACACAGGATAAAATTGAGTCGCAACAACTTGCGGAGACGTTTGACCGACCAAGGGGCACCCGTAAAATGCGCCGCTTTGAATGGGAAGAATCACGGAGGAAGGAAGAAGGAAGAAACTAGGAATTTGGAGAAGGAAAGGAACGCGGTGGAAAATGTTGAAAGCAATGAGCGCAATCGTAGGGAAACTGATGCTGTTTCACATCGAGAGGCCACTAGTACCGAGCGTAATTCCACAAGGCTACATTGTGCAGTAGTTCCGAGAGACGAATATTGGTCTGCAAGCGACAGCAGAATTTTTCGTTGACGTTTTGAGGGCGGAAATAAATGAAAATGTGGGAATTAAAGCCTTTTTACCTGAATTTGAAGGTTGCCACGAATGTCAAACAGACAGAACAGATTCATTAGCTGTTTTGCCTTTTCAGTATCGTAAAGTCGTGTAATTCGGATCACACTGAATAATTTGGATCGAAAATTTTAATATTTTTTTGCACATCCAGATTTTAGCTCCTAAAATTTACCGAAAAGTTTTCCAAGATCCCAAAGGAATATTTAAACTAATATCTGACTCCAGAAACGGCCTTATCGCTTCAATTCACATCAGATAGGGTCCTGTGTCCTAATGTTCTGATAACAACCACAAGGCACGAGCTCCTCATTTTCCTGCACACCAAATATTTGTTTTTTAGGTACTCTGGTAGCCCCTTACCATTCAGCACATTCCTCTAAACCTTTCCATGCTTCACACCAAGTATGCTACAACCCCCAGCACCCCGTATCTTAGTACGCGTATCAATGAAGCCTTTACGATAATTCAGGAAGGAAATTGCAGTATCCCTGAAAGCTGCTAAGTCCTGCGAAATACCTTCACATCCTGCAACGTCACAACTAAATCTCAGAGAGGCGCGTAGTTGGTCTGCTATCGGTATTGAATCCGAGGGGAAATATTTTATTGCTAGGAGCTTTCTCGACTTTGCTCCGGATGGAACGCCATTATCACCAGAGGACCTTAAAGGATTAGTGCAAACATACTGCTTGCGCACCCCTCCTTCTCGACGACAGAAATTACTATGGAAAGAGAAGCTTCCAGGGAACGAGTCTACTGTGAACGTTTTATGTCGGAACCCTTCTTTGTCCTTAAAACCAAGAGCAGCACTAGAGAACTCAAGGGCTGAGGCTATCTGCCGGAGGCATCTGGCTCGCCACTTTGTTCGATTAGAGCAAGTGTACAAGAAGTACAAATTATTACTACTACAGAGCAAGTTTTCGACATCGATGAGAGCGATTTTCTACGAGGAACTCCTCTCGGGCTAAATTGAAGGTGATTGCCCAGTCCGGTGGCCGTACGAAATCAGTGGATTTAAAACGGTCTTTTTAACGCAGAACATGTCAATATAATGCCTGTTGTTTCTGCTAATATCACAGCCTGGATCCGAGTTGCAATCCTGCGAGTGAAGCAGTCCAAATGGAGGAAAAGAAGTGATGGAATTTGGAAGCGCCGGCAAATTACTTACCTATAATGCAGGCATTGAGTTGGCCCTGTAAGGAAGGTCGTGTACTGTAGTGTTACCCATTAGCGACTACTTATCCCGCGTAAAGCATTAGCGGCGTGGATATAACCGGCCATATCTTCCATGCATTAAAATAACCCAAAATTCCCTTACCCTATATTGCAAAAGTGGCATACCGCCCCTGCTGGAATAGATGGTGGTCTTTTGTTTGAACGGGCGAGATGTTTCATGGAAGAAACGCAAGGACTGGGGAGGAGACATAAGTAGCTAGTTCTAACTTTTGACGGTTACGGTGCGCACATGACCTACAGTGGTTTGAAAACTGTTCAGGGAAAACAATGTTTATTGTAGCTGGGCTATCTGGCCACTCTAGTCACCGCACACAGGTGCTTGACTACACAGTCTTTGCCCCGTTCAAGCAGGCTTAAGAGGAGAGATTCAACGGCGAGTGGTTTATTCCTGAAATCTCGAACTGCGATATGATTTATATACTCTGCGATATACTAAAAACGGCTTGTGAAAATTCGTGTTTTGGAGAAAGCAGCAGCAGCAAGGAGGAGAGGGAGGGCATTGTGTGTGTGCTGCTTCACCATGATAGGCGTTCTCGGTGGCAAATCCTGAAGGATAACAGAGTGAATATGTACAGTACTGTAGAAGGGCCATTGCAAGGATGTAGATCGTCTCGGCTACCAGCATGGCAGGAGTAAAAACAATTTTAAAGGAGTTTTTTTGTAAATACAGTGATCCATAATTAGAAGCAAGCTGGGCTTTTCAGAGGCAGCTTCGTACGTTGACTTTTTGTTATTTTCTTCTGTTTTCTCTTATTAATCTCTCTGAATCTCCGTAGCATGCATATTATGTCTCGCAGCCGCCGAATAGAGAGATTTCTAATTAAATTTGGCAAATATTTCATTAAAAGTTGATAGTCGGAATATTTTCATCCGAATTTCCCCGACCCTTCTCTAAATGGGTTGTCTACTTGCGAAAACCAATGGGGTACAGTACTGTACACCAAGTAGTCTCTGCTTACAGCAACGTACTGTAATAGGCTATCTGGGTGATCAAGGGCAATACTGTAGCGTGCGTCGGTACGGTACGCTGTACAGTATAGTACAGTACATACGGTATCGCCATGTGCGCCGCGTGCTACCTCGCGAGCCCTATTGCCGCCCCTTTTAATGTTACACACCCTGCGATCCCATCTCGCACCATTTCCACACCTGCGGACATTCCACGTGCAATCACCGCCGTGCGACACTCGTGCAAACACTTGCACTACTTCCTCACGATAGTGATGCAACAAGCGCATGGTCGTGGTTGTGATGGTGGGGCGGTTACCTGGGAAGGTCAGAAATATCCGCGGGGGGAGATCTGTCCCGGGAGGAGTAGTGGCGCCTTGAGTTCACAGTCGCGCCCAGCGGCCCGCGGCCCGCGTGACGTGCGCTACTGCGTCTTTTCGGACAGAGTTGTGCCGGTGGAGACGATCGAAGCGGGTGGACAGAGGCTTGCAGCATGGTCGCCGTGGGTGTGCATAGGCCTATGACAGTTCAGGCAGAGGACGGGCGGGGGGTCTGGGTACACAGGTAGGTCGAGTTGTATTTGGAGCATTACGGACCATGGCCTGTCGGGGACCTGGGAGGGGGAAGAGGGATGGCCATTGAGGAGGGCGGCCGCGGGGCAGCGGCGGAAGGCATGGCCCTGAGTGTGGATCGGGATGTCCTTGTCGCTGTTTTGGGAGGGGTACACAGTTGGCCTCCCAGTCCGCGTCACGTCAATGGAAACAGGGCGTCTTGCGGCAACCTTGTATGCTTGGATCGGATGTGTTGAGGGGTGCTGCTGGGACAATGGTTTCAAGGCTTCCTACGACGGCGGATAGGGGTGGCAGGGATACGGCCGACGAAGGCATGAACGAGCAGGCGGGCTTGATCGCGGAGAGAATACGGTCTCCAGGCAGACCGCACAAAAAGTGCAGGAGGTTCGCAGTCCGTGTGGGAGGAGTATCGGGCGGTCCGTTCGAGCAGGGGCAGCCTCGACGATGCTGGCAGTGGCGATGCCATGGAAGAGGGGCCGATTTCGGAAAACTATGTCCACCGAGTCGGATGGCGACGTAGGCTTGGGTTCAGGCTTGGCCAGAGAGCGAAAGGCCATTGATTTACTCGTAGAACTCCCGTTGCAGACAGTCAAAAACGGTCGCAGAACCCGAATCGCGGTGGCGCCGAGAGGCGGAACGCTTGTAGCATCAGGAACGCGGAAGCACAGATGTGATGCATACGAAAGCGGCTTGTGGGTGTCGGCGAGGTGGAGCTTCTCGAGGGTCCAACGGAGGACGATATCTTCGCGAGAAGGAACTCGTACGTGGATTCGCAGTTGCTAATCGGGGCACGACGGAGCTGGAAGCCATGAGGGGAGGAATGCTGCACTGGAAGTCTGAGAAACCCCTCGTTGCTCTAGGGTAGTGTGGGGCCAATAGATGCGCATCTTGCGCATATTGAGTAGAGCATAGGGGAGGGCCGTGTTGCAGGAGTGTAGTAAGGGCTCGGTGGAGGGCGGGGAGTGTGCCTACGAGTGTGCCATTGTCTGCGTACTATTGATTGAGAATGAGTCCAGGTCTTCCGCAAGCTGAACTAAAATGGTTGGATGGTGAGAGAGAGGCATCACCATTTGGTCGGGTCACCTTGTTGGGTGCCCTGCTTGCTCAAGATCATGGAACGCTCACGGTTTGGGACGAGGAGCGGAGATTGCGAACGGCCACAGGCTGTATTAATGACCCTCGCGAGCGTGGGTGTGCAGGTAGGCGAGAAGTTGAGCAGTGACTCCCTGTCCACGCGGTTGAAAGCGTTAGAGGCATCAATGGGGACAGTAGCGGTCTAGGGGCGTGCGAGAGGCAGAGGTGGAGAGGCCGTGTATCGTCCCCAACGGCATCCATCCCGGCCTTAATCCCATTTGCCGTCTGGTGGGGAACGTCTCCTATGTCGTCAATGAGGTGAGGGATAGTTTTCGTAACAGTGCGGCCGACAACAGCCCTATTGTTATGGGGCGGATCTTTCCGGGTTTTGTCTTTATGGGGAGGAATATAGCGGCAGAGCGTAGGGGAGGACTTCGTCGGGGAGATCGCCGCGGGCGATGCGATTGACGAGTTGGGCGTACACTTGCGTCGGGAGTAATCTTGGTTTGACCATGAGTGAAACCAGCGGGAGGCTAATAGGTTTGGCCCGGCAGCAGTATCACGAGAGATTCGTCGCTCAGACAAGGCGGCGACCTCAACGGAGAGGGGGAGGCAGGACTCAGGGAGAGGGGCGATTGGATAGGAAGGGGGTCGCAGGGCCTAGATGGTACCCGTGACGTCCACCATGACGGACTGGGGACCGGCTGCAGCATGGTAGTTGGTCGGGGCAGGAAGGTCTCGGCAGCGGTAGCGAGCGGACGCAGGTGTTGAGGATAGCTCTGCTACCGATGAGGAGAATCTTGCGGGCTCCAGCAGCTGTATAGGAGGAAATCGCAGTAGCCAGCTCAGGGAGCGGCGTTGAGCTGACCTGCAGGGCATGGAGGTCTGGCGGGTGACGTTTAGGGCGGCGGTGAGGGCGCAGTGGTCATCGTCTTGGACATAGATCACCGCCCAGCGACCAAAGCTGGGGATGAGAATGTGTGGCGGGAGGGCAACAGGCAAGGGAGGCGCCCATGAGAAGGAAGCTTTGGACCGTCTCGCGCGAGTCGAATGCCTTCGTGCGGTCGCAGGATCGGGCGAGTGCGACGGTGGAGAAGAAAAGCGGAGGGGGGCCCAGCTGTGGAGTAAGGGGGTTTAGCGGCTAGATGGGGTCGATCCCGTCGAGGATGGTGGGGAAGAGAGCGGGAAAGACAGTAGCGCGCTGTGAGCCTCCATCGGAGGGTACTGGTTTCGGAAGTAATGGGAGGGGAGGGGAGACAGGCGGGGCCGCGGGACGGAAGCAGAATACCGGTGGAGTCCCAGACGGCGCCGAGGCAGCGACTGAGGCGTACGCCCGGGCAGGGCAAACGGGCAAGGGGCGATGGGGTGGAGTTAGTTTTGCGGGTGTGAGAGTGGCATCTTTATCACCCCAAAGGAAGGACTCGGCCGCGGTGTGTCGAAAGCGAGGCGCGGATCAGCGCTGGTTAAGATGAGGAGTGTGAACATTGGGAGTAGGTAAATCCTTCCAGAGAGCATCCGCCCAGGGCACCGTTGCCTTTGCCCCTTGCTGCCCCTTTTTAAATAGTATGGAGGTCGACGGATGTGGCAGCAAGGGTGGCGGGGTCAAAGGGGTCAAGGTTAGTGTGGAGGCGGTTGCTACCGAATTGGCGCACGAAGTCGCGAAGGAGCGTCCGGCCTTGAGCTAGAAGGAAAGACCGATCGCTGCGAAAACGTTTGCCAAGAGGAGCCGAAGATCAAGTGGTAGTGTACGTTGTCGTCCCCTGGCGTGCGGGGCAGCATCGAGGATGCTAGCGGCAACAGCGCCAATGAGGAATGGAGCCGCCAACGGGGAACCATAGCCGCCGAAGCGAAGGGGAAGCAAGCTTGATCCCATGCCGTGTGCGGGAGGACGACAATGTGGAGGGACACGTACGTGGAGCGCTGTACAGAGTCGAATTCGGCCGCGGGTGTGGCAAAGTGTGCAGGATCCGCAAGCTTGAAAACGTGAGTGACCCGGCCCGCTGAAGCACAGAGGCGTTTGGAAACGGGACCGTGGATCCAGGACCTAGTCGCGGGGACATAGGGTGCGGGGACATAGGGTGCGGCGGCACCCTCAATATTGCCCGCAGAAAAGCTTGGGTAGACGCGGAGTTGCCTACCGCGCCGAGGAGATAGGAGCCGTCGCGGGCTGCTCTCGGGAGCAGGAACTTTGCGTGGAATGCCGCCCGATCCGAGGACGATGTGTGTGGCTAAAAGAAACCTTTCTTCGTCGCGCTGAGGAAAAGCCCACATCGGGTGAAAAGAGTGAGCGACAGGAGGACTCGCTGATGCCATCAAGCGTTTCGTGATGGTGCCAACGTTCACATACTTCTGATTAAAAAAATGCCCCCCTACGTGCGATCGGCTGAAGGAGCGGCTGGATCGTTTGTAAGAAAAGCAACATGCTCGTCACCCTACTGCATGCCCGGGGCGCTAACAAGTGTGGTGCGGTCGCGGTTCGGGATGAGTACTGGTGGCTGCTGCGGCCATGAAGCATGCTCACGAGCCAGGTGGGTGTAGGGGCACTTGTCGATACTAGCTCAGCGTCGACTGCCGGTCAACAAGATTGAAAGAGTTATGGGCATCGATGAGGACTGTGGCGACGGAGGGTTGGAGTAGACCCATTGGAGCATGGCTTGAGTATGGTGGACACGGAGTCCATGCCGTTTTTGATCCCGTTAGCCGTTTGGAAGCGGGTCAAGAAATCATGGAAAGCGTCAATGGCAGAGGGAGGCGAGGTCTGGTGATTCGACGCCGGTGAACGGAGTCTACCGCTATTGGCCGTATCTTACCTGCCGTTGGCTGAGAGGTAGCAAGTTGGGACAGAGAGAGAGGGGAGGATCTCATCTGGAAGCTACCATGTCGGCTATGGGCGTGACGAGTTTCGTCAGAACGCTAATGCCGGTGGCACTGCTGTCGGGGCTATTGGTGGTCGTGACCAGCAAATGAAACCGTCAGGAGGGCGTTGGATCGGGCATGCGGCAGTATCGCGTGGACGCTGCGTGCAGTCCTTGCAACAGCGGCCTCCATGCTGCATGGGGATGGAGAGAGGCTGCGTTCAGGGAGTGTAGCCATGGGCCGGACGGATTATGGCGGAGGGGGCGGAATTGTGCGATTGTACCTGGGTCGCTCACATCAGCAAGCAGGGCATCATGCAGGGAGCACATAGCCTCGCTATAGCGAACACCATCACAAAGGGCTTCTGCGCGGCGGGAGCTTTTGGCGGTACTGGCGGGAGGAGAGCCAGCGCTGGGGCCGTTGGTGGCGAGCGACTCGGCTCGAGCGTGGTGCGCTGTTGGGGCATCTGCGCAGGGGGCGCCGCGTTGGGAGCCCGTGTGGGCGCGCTGGGGGCGTTTGCGCAACGCGGTGCGTTGGCCTTTGTCATGATGCCAACCGTCATCTCCACGCAGGCTGCGAATCATGACCGTGGTGGGAAGCATGTGAATGTGCAAGAAAGTGCGGGAGAAGGCGTCTTCGCCTGGCGTACTTGCTGCGGCTTTGACCAAGTTGGTGAAGAGTAGCACAAACTGGCTGAGAGACGTGGAGGAGACGTCTTGGAGGATGTTTGCTGGACGGTAGCGGATGCGGAGGGTATCGTGAGGGCTTGGCAAGGGATACAGAGACAGGGGAGTGGCGGCTTGAGTTGGCGTATCCATGACGGCGGGGTTTAGGCCGAGTGGCCAGCAGGAGGGGCCTGCGGGGCATTGTCCCGATGCGCGGGTATTTGTACCGTCGACTTTTGCAGGCTTTGCGGCGATGGTTGGCGGTAGGTTTGTATTTGCAGAGGGATGCAATCAGGCTCCATATGACTTTGTCCCCATCGGCGTGGAGCGCGGCCACGTGCGAGCGTGGAGCGCGGCCACGTGCGAGCGTAGAGCGCGGATGGTTGGCTCTGACTGGGGGCGGAGGGGGGAGCGTTGTGTCTAACACGGACACTCGGAGGACTAGTTTGGGCCTCTCTGGTGCTCTGACGCCACCGCCTGGGTTGTATCGCATGTCACCTCACCACCAACGCAGATTCCCCCGCCAAACCGTCAGTACCCATATTCCACCCCCATGCACAACGTAAGCGGCACCGACAGCGTAAAACGCATGCTGTGCCAAAACGGGAAACCTGATTGGTCGACCTCGTTCCAATCTCCACACAAAAGCAGGAGTTGCTGGCGCATGCGCGTCTCCCAGCACCCCAGCGTGCCCGACACACGCCCCCCCTCGCCATGCATACACCACTCTTCCTTCCCTCTGCGGCATTGTGGACACGCGGTCACGGGCTCCCAGGCGCGTGGGTCAACGGGGTGAAATGCGGGGGCCGCGGTGCGGGCAGCGGCCACCATCCGTGCCATCGACCTTGGAAATAGTGCTTGAGCGTTTATCAGACACTGTGTTGGACGCGCGGCAACACGTGACGCGTCTTGTATCGCCCTTTGTCAAGGTCTGGAGTTGCGGGGGTGGATGCGTTGCAGGGACGGGTGGTGATTCTGGGGTCGGGATGGGCGGCACACTCGTTGATCAAGGTACTGGACCCTGCGGCGGTACCGAATGTGACGTTGATATCACCGCGGAACTTTTTCTTCTTCACCCGTTGTTGAATGCGACTGCGGTGGGGACGGGGAATTCCGGTCGATTGTAGAGCCGATTCGGAAGAGTAACCCATTGGTGAGTTACTTTGAGGCCGAGGCGGAGGGGATTGACTTTTCGAAACGGGTGGTGCATTGTGTGCGACGTGGGGATGGGGTGAGGGAGGGTGAGGGGAGGGGAAGGGGGGATAGTGTGTTCTCGGTGGAGTATGATATTCTGGTGATTGCGGTCGGGGAGAGTACGGCGACGTTTGGGGTGGGTGGGGCGAGAGAGTATGCGTATTTTCTAAAGGAGATTGCAGATGCGCGTAATTTGCGGTCAAAGTTATTGGAGACGTTGGAGAAGGCGGCGTTGCCAGTTTGGACGCGTGAGGAACGGGCGAGGATGCTGCATTTTGTGGTGGTTGGTGGCGGTCCGACGGGTAGGTTTGAAGGGTTTTTTTGTGGGAGGGGGGGAGGAGGAGGAGGGGGAGGGATGAGTGACTGACAGGGATGAGTGCGTTTTGTGTGTGTTTGCGTGTGTGGTGGTGATGGTGGTGGAAGGATGCGAGTTTGCGGGGGAGTTGTCGGACTTTGTGGAAAAGGACCTCGGGCCGCGGTATGGGGAGGAATTGGTATCTGAGATTCGGGTGACGTTGCTGCAGTCTGGCAAGTCGTTGCTGACGCAGTTTGAGAGGTCATTGCAGGAATTGGCGCTGGAGAACTTTCGGGATCGGGTGAGGGTGCGGTTGGGGGTGAGAGTGAAGGAGGTGAGGGAGGAGGAGGTTGTGTTGGAAGGGGGTGAGGAGATTGGGTACGGAGTGTTGGTATGGGCGGCGGGAATGGGATGAGGGAGATTGTGAGAAAGGTTGTGGAACATGTGGGCGGGAAGGGGGAGGGAGGGGAGGGGGGGAAGAAGGAAGATTGATGTGGATGAATGGCTTCGGGTGAGTGGTGTGGACGATGTTTTGCGGTGGGGGATTGCGCTAGAATGGCACAAGGGCTGCCGGCTACTGCGCAGGTGGCCGGTCAACAAGGGGCTTACCTTGGACGTACGTGATACATGCCAAGGGGGAGTGTTGATGTGGACGGACGGGACGGGGATGACTGACGTCGGTGGTTTGTTGTTTTTTGTGTTTTTGTGTTTTGTGTTGCGGGAAAACAGGACTGCTGTCGAGAGCCGATTTGAACAATGTCAACAGGGCTGAGGGTCCTGTAGAGCGCGGCGGAGACGGCAAGGTGATGCGCGGGTTTCGGTTTCTATCGTTGGGCATCATGGCGTATTTGGGCAATGATCGTGCGGCTGTGCAGGTGCAGACGGGCGATGATGGCAGCAGCATCAACATTGGTGGTCGTGTGGCCTATGCATTGTGGAGGAGTGTGTATGCCGTCAAGCAGGTCGATGTGCGCAATCGCGTAGGTTTATATACTGTTTTGGTTTGTCGTTTTCGTTTGGTGGCGGGTGGGCAGCATTGGAGTTTTCGACTGACCGAAATTGTTTGCATTTTTTGGCCTTTGTCGAGGGAAGATTTTGGTCTTGTTTGACTATTTCAAGACGCGTGTATTTGGGCGCGATATATCCCAGTTTTAAACACAGAAAAGATTCATTTCAATCCCTCGCTCTCACAGACAGAGCTTGTCAACAATCAAACTGCGCTACACGCCACTCAATCGACCACGCCAAATTCCAAACGCCACACCTGCACCTCGTGCAAACCCTGCGTCACATCCCCCGTCCCCTCCGCGCGGCCATCTCGCCCCACACCCCCCGTGCTGTGCCACCGTGTCACACAAATTCAAGTCCCCGCCATTGGATTTTCCTCTTTTTCAAATTCAAATTTTAAATCCAAAACCACCCTCTCTCACTCCTCCTACTCGACACCCTCCCCGCATACCCCATGACCCCGGCATTGCGTCGTGCCATCGCGGCCTCCGTTTCCTCTACCATCCCGCCATCCTCCCTCTACACACACCGCCCACGCACACCGCAAAAGTACACCTACCGCGCATCCCACTGCCAAAGTCGCCGCCATGCGCCTGTACCACCCGTTTGCACCGCCTCGCGCCAGTCATGACCTCGTCGCATCACACTACCCATCAATCCCTGCTCCCGTTGTTGTTGTTGTTGCTGTTGCTGTTGCGATGCCCCAAACCATCAGCTGCCCAGACCCTGCAGTTTGACCCGCCCTCATGTCGCACCTTCCGTCGCTTGCTCGCCGCGCATTCGGAAAAGGCCGTGTACCGTCGGGAGGTCGCCCTCCGACTTGCCGTCGCTTCCTTGGCCCTGTTTTTCGTCCCCGTCGTGCCCTTTCCGCTCGCTATTTCCGCACTCGTGCTTTCGTCCACCGCAGACACGTTTGAGAGGGATGCTTTGCTTGATATGGGTGTCACGTCGCGCAATTGGGAGTTTGTCAATACAAAGTGTGCCGCTTGTTGGCTGTTGAACAATCAGCGGTTGATATTCTTCCGGGTATGACCATGGCGCGGGAAAAGTCGTATCGTATTCGTCATTGCGGGGCTGGCTTTTGCGTATGCTGCCGTTTTGCATATCGTGTCTCTGTCTTTTGTTGTTTTCAATGCACTACCGTCACCGAGGATGCTGATGTGTGCGATTGTTAGCTTTGTTTTACCGTTTTGCAATCGTCGTCTTGCCGCAACCAGCGCGCAACCAACCCCGCCTCTCTCTACACTCGCTTCTCACATTCCAACTGCCAATATACTACAACTACCAACCCTACCCGCTTGCCTCATCGCACATAGTCTATCCCGCAGATGCTGATCCGGTTCATACGCCCGCGCAGCCGGTAGCACGCCTCCCTTAGCTCCGTATTGTTGGACCGGCTCTCGTTTGTCGTCCTGTCCACAATTACCAGGCTCCTCAGCTTGTCGCACCCATACACCGCCTGCACCACCTCCACCAGCGTTCCCGTCTCGATCACCTCCCTCTCCCCTGCCGTGCGGAACCCAAACGTCACACTCACCTTACTCAGCACCCGCGAGCACCGTCTCACCGTCTCCCGAAACGCGTCCATATCAAACTTTTGACCCCCAATATGCAGCTCCCTCAACTCGTTTGCATATCGCGCAAGCAGCACCAATGCAGTACTAGCCAACGCCCGCTCCAACCCCCGCACAAAAAAGCTCATCGACAGCCGCTCCAGATTCCCCGCCACTCCCTTGAGGATCGATTCCAGCGCCGACTCTGTCAGCGTCGACGCGCAGTCCAGCCTCAGCTCTCGCAGTTTCTTGCACTGTCTTCCCACCTCCCACAGGCTCTCATCGTGTGCCAGTTGACTCCGATATCGTAATGTGACAATCTGCGCCCCCAGCACGTCGATCACGTCCCCGTTGTACGCGTGCGAAAACAGCGAGCTCCCGTGCGAAATCGACACCTCCGTGTCCTGGCACCCGTCCGCAATCCCCTCCAGGTCACCGCGAAGCAACTGCGACTGCTCCAGCTCCAGTGTCTTAGCTGCTTGCCATATCTCCGGCACAGTCTTGCGCATGCTCCGCCCAGTGTCGGTCCTAGGTGGTAAAAGTGCAGGTGCCGTAAATCCACGCAGTACCGTCCAATCTGCTCCAGCAGCGCGTCCTCCTCCATGTCCATAATCCAAAAGCGAGTGGCCCCCAACGACAACCGTTGCAGTCCCGGCCCAATACCCATCCACACGTTGGTCCAGTCGTGATCAAACATGCTCAACCGAAGCGCCAGGCTCTCCAGCAACCCGCAATACTTGCCCATAGCCATCAGCTGTCTCTCCGACAACGCCATACCCGTGGCACCCACAATCTCCAAATCGCGCAACGTGCGCCGCGACTGTTCCAATATCCTCTCCAACGGATACTCTCTATTCACATCGCGCAACGACAACCTTCTCAGCGCCACCACACTCCTGATGTAACTCTCCACCCATGTGGTACGCGGCAAACTCTTTGTAATCAACAACTCCCTCAAACTCCCGCCCGCCAAACGCAGAACGGCGGCCAGATGGGCGACATCGGACGGGGTTCGCGCATCAATGACGACGCCCGCGGTGGGCGGGGTGTACAACAAATCCTCGCGATAACGCTCAGGACGTGTGCGAATGGAGGTCAAGCGGGCGCGGAAGAGGTCCCCGCTCGCGTGCAGGTGAGCGCAAAGGCCATGGCGTGCGGGCATCGATGACATTATCCCAGAGCGGCTCCGGAGCACGAGGACGGGACGAAAGATAGCGTAATATCAAGTCGAGGACCTCGTTTGGCAAATGCAGGATATTAACTTGGGAATGTGAGACTGTGGAGGAGTCAGAGTGGGAGTCAGAGGTGGAAACAGACATGGTAGGAGAGTGGGAGGGTAGTGCACGGGGGATGGGGCGGGGAAAGGGGACGGGGATGGATGGTGGAAGTTGGAATGGGGTTGGGAAGGGGACGGGGCGAGGGAGGGAATGATGCGACGGGGCGCGGCGGGAGAGGGGGGGGGAACGGGGCGTAGGCGAGGACGTTGCCTGCTGGGTCGAGAGGTTGGGGGTTTTGCAGACCGCGGACCATGTTTGACCAGGAGGCATAGCGGGGTGTTGCTTCTGGAGGGGGGCTTGAAGGTGGTGTGGAGGGCGACGTAGTGGAGGAGGTGATGGGGGAGATGTGGGTGTTGGGGCTCTCTGGGGCGGAGGCGTTGGCGGGGCGGGGGAGGAGGGGGGAGAAGGTGGGGGTGTTGGCATGTTGGGGGTTGGGAGAGTAGGGCAGGTGGAGGAGAGGGGGGCGGGGGCCTTGTGCAGCAGAGGAGGCGGATAAAGAAAGGGGCATAGTGGGGGTGTGACGAAGCAGGGAGTGGGAAGGGGGTGGGAGAGGGGGGAGAGAAAAGGGGGAGGGGGGGCGTTATGTGGGGGAGGGAAAGGATAGGAGGGGCATGGTTGGGTTGGAAAAGAGGGGATTGAGTGTTTGGAGGAGCAGAGAATGGTGAAAGGGGTTTCTGTTAGGCGGGGTAGTTGGTGCGTTGGTGGCAAGGCCCAACGGACGAGCGAGCGGGAAACGGGGGAAGGTGAAATACCCCTGGCAGTTGCATTGCCTCGCCTCTCCTCGCCTCGACTTGCATTGCTTTGCACTGCATTGCATTGCCAGCAGGGCCCCATTCCACACCGAGGGGCAGGGGGAGTAGGAGGGGAGCGCGACTCGTACTCGTCTACTTGTGGCGTCAACATTGCCCATTTCATATACGAGATACATCCAATCAGCGATTGCCACCTGGACATACTTACAGTGTAATTCATAATGCACAATAAATGACAGTTAATTTGTCGAGCAGTGCATGACAAATGCAAACATTGCCCTGGCCAAGCGGCGCCTCTCTCGCGACAATTCCCATGCGCTCTCTATCCAAGCCCTGGCAGGCGTTGCGTGATGGTGTTGCACTGTAAAGTCATCCAGTAGCAATTCATTCCATGTGTACTGTAAGCATGCAGGTCCTTGTGAGTTGGACAGGTGCAAGTGAACATTTGGGTGCCAATGGCCGCGGTAGGAGGGCGTCTATGCCCGCATCCACAGCGCCTGCTGGCCATGCACCCAACCTCGCGACACACCGCCCCTCCTCAACGCTGTCCGCCGCCATCGTTAAAAGCGACCGCACCTGATTCACACTCCCCGCCACCGACGCCTTCCACAAACCTCTCCCAACTGCATATCCACACCCATCCTCCCCCCCCTCGCCGCGTCTACCAACCGCTCTGCATTCGTGACTCTCTCTCACCACCCCGCAGCCCCTGCACACCTACCCCGCATCAAAGTCGAACACCTCGAAATCCAACCACCACGCCATCCATTGCCAATACTGCATCAGAACATTACAGCAACTCAACGACAACAGGTACTCCAGAAACAACCCCAACCGCCCCGTCCTTACCGACAATTTCCATCGCAAAGCCGCTCAAACAACAGACCCAAAACAACTCCCGCCAATCTGCACACGCAACACCCCCCGCCATGTCGGACCCCTCGCCGGGGTCCTCTGCTCACCTTTTGGCTCTCGAGCCGCAGCCGCATCACTACTGTAAAGGGAGCACTTTGCAATTGGGTATTCGGCAACGACCCCCTCATCCCCCGCAACTACTCCCAACATCCACAGCTCTACACAGGCATAATCCAGATCGCATGCGACGGGGGTTGCATCCGCTGCTACTCCACAATGATGATCATTGCCAATATTCGTGCCGTTCCCCAAACAGACCATCCGTTGCCCTCCCACACCACACACCCACCCCCCACCCACCCAACGTCATTGCATCATGCACCCGCCACGCACACCCTTGTTTCAATGCTAGCACACAACATTTCTTTCGCACCCAACTGCTGAAATTCCACACGCGTGCCCTACCCCATCCAATACGCAACAGTGCACGCCACTGCCTCCCCCCGTTGCCCATCTCAACACGGATTCCACGCCTGCAACCACCTACCGACTGCACCCCCAACACAAACGCCCCCGTCCGACGGCCGCCTTGGCGTGCGTTGCGGTGGGGCATGTTTGAACATTCCATAGGTCGGCACTGCCCTCACAGCCACTTTGCGTGCGACGACAGCCGGCCGGCTGCACGTAGTAATCATGTGCCAATCACCAGACCTAGAGATGGAACGGGAACAGATGCGCTTTTGGCAAAGATCGCGATGGAGGAGTCGTGGCTTCTGTGTTACGCGGTTCCAGCATTGGCAATTTAGAGAAACTTTACTGCATTAATATTGAGGGTCCAGAGCAGGAACAGACTATGTTGCTAGCAAGGTGCTAAACGGTGGTCCACGTCCGCCACCTGCACAATTGTGCGGGACACGATAGCGTTCGCCAGAGACGACCAGATCGTGTCACTAATGCGTCGATATATTCCAGTTCGAATAACTCTAACAGATGTAGGCCACTTTTCCGCGATGCGCGGGAGAGATCATCTATGAAGAGGATAGTAGCGGGGGAAGGCGAGCCCAGGGAATCGAAAGCCAGCGGTTGGAAATCGAAGTTGGGGGCCTGTGTGGGGTTGTCGGAAGGGGGCGGGAGTCGACGCGACAGTTTGCGTTCCAGGTCAGTGACCTTGCTGCGGTGCGCAACTGACGCAGTACCTCCCACTTCACGGGTAGCCCTTGATCGTACGTCGGCCTTGAACAGTGATACGACGGTGACGTCGCAGGCGATGGGGCGCTTCGCAGTGCCATCGGGAGCTGGCGGTGGCTGGAAGGATGTCAGCGGGTCTTAGCTCGGTGCCTGGCACCAGGAGCGGAACCTCAAACTGGCAGTCCAGACCGGCTGCACGGGCGATACGGCCGGCAATGACGTTTCGTAGCGAGTCATGCCGGTGTTCGCGACCGAAACCGAAGGACACAGGTCCACTGCGTGGTCTCCTAGCCTGTCCATGGGTCGTTTGCAATGCTCACAGTTCGGAAGGAGCGAGTCATCGTAGACAGACAGTCCAGGTAGCGACGTACCATGGTCTTCCAGTGTACTGCCGACACTTCCGTGTCGGTGGTGGGATATGCAAGTAGGATACGGCACCGGGGCCGTTACGGAATGCGAGGCCGCGTATCCGGTTCCTCACTGCGGCGGCGGCCTGATTGTCTGGATTTGGGCAACGATCCCAGAAGTCGTTCCTGTGTGCTTTGGCCAGCGCCTCCCGCTGCACATCCTTTAGGTAGGTTTGCAGTGGGTGTGCTCTGCAGAGAGGGGAAGCGGGTCGAAGGACCCCAGGTCGACGGAGTAGGGACGGCCGGGTATGCGGAGGACAAACTCGCGCATGGGAACGGCAGCTTAACGGAGGAAGAACGACTTATCTTGGAGGCATCGAGAGCCAGTGAGGGCGGTGGAGCGTGGTCCGATGTGTGCCCCAGACCTGACACGGCCAGGTGCTGCATCGATGAGACTTGCGGCCACGGCACCGAGGAGGAATGGTTCGATAAGTGAGAATCCGAGACCACCAAGTCGGAACGGCAGTGTGGCCAGCGACTATGCTTCCCGACAGCGTGATACCATGAAGCTACGTAAAGTACGTCCGTTGAAGGTCGTCAAACGCTTCGGCAGCGGTACGGGCGAGTGTCTGACCAGCAAGTTTGAAAACATTGTCTACTAGACATGCAGACGCGCAGACGCGATGCATGTGATAGCATGCGCGGGGGTCGGCGACGTTGTGGAGCAGCTGGAGTGTGCGGCGGCAACTTTCAATTCTTGCGCGGAGGAACGAGTTGGTGAACTCCCGGTTGCCGAGCGGCGCCCGCAGAAGTTCAAACCCGGTCAAGGAGCACTGCTGGAGGCGGAACTCACGGAGAAAGCCTTCGCGCTCTGGTCGTTCGCACAGTGGCCAGAAGATGCGAGTCTTGTCCGTGTTACGTGCAGGCCGTAGGCAGGTCCCTCTTCCCGAAGGATCCGAAGGGCACGCCGAAGGTCGGGCAGGGATCCCATGAGGGTGCCGTCGTCAGCATACCACTGGTTCAGGATGATACCTCTTTCCCCGGCGATCCGCGGATGAGTGGCTGGATCGTGAGGGAGAACAAGAGCATGCTGGCCGGGTCCCCTTGCTGAGTGCCTTGAGCACTGATGATGGTTGTATGGTCACGATTTGGAACGATCAACTAAGGTTGTGTCCGCCCGTACACCATGTTCACGAACGGGCCAGGACTGGGGCAAGTGACAGCAGCCGAGCTAGCATAGACTGACGATCGACGCGGTTGAAAGCGTTCTGCGCGTCAATAAGGGACTGTAGCGGTGTCGATGCGCGAGAAACGTCGAAGCAGCATACGCGTGTATCGTGGACAATTGCGTCCATCCCGGCCTGATCCCATTTGCCATTGGAATGGCGTGGGGAAGGCACGAGAGTCGTCAATTGCGGCGGTTAGCAGCGTCTTCGTCACGAGGCGGCGAGGATCGACCCGATAGCGATAGGCCGGAGCTTGTTAGGCTTGGGCCGTAGAGGCAGCAAAGCTGCAGCAGCCAGGGCGGGAGGACAGAGCTCGGTAGATCACCGCTCGCAAAACGCGCGACGAGTTTGGTGAGCATCCCCTTGCCCGGGACTCCGATCTACACTTTTTGACTCGCTGACATTGAGCCGGCTATGTAAGGAAGGTCATGTGGAGTTAACTACACTAATATCAGTGATGACTTATCCAGCATAACGCATTGGCGGCGTGGATATAACCGACCACATCTTCCATGCATTAAAATAACCTAAAAATTTCCCCCCTTTTTGGCTACTTACAGTTCCAGGACCCAATAAAATTGAACTGTGGAGATTGACGAATAATTTTATAATTAAATTAAAAATAATAGTAGTTAATTTCTGCGAGGAATACAGAATTGTACTGTGCAAGAACAAGGGTTGCAGTTTTATTTCTAAATTATAAAGGTAATATTACTGTACCGCACTATCCATTAAATTTATTACGCAGTGTAGCATTAAAATTTACTGTGTATTAAAGATAAATATGTTCAGAGGAGTTAATGGGTACTCCAAAGTTTCCCTTTTTGATTGAAAGTAATTTTATATAGATTTTTAGATAATTCAGTTGAAAATCACATATTTTGCAGTTTTTTTCATGTACTGAAAAAAGGGTTTGGTTTTGATGCAAATCAGACAGGTTTTCTCATACAAAACCACCTTTCAATCTTTTTGAATCCATGTGAAATGTCTCCCTGTAAACATTAATTTTAAATTAAATAGCCATCGCTCTTGTTTGACCTATGCTCTTTCGGCTTGAAGAAGTATGGAGAAAGTTATACGCTGTAAGAATGTTTCATGATAGATGCACTACAACTTTGAATTCAAAAAGATTAGAAATGAGCCCCTTAAGGACATTATGAGCATCGGACTTAGAATATAAACTGGTAAGAGACTGGTTTATTTGCCTTTCGCATTACATGTAGGGCGAAAAACTGAGGGACAATTGTCGGAAAACGTCAATTGAGACATTAGAATTTAAACCATTAAATGCTAGCGGATACATAATTGTAACCAGATACAAGTGAAATTGGAGTTAAATTTAATAAGGGTCACTCTATAGATCCATAACTTATACAAGCAGTTCCGCGTCCGTGTCAATTATTCTTGAAAATTAGCGATCATATAAACTGAGCTAGCTTGTCCCTCTCAAGTTTGATGAAAGTCACACCTAGGGTACACCTCGGGAACTCTAATCTGCACTTCATTTAAAGGCAAAAAGAGTTCTTCTTTTACTTTCTAGTTATTATCCAACCTGCATCATTGGCTTTCCTTTCTTTTTGCGCCTACATTATCAGATGAAGAATGTTGAGATTGGTTTCTCAGTTTTAGCCCCATAATATCCATTGGCTGTGTTTTAAAACCCACTGTAATTGCTCGTAAGATGTACAATGTAAAATTGATTTTCTTCAATAATAGCTTCATTTGGAACTTGTCTGGTACAATTTGAAGAGAAAGTAGTTTTTAAAACTTGTCATGTATGGAAAACGTTTAAAGATCCAATAATTAAGGGTATTTACTCAACTTTTCGTTATGTCCACCGATTTTTATTTCCGACATGTGACAAAAGCTACTGCATAAGAATTGAGAGGGGAATATATGCTTCGATTCTTTACCCTATTTTGTCTTTTATAGTTAGTAAAAATAAATTCTATGCATCCTCGACAAATATTATATTTATGTAAAATATCACTAAAAATGAAAGCTCCAATAAATATAAATTTATGTTTTAACAAAAGATTAGTCACTTCACACTTCCTATTCTGATTTTTTGCTCTTATTTTTCATGTATGTATCTAGTTTTCGGAATAGGTATACGTTTATTTTCAGAATTCCTTCGCATATGTCGTAAAAATTACAGATTGAACTTATTCTATTTGGTAGTAGTCGCCTTGAAATTATGTGACAATGTTCATGACCCATGAGATAAATTTTTCTGTGCTGAAGTATGCAAATGATTTATTAACAAAAAATGACCATTTCTTCGTGCAATATTGTAATGAAAGGTATTATTTTAAGAAGAATTTTGTGAACCACTTGATTCAAATTATGTCCTGGCCAAAAAATATGATAATTGAGGTAAGTGTAAATTTTTACAGAAATTTGTCCCCAAGCGACACGATTTTTAAAATAGAAATATTTCAGATTGTCAAGTTTACACCTCCAAATTGAATGAAACTGGGATATCATCCAGTTATCTGTTTTAAAGTATCTAAACTTAATAATTAATAGCCAGTCAAACATATTAGGCTCACATTTTTACTGTACCAAAACTTATAAACAATTACACTCAAACGGTGTAAGAGTGTTTTGATATATTTTTAGTTATTTGAGTTTTTTCCAGCCTCTTTTTTTATTACGAAAAATTCTTGACTTTATTTTATCTAAATAGAAAGATATACGCATGCTTACTTGAACAGTTCCAGCTGCTTCACATGTGTCACCCTGGAAGTAGCTCGTAATTCCCATCTGGATAAAAATTTCCGTTCTTTTTATGCATCACAGGGCCCCCAGAGTCCCCGAAACAAGTTCCAGTTCTCCCTTCACTAGGAAACCCTTTTGAAGTCGTGCATATTTCTTGGTCGACATCGTTATGAACAATGACTCCCCTTTCTTCATTGCAAACATTCCAGTTCTGAAATAGAACGGTTGCCTTCTTCACTTTTTTGGGACTGTCCTTGGAAGATCCCTTTGTTCCATATCCTGCAACTACTGCTCTGCTTGGAGTTCTACCTGGAGGATTTCCCAGGTCCATTGGAAAGAAAATTGAAGTATCAATATTTTGCTTCAACTGAATAATTGCTACATCGTGCTGAAAAAGTCCATTGTCTCGATATCTCCGATCTATCCATACTTGTTTCATGAAATATTTGTTCTTAGGAGACGAGAAGTATTGTAGGTTTGTCCTCCTCTCACCGACCAGTACATATGATTCTTTTGCATGCACTTTATTCCTTCTACCAGCTCCAAATATAAAGCAGTGGGCTGCACATAATACATACTTTTTTGCAACCACAGAACCAGTACAAGTGAAAATATCATCGTTCCTTGTGACCACAATAACGTATGCAAGTCTCCTCCTCAATTTTTTTGGGGGTTATTACCACCAAATATTAGCTCATTCACTGCTGGTTGTTCTGGTCTTGAATTTATTAAGTCGTTTCTTTTCCCATGATATATGACAGTAGTTTGTCGAGAAGTTTCCTTACCGTAAATTAGGATTATCAATTGCAGAATCACTAACAAAGTAGTCCCATTTAGTAGCAATAGTATGTGAAGCTTATAAGTACTTGAGATTGAAAGGCTCAGATATATATGCCATCATCTACTTATTTCATATATTATATTGGATTTTTTTTCAACGAGTGTGGAATGGACATTTCAACAGAAATTGAAAAAAACTTTTTTACCAAATATATGTTAACAGAAAAAAGCATATTTTGCAATTACATCAATTCACTTACTGAATTGCTTTAACCAACCGAAATTGGGTAGGTATCATAGTATATATTTATATTCTTATCCATATCATTTTTACTAAAAGCGCTCCATATTATCAATAAAATTTACAAAAACTATAGAAAGGATGCATAAGCACTTAAAATTGAAAGGTAATGGCCATCAAAATTTAATTTAAGAAATTAGCCTTTTAATTCGAAAAAAATCAATAATGTTCTCTCAGTTTTCTTGAAATTCGAAAATTCTATTAAATTTGTGAAAACAAGGAAATTATATTTTAAATACTAACAGGATGCACAGTTTGAGGTGAAGTGTTGAGGTATTAATGTTTTCAATGGAAAAAATTAATTTTAGATTCTTATTTCTAAAATTTCTAAATGAAAATTTGATCTATTCATATCGGAAGTAATATTTTCACAGAGCAAAAACTTATAAAATGTTTTATTCAAAACATTACTTTAAGTTGGTGAACTCAAGAAATAAAAAATTATCTCAGATCAATCCGTTATGTTTACTAGCAATATCTTTTCAATTACCTCAAATGTTAATAAGAGTGTGAGACTATAATAATGTGTATGTAAAACTCCAGATTTTCTTCCTTTTGAAAATCCCAAAATAAACTTCAAAAGATGTATAATATAATTAAAATCAAATATGGCTGATCATTTAAATCTATTTTGAAGTCTCTGTTAGCAAATATTCTCGAAAGAAGGGAATTGAACAGTTTTCCTATTTTGTTTTTGGATATATAAGGTACTCAAGGTGTAGAGAAGTACTGTACTATTCGTGATTAGGAGCATAAAAGAAAATACTTAGCGAGAGAAAAACGAGATATGAAGAACAGTAATGTCTCCTCTGGAATTCATTTTTCATAAAAAATAACACCACTTTGAGATCGGTGCACTATGGTGCTAGTAAATAAAAAAGCATATGTTTTTAACCGATGACTTAATCAAGAGCCTAAATAAAATAAGAGTATAGAACAATTTATAAAAGGGGAAAATATGCATCAGATCTAAAAAATATCACAGAACGAAACGAAAAGGTTGCAAGATAGCGTTTTCAAAAGTTTTAGACTCTTCATGTTCCCAGAGTCTCACAAATACCTAATTTAATTACTTAACAATTGATTTAGCTGCTATTTGAATAGTAATAAAGTATGTACTTTCAAAAGAATTCAAATGGCTACTTGATAAATGTACTTGGAAATTTAAGGCGTTATGATGGTTTTCTGGGATTCAAAATGATAAGAACATATCCAACTACGATATAAAATGATGCTAAGAGGACAATTTAACTTCTTCATGGATCCAAATTACACAAAGCTGTATAATTTCCCCTGTATAATATTGACAGCGCTATTTTTATTTTTTTTTGTACTCAAGGAGAAATAAAGACTAAAATTATTTACCGCTTCTATATAACATAAGAAGAATTTTATTTCCATTGATTTCTGGAGAACTACAGCAAAAATTCTGAAACGGTTTGCGGATAAAATCATTTTCAAAATTTGATAAGTGATTTTTGAACATTTCAGAAGAAAAAATACCTAACTTTGAGAAAATGTTTCAAATTTATATTTCAAATTTATCTGTGGGATGTAAACTGAACAAGGTAGACGTTAAATTTTCAGCAGTTCCAATTTTGTTTTGAATAATTCCACCTAAATGCATCTCAAAGATATAGCCTGTTTTTGCAAGATATCTTTTTGTCCTCATTCAGTAGGTACTGTCTCTAAATATTGTACGTAATCTAGAGCTATTGAAATAATCAAACTAGCTCTAGCGTATTATTAGATATGTAAAATATCCTAGCATCTTTAATGATGAAAGTATAAAGAGAACCAGATTCTGGGATGTAAAATCAATCCAAATAACACTTTTACTACAATAAATAATTCAACAAGAAATTCAAAGCAATGTAATATATCAGCAGTGGGCGTAGAGGAGTGAAAAGAAACTTCAAACTATTTCTAGGATTAATAGAACATATCGAACAAAATTTAATTTAAAATTGTATTAAAAAGGAACAATCCTGCGGTAAGCTCTATGTTTGTTTTTAAAAACTTATAAATTTTTACAAGAGAATCATAACAAGTAAATTTACTATTTTCACATTCCAATTTGGGAATCAAAATTGAAACATATAATTTTTTCATGATATTTCGTCTTATCGAGTAGGGCTCCCATACTTACCCCTTAATGACTTCTTTCTCCTCCAGCGGCAATTTAGAATCAAACAGCTCTATTTGTCCTTGAACCCTCTGTGACTTCTACTAATTTCCGGATATTGACTGTCAGACTGTATGCTATATTTACCCATTGTGTTCCAATTTTATAATAGTTTTCCATTCCATTTCGATCACTCAATTTCACCTTCACGAGAATAAAAATCATTGCAACCCAACTTGTTCCCTCTTATTAATCCTTCATTTCCATCTTCTGGATCCAGTATAACAGAAAGACAACTAGTAGTTTTCTAAAAACCAAGAAATTTCATCGATTATAAGAATAAAATGCACTTCAAAGCATTAATCCCGAAGAATTCTTCAAGAAATGAATGTTTTGTTTCAAGTATTTTAAGGAAAAACAAAAAATTTCGGGTCAAAAATAATTTGCATAGTTTCTAGAACTTTACGTTCGGATGCGTATGTCGTAGCGAAAAAACCGTCATAATTACAATAAAGTTTTTTATCATTAAGGAAACTGAATCGTAAATACAGGCTGGTCATGGCAGTCGAGGCAACTTCTGCAAATGAAGGTAAATAAGTATGTAGTTTTCTTTAAAACTATCAGGCGAAAGTGTAGTTATTATTCGATTAGTAAACTCTAAATTGAACTGAATATATATGCTTCGATCCCCAAACGGCTCGCACCTAAAGTTTTCAGTTATATTGGTTTGAAATTACTTTGAATAAAAATTTACGATTTTCGAAAGATCCCTACTTAAATTTAATAGTTACCAATATACCAGGACATAACTTCTCGTCAGGCTTCAAAAAATGGAAGCAGAATTAAGTTTTACTTTCTGAATATCTTCCTAAGCCTTGAATTGTAGCTGCATTACATTTAATCTTTGAAATATATCTACTACAAATAATATTGAATTATTTTAACTTTTACAGGCGTAGAGGAGCATAAAACTACAATTATTGCTTTAATATACTGAAAAAGTCTATTTCATATAGTTTTTGAGCGAATCTCATTGCCAACAACTGAACGCATAATTTACCTCCTCTCTTTTAGTTCGTACTAAAAGTAAGAAAATAATTATTTCAAACCTTTAAAGATCCGTGAAATTATAGATTGTTTTTTCTTCGGGTTAAAAAATTTTATCATGTTCTCACAGTAAGTGAAAAACTTTCCCATAACCTCAATTTCACAATTTATTACAAAATGGTTTTTTGAATCCCAAAATGAAAAAGCATATGTTTATCAGTTTCCAATTTCTAAACGGTGACCAACGAAGGGACTAATTCCAATTAAATATTACTGCTAGATCTGTTATTAGGGACAGGGGTTTTAAATTTTCGATTTCGGAAATTCTAATATATTCGAAAAAGGGTGAGTAATAAATTTAATTTTTTCCCACCTCAGTCACGAAGATTGTACTGAATATTTCTGGGACCATAATGGGCTCAATTTGTGATCAACACATTTTTCGCTACTCAAAACAGAGACCCTATAAATGGTAAACTTGCATTTCAAGTGCACCAACTATTATGCAAATTCTTACCAAGGATAGTAAATAATATATAGTAAAGCATCAATGGAGAAGAATTTAAGGCAGTACTGTCGTTAAAATACAAAAATTTAAGAATTATTGTTGGATTGTAATTATTTGAGTTTGTCGTATATTAAAATTATTAAGTCTGCCATGATCTTAATCTCTTTAAGTATAGGATTTATCCTATAATTCTTCCCGCAAAATTTATTTCAATTGTACTAGAATTATGCTCGCAAAGTGTATATCAAGTGTACTAGAGCATGAGCTTAACTTTTTTTTACAGTTTTCAGTGAGAACTATACCCAAATATATGAATTAAAGTGACATGTAAATATTGAAACTTTCAATCTCCTTCTCAGTAGTACACAGAAGTATAAGTATATATATTTATCTACAACTTCCGAGATATTTCTATAATGATGATCTGTATCAATTTTGCAGATGGTTCAGGAACCGATGTTCAATGTATAATGTGTATTAGAAATTGATTCTTTCAGCTATAAAAGTTCTCATGACTGGTGCCAATATGACTTCAACTACACATCATCCAAGTTTAATCATTGGTATTGATGCTTCAACTACTGACCGAAATATCTTGAGCATGTTGAAAGACTCGGAATAGTCTACTTCAGATATTAAAGAATCCGAGAAACTCCGACAACGGCCACTTTCGCGTCCTAGCCTGATACTACAACACACTATTCCATATCCGGCCTGGTGGGAGTCATATGCTAAAAACCTCTAGAGAGATGATGACTAGTTGCAATTCTCAAGCCCCGTTTCGCGTTTGGAACTCGAGACTCGCCAAAAGACCCACCGTCATGTTTTTTTGGAACGCCTGCCACCTATTTCCTCACCGGACATCCGTCTGTAGTCACCCTTATCTACCGACCTGTGGTCGGTGATGCTGCGTCGTTACTTGGAAATTCTCGTTTTTGTCGAGCTCCTTTGCGCGGAATGCAAGACTTCCATGGACTTTCTCGGCGGACATGCCGCTACCTTTTGTAACAAAGGTCTCGGGTAGAGGAACCGATTCAAAGCTATGGAGCCGGCGTTAACTAAGAAGTAATGTACTTACTTGCCGGACCTCGATATTCGCGCCCACCCGACTACCTCTGTGGATAAAACCACGATACTTTTCTCGATAGCGTAATATGTCAAAATATCCTCGCATTTCCAATAGTTCTCCCTTTCCAAGGGGGCCTGAGAATCGCGCACCGCTGCAAATGATGCGGAACGACGGAAGCTGAGGGACTTTTCGACCCAAATCGCCGCCATTCCTGACCACGATCTACCTGAAAGCTCGAAAATAGGACTGAATTTTGTGCCGCTTGCCTTTGGCGCCCTGAGATGCCCGTTTATAGCCACTTCCAATATGTTTGACAAGCACGCGTCCGTCATCGCGGCACGTATCGGAACCTCTACGGCGAAGGCGTTACTTCATCTAAATCTGAGCTATGCCTTTTGGTACACCTGTGCAGTTTCATTGGTTATTCGTAGTCAGCAAAATGCAGAAGTTTGCCCCTCTCCGAAGCTAGTTAGTTTCAGTTGCCCTGCACGTTGAACTTCCCTAGTCTATTGATAATGCACGACCATGAGTTCTTATTTGCAAATATTCTTGACAATACGACTCACTTTGGCTAGAAATGGAATCATGACTAATTTTATTAGTCAAGTTAACTTTTAATCATATAAAAATGATCGTAATAGTTATTTCGACTCTATTATGGGTATCTACAAAATATGTAAGATACATATTTCTATTTCAAAACTATATTTTCAAAGATGCGTGCAATTGGGTTAACAACTGGTTCATTTTGAAATAAAACATTTAGAAATATTCCACTACTGAACTTTTTTAAATATTGGCAGTTCTAGGTTCATTTGAGGTATTTACAGTATTTTGATCCACCTTTTAATTTCACTACTGTAATTTAAGCTTTCAAGAAATATACCTTTGCGAGAAATTGAAATTTTGGAGAATTTCGACGCTAATGAGAATAAACGAGAAAATCATTATAAGTTTACGTTTTAGCTACCGTTTGGTTCCGAGTTTTTATCAGAAAAAATTGCAGCCTTTGCAATTTTTGTGGTCGGATTATGCTCAGATAAATACTTGTTGCTCAGTGAAATATTTCTGTCTTAATTTGGAGAATACACATAACTATTAATATTTATGAAAGGAGAGATCCTGGGGGAGCCTTGGTGATTGACTGGAGCCAGATTTTATCTGCTTTCTTTCCCATTTAATTCTATGTTTGCTTATCACAGAGCTGGAGAAGGTTCCGGGGAAATAAATTCTATACGAATGGACCTGAAGAGCTGCATGTTTTCCAATTGAACAGTACACCTCCAAAAATTTAATCAACTCTAAAAATATACTTAAAAAAAATTCAATACAGTAACTGCAAAAATATGGATTTCTCTAAATATCCTCTCAGTTTTTATAATTTATTTCCAGAATTATTTTAATATATCCTACTGAAAATCGAATATTTGTCCCTATTAAATGAAACTTTATTGAATATGCATTTCTTCACAGACACATAAATCAATTGTAGTAGTCATTACACTCGAAATAATTCGTAATGCGCATAATAATTATAGAACACTTATGAGAACGTCTTACTACAGTTCTACTTACATTAAAACCTGTAGCTACATCAGAAACGCCAAAAACAATATTTACAACATTAAAACGGTTTTATTAAAGAATGAGATGCCTGAATTCTCCCTTAAACTGGAAAAAAGATGTCGGTAAAGATAAAATTCAAATATCCGTGCGACTGATTTAGGAATAAACTTCTGAAATTATCAGAGATTTATCTGTCAACTGTTGTTTTTTTGATGGCAGTTGATCTCAACAGATGAATATCTACTTGTTTGAATCTCTTGATCTTTTTAATTTCGACTACAGAGAAATTCACAAGGATAAATCACGTGACGCACGGCTAAAGCAGATATTGTGCAGCATTTCTACAAACAAGCTCGAAATTTGTTGAACATCGTCTATTTCATCCATCATTTCCTCTTTAGTTCTCATGTCCTGTTCCATATATAAAAAATATAAGGTTTCTTTATCTAAATTGGTGCCAAGAGGTTTATCTAATTTCTAAAATTCAATATTAACATTGCCAAACAGCAAAAATTCAAACCCGATTCGAGAAAACTAAGTGCCGGTAGCTTTTCATATATAGCATTTTATGATCCTCTAACCATGAGCATTGCTGTAATTTCGTCTATATCGTAAAAGAGCAATAAGGATATTTGGAATTAACCGTAAAGATGAAAGATCCAACAATGGGCACATCTTGCCCATAGATGCCAGCTAGTAAATTATTACTAGATGTCTTGAGTTCATCACCCATTTTGTCGCGTAAAGAAAATTTTTCATCACATAACTACAAAACATTCTGATTGCAAGCAGTACCCCGGAAACATCGAACGCTTCACAATAGTCCACTGTTTAGTAAGTTTTAATCCCTATTTTACGGAATAAAATCCTTCTTAATTGAAAATCTAAAACTGGCACAAATATCAACTCGCTAAAGTGTGCAAATAACATCCCAAATGATTAAAAAATCTAATTATGACTCACTTTTGGTTTTGTATACCATTTAGACACAGGTTTTATTTCCTTTCTTCGACTTCAAAATGAAAAATCTATCCCACTTCATATTCCAAAAATGTACATGATAGAACAAATTTTTTTCACATTTTGAATTAAATAATCTATACCTACGTTAAATTGATGCAGACTATTATAAAGTTCCTTCGAATATTTTATCACCAAACTTTATACAGATAGGGAAACTTCTTGTCAATTCTCCGTAGCACAATTGCATTGCAGAATTAAATATACGACAAACTGTAACTTATGGGTCATTTTCAGCTTCAAAATCGATGGATAGAATCGTTAAAGTTATCATATATTCAGTTTTGCAAGGACTTAGTGCAGATCATCAATTCTGTTTCACTAAAGTACAATATTCTAATTTTTCTTTACAATAATTATTGAGAACAAATTACAGAAATAAAAATTTGGAATTAACAGATATAATGGTTTATTGAAGTGAATCTTGACAAGTTTATGAAAAATATTTCATAGATATATGAAAAGTGTGGAAAATAAAATAGCTCCATTTTCTCGAAAATTTAAGTACAAATGTTGACGTTATTTATCTAATTATTGCTGCATAAATTGTAAAATATCTTTCATTCGAGGATTAAGCTTACTTCTGTGGCTCAAAACTATTCATATGATCAATAAAAGACGGTAAGTGAGCCTTTATAATGATTAATGATCCAGAAATTATACCAATAGGTGGTAAAATGTATAAATTTCTTACTTAAGCTAGATTAGATATTAAAAAGATGAATCATCGTTATATATCATAACAGAGCATAAATTAAACAATTAAAAAATTATGTACAGTATCGGAGCATTGATTACAATTTGTTAAAAATAAATTGTGCGAAACGAGTGTTCTAAATAAAAGTTCTAATTTTATAAACCAAGTTTTCAATAAGAGAATAACTGCTGAACGATCCCAGAATTACGAATATTTAATTTGATTATTAAATTATTTTAGTTTCACATTCCTACCTTAACTTGTGGAGAATGGCATTGCCACAACCGTAAAGAAATTTATCAGGATGATATGGGGTAATATATTTCTCACAAGTAGAAATATTTATGAAGATGGCAGAGATAAGAGGTTCAGCTGCTTGGAACAACTGTTCCTTTTCCGTCCAATTGTATACTCATACACGACTATATATGTATATATAGGAGACGTATGCATGACGACTTAGAAAGCAGAAATTTACATTCAGCAATATTTCAAAGTATGTTTACGTGCAAAATGCAAAAGTTTCAGTTTTTATGACGTGAAAAAAATCCTGAATAAAACGCCATGTGTTTTGGCGCCTAATATAAACGAAAAATTCTGCGAAAATTACTAAACAGTGGAATACTTTAATAATAAGGAGCTTATTATGGAAATATTTATTGTTTTTTGCTTATAAAAGGAAGATAATTATGATTAATTTTAGCCCCTAAGGTAGATACTACACCATTCATTCAACTTCCGTATACAATATGCTAGAGTCATTCGGCCAAATTCTGATCAAACTCACTGTCTTAAACCAGCTCAATCTTGAATACCTCTGTAATGGGCCTACCCCCTGATTGTCCACCTATAGCCCCAATGACCTCACTTCCCCCAATGGCCACAGTCTAATAACTTAGCCTCTCAATCTCGTGGTAGCGATATTTGAGCAAACAGCCATGACTGCCACCATACCTAGTAGGAACCTTTACATAAGCCAGAACCTATCTCCCCTGCAAGTAAACTTCTTAGCGATTGAAAAGAATGGCTCATCACCCGCTATAATATATGTAGTAGAGACAGATTAGACCACAAGTTTCAAATTGTCCATTACTATGCATATATAAAACTGCTTGCCACTCTGTCTAACCCAATTTGCGTCGATTAGCACGCCTCAAACTAACCAGAACCTCTTACAATACTCAAACCATTACCAAATTAGAAACATAGTTTCGCACAGAGTTCCATTCCCGAAACCAGCCGTAGCGGCACACATTTATACTCCCACTTCATACCTTACCCCTGGCTGAACAATTCACTCGAGTTAAGGAATGCCATGATCCACCACGACTTTTTAATTACCCCGCCATAATTACTTCTATCCAAAAATTACCTCACCTCATAAGAATTAAAAGCCACTGTTTGATTGGTCAGTGGTGCAGGGAGAATCATTTGCTGAATTAAGAAAGCTTGCAATCTATTAGTTTAAATACCTACGAAGGCAACAGCAGTCTTTGTATTAATTTTATACATTATGCCTTGGAAATTTTTTGGAATGACACCCTTCGAGCAGACGCGGGTCAGGGTTACATTAAAGGAGTTAGGCCCTTTCTTGAAAAGGTTTTTTTTGCGTCCTAAGATAGCTTAGCAGTATTGATATTTCCAAACTAGTATTTTTTTTATGACAAGAGGTGCTAAGAAAAACAAACGCAGTGTGTCTAAAGTTCAAAAAAATGAAACAAAACCTTTTCTTGAAGTAATTATCGGAATTTTAATCAATTTGACCTTGGAGTCTGTTTACGAAACCTATGATTGATAACAAACTGAGAGCAGCAAACTCTAATTTATGTCGTTTAGCAAGTATTTAAGGATTGATGAATGACCAGAACGGTAATTTTGTGAAAATCAGCCGTCGAATCAGTTTTACGGGTGTGGTAAGCGAATTCAAGATCTATTTCAACAAAACAACCAACTCGGATAGCTTCAAACTATATTTTAAGACACTTATTGACGACACTAACGCATTATTCCACGGTTAGGGACTCTATTTTTGTAAAAAATCTGTTTTGCTAAAACAATCGTTTTCATCAGGAAAAACTACGCAATTCAAAGGAAATTGAGGGGCACGATAACTTTTCTATCTGTTCACCGTACTAAACAGTCCGCGAATGAATTTCTGAAATCTGCAAAATTGCGAGAGAACCACCCATACTAGCCGTTACTGTGCATTTTAGGAGAAATATTCTTGCCTTTCTTGCTATATATTGAGCTCTATGGGCTTACATTAAAGGCTGCTTGCGTCCGAAAATGATTTCCAATTATTGAGTTTCCAATCTTTACAAACTTAGATATGCTATGAATTATTTATTGCTCTAATGATGTGACAATGTCTGAAAACACGAGGTGGGGAGGATAATGCGGCCACCCATATAATGAATGAGCCCATCGGGTGTATTTCAAGGAAAATGAAGAGCATTTTCAAGCGATTACTATGCAGTTTTTGTTTATTAGACGCGAATATTCATTTTGAATCTATGCAATATTTCTGAATTAGACTGAGTTTTTTGTTCCTACGTAAATTCAAGGTCTTCTTTATTCACTCTCACGATTAAATATAGCTTCGATAATTAGATTAATCTCTGAATACAGTATCAAGTTGGTCACTTCAGAGCCCTTAGAAGACTGCCGTTTGCGTTAAATTTCACGGGCTTTATAATTTTGCTGTCCAAAGCTCCATATTTTCGTTAGATTACCCAGTCATCTAAGATATTTGCAACTTTTTTAAAACAATTAAATTTTACCCCTTAGAGAAGACGTAACATGCTTTGAATAATAGTATTTAATATGTATAAGCCAAGATTTATTGATAATAAAATTTATGTCTGTATATTTGAAGATATAAAGAGAAAAATGGTTTATTTTTTTGCTATAATAGGATAATACTTGCAGAAATTATAGATGTTATGCAATCGGGTGCACATTTAAAACCTATTTATCCTGAATAAAGGGCGAAGAAAGAGTATTTTAAAGATATTCCTTCCCTTTTTCCCTAAATTTTCGAAAAGACATCCAAAGTGTAAATAAACTCATGAATGGCTTGAATGAATATTGTTTTGGGAAATGTTGTATTAAGGCCATCTTTTTCCACTTCAGTATGGCCTTAAACGAATTTTTACGCAAATTTCTCGATGCAGATTTCTGGCACTGGTTCCGTATTTTTCAGTAGTTTGATTATTTTTCAATATTGTCAGAAATTTTCAGATAAGCTATAAATCAATTTTTTATTCTTTTATTTGAACTGACAAAACAAAAGATTCTAAAATGAAGTATTGGTTACCTTTTTCGCTTAGTAATGATTTTTGGAGACTGTGACGAATATTCGAGCTTATATGCGATAAGCCGTTTTCATCTCTAAATATCATTTTAAAACAGAGATAATATTATGGAGGCGTCTGATGTTCTCTCAAAGGTAAAAGATGCAGGCCTCTTATGAGTAAAAAGAATATTCTGAGCACGTAAAAATTTTTTAAAGTGAAAGAAGTACGGAAGGGTTTAATTCACATTATTCAAACAAGGATCTCCCAAAAACTGCGAAATTAAGATCATCTTCAACTTGGAGAGGAAGCGTATTATCTCAGTACTGATCGTGGGTAAAGAACTTCCGTATTTTTAATCCCTAATCATCACCTCGCACGGACATAAGTCGTTCAAAAAACATGGAAGGCAGAATACCGTGCAATTCATGCCCAAGAATTAAAGAGTGTCTGAAATGGCTTTTTCACTGAGTCTTAAGAATATATTTTGACATACGAGGAACCAAATTAATGATATCATAAGTGCTTTAATTAAGTAGAAACCCACTAATTCAATAATTGTAATTTTTTCATCAAAACGTCATGTTTTGTTCAAAAAGTATACCGAGAAGAACTAATTTCAATCAATTCTTCCATTAAATATGATCCAAATTAATCTTGCTCTCCTTCAAATTAAAAATTCGCACACATATGTGTGTGTGACGTGTGAAATGGTATAACATTAAACTAATTAGTTGATAGTAGAGGTAATATAATCACAGGTATTATTCTTTTCTGCGATTCAACGGATTTGATCGTTCTGTTGAGACTTTTGAGGAGTAAATAGGGGTTTAATTAAGACAGAAATTAACAGTTTTAGAGCATCTCTCTAAACAACTAAGGGAATATTAGATCCCACGCTAAGAATATAAGAAGGGATTTTTTCAACTCATCCTTAAACCTTTCTTTCTGCTCATCTTTTTAATGCTAACAATAAAACATTTCATAATATCGGAACTCTTCTCGTTACTTCATTTGCACAAAATGGAACTTCTTTTAAACATTTTAAAAAAACAACTCATTGAAAGTACTGATGATAATATGAATCCACATATTTAGAGTTAAATGGGGAGGGAGGCAATGCTAACTCAAATTTATGTACAAGAGCAATGGAATTACTATTTCCATTTTGTGCACGAAAGATTATTATTTCTTCCGGTAATCCACAAAGATAATATTTCAGATTTCAGACTTCTTCTTGACTTTTATAGGGAATAGTAGAGCTATTTGCAATAGAGATGACGATTTCTACTAATTGGACAGGTATATCCAAATCCACAAATAATATGGTACTCTTCCCCATTGGTTTCCTCGAACTGACAAAAAGCAGGGTTCTCATTTTATGGTCTGTATAAGATAGTCAACCAAAGGCATATTAAGGCCAATGTCAAACTTTCAGTATTTTATTAACAGCGGTTAGTGGTGCGCACTGACCCTTTTTGATAGATAGAGGTAATGGATACTGGCATTCTCCCTTGTAACTGGACTCTAGAATCACTGAGAATCCTAGCGGATGAAAAGGTTGTCTGACCAACCAATGTTATTCATGTTCATACTGGTGCAGCTTTTTATCTCAAATGCTCTTCAAATTTTACTTTTTTAAAGGACAAGGTGTAATTAACTGGATAAATGGAATAGCAGAACATAGAAAGACAATTCGAAATATTTTGATTGTCTCCTTCAAACCTTTAATATTTCAAATGAATATAACTTCATTTACACACAAATGTGTTTCTTTGCTCTCCAGAATCCTTCTCTGATTTTTCACGACTTAAATAAGAGGATTTAATCAAATAACGGTTACATAAATAAAATTTTTTCATGAGGGGACCCAGTATAGATCTCAAGGACCTCAGTTTGTCGCGGTGCATCTTCTATGCCTTCCTAAATTCCCGTATGCGCGAACCACATGACACGGTAAGCTTAGCCTAGTATAATTTATTTCTAACTGAAGTAAGCAGCCTGAAACAAGAAATGCTTACATCTCCCTGGAAACAGGAAAAGGAAAGCTTTTACAGTGAGAAGGATATTTTTGGAGCCTTTTTTATTAATGTGACTTTTATAACTTAGAAAGAAGGAGGAATGACGCGTTATTGTTTGCAGACAAGACCCCACTACACAAGACCCAGGGTTCTGCTAAACGGAAGACTCCGGGCAATGGCCGAACCAATTGCCCACTCTAGCGAGAAAGGGACCGGAAGAAAATTCCACCACTTTGAGCCAGGATTCAGGAGGCTTAAAAAACTCTTACTTAAGCACATAGGCTTACAGATAGAGACGGTAAGACAAAGGCGAGAACTCCGGACGAGGAGCTTGACGACCAGCCCGCAAGGCTGTGAAGACCACAACTCCTCGCAGTCCGTCAAAATGATGGTGATTTAAGCGCGGCATGGTACGGTGGACTTCGCAAACCTTGTTCGAGTAGTAGAGCCATCCTTATACATCTTTCTCAGTTCGTCCTATGTGCGTTGGGGGCGCGGAGAGCCAACCTACTCGATGTGGCCATCTACAAGAACGTTGCAGCGAAAGCTCTGCAGCCGTGACAGGCAATCTCCTGAGGTAAGAGCCGGATGAAGGTCCGGCGCCCACGCCGTGCGCGGGTGCTGAGCGAGATTAAGCGAAGGCTGGGTGTAATCAGTCGAGAAAAGATGGAAGTTGAATAGTAGATTGACTATTGGTATTCAAATAAGCACAAACAAACAAAATATACTTTATTGCGTATAACTCCCTCAAAGACAAATAATATGAAAAATAAAAAAATGATTAAATATTTGGTCTCTATAATAGAATCATCCACAAAATATGAGATGAATTTTTTAAGGTATATATAACACTTAATCTTCTCTCAAATTGTGCTGCGTAAACGATCATTTCATGATGCGACCGCACTTTATTTCTCCGAGTTTTATATTATATGTCAGACTTACTTTCACCTAGATTAATTTCTCATCCTTCAGCACAATTTCCAACGATCTTGAAAGAGCAGAGAAGTGATTACTAAACTACTGTGCAAATAGTCATAAAATAATGCGTGATTGGGAAGAGAAAAATGCGCAAGCAAATTTTTGGTGGTGAAAATGCCGAAATAGAATACTACGTGGACAACGTTTTAGTTATTTATCAACGTCGCAGTTGATTCCATTTTTTGATTAGAAAGATTCATGATTTAGGGAAATTAATTTCACATGGTGAAGAAATTGAGTTTTGTTACCTTCAAACAGCGGGTTGATCACCTAATAAGCCAATTATCAATCAATTTACGAAACAAATATCGCTTATGCCCTATTTTACTACTCTATAAATTCAAATATAATTGACTTCACTTTCTCAAACACTTAGTTATTCATTTAAAAATAAATAAAGGGCTCCTGAAATTTGTCACTTAAATTGTAGTTAACATGGGCCCTTTTTTCATTATTTCTGTCAATGGTTTGTGCGAAAATTAGGAGAATGCAGAGCTTAAGGGCTTTGGACAAAAAATTATTTGATATTTCCAAACAAAATAAAGTAATAAATTCTTCATATTCATGGGAAATACTACTTCTACATAAAAATATGCACTGTTCTTGATGAAAGAATATCTTCTTTAAATATTGAACAAGCTTTTGAATCAATTTGGAGCGATTTAAAGCTGGTAAAAGGATGCTCAAATATAATTTTCGTTTCTGAAATGAGCCTCTATCATTTTCATCTGAGCTCCTCCATTTTGAATTTTTTAATTATCTTAAGCAAAATTTTTTTTTGTGTAGATGTTATTTTCCAAAGGCGTATTTATTCAAAAATACATGTAGAGAAAAATTTGGTTGGAAAACATCCGGCTTGTATGTTGCTTTCGTGAAAAAAAGTTTGTACGGAGAAAAATTTCTTGCGATACTACAGGTAATCAAAATTTTTAATGGTTCCAAGCGTCTATTTTTTGTTTTTCTAAAATAAGAGCTTTCCGAGGACGAAGCCTAATACTTCATGAGGCCTCCAAAGTATCTCAAGGGAGAAAATTAATGAATTTTACATACTTTATTAAGCATCATAATTTGATCTCGTGAAATTCTTCGATCGTTTCACTATGTTCGCAATAAACATTAGTTGGTGGAAACCGGATTTGAAGGAAAGGATACGATTGATTCACGAAACGTATAAAACATTCTACATTAATACGAAGAGAAAGAATGTTAATGACAGATTGAATACGATTATGCAAATATTGCGGATATAAAGCAATAATTGCGAGAGTTTGAGTTGGATCTGTAGGCTTTTTTGTTGATTGGTTGGCTGTATAGTTGGTTGAATGGTTGAAAATATGATTTTTGATGTGGCTTTTTATTGATTCCCTTTCTCGGAACTTTTCTTACATAAACATTCATGTGATGTTCAAGCTTGAGAGCTTTGGTTGATATTGATATGTTTATAAAATTATCTTATAAGGACTAGTAAAAGTATTAAATATCAAGACTTGAAAAAGATGAAGTAGGAAAAATAGATACTGCAAGACTATAGCTTCTTAAAGCGGTAACTCAAAAAAGTTATTAGTTACTAAGGAATGGTCTCAGATAATTAATTAGGATACAGGACAAAAATTGCGGTCATGTAGGCCGAAGTTAAGGAACTAAGGTACATTTCCATTTAATTAATTGCAATATAGGCTATACCCTTCGCTATTGGGGGCGAAAGACGAGCCTGTAGTAATAAATTAATATATTACATCACTTCTTTGGATCTCTTCCTTGCTCACAAAGAAAGCTTCGAGACTGAGGGTAAGAAATGGAATTAAGAATTTTTAAAAATATACGGTTTTATCTTCTCAAATTTCAAAAATAATTATTTTACGAGCTTACAAAATCTTTTTGAAGTTTTAAAGCACGCACTCAAATTTATTTGGCAGTAGTATCTCCGTAAACTAGAATGGATTCGATTTTTACAAGTAAATGCTCAAATCATACTGAAAGTTTCGCCTGAACCCCATAGAAACAAGTCAGGAAAGTATTGATTAAAGAGAAGTATACTTTGAAACTATAAATATAATTCTAAGTTTGGAACTTAAAAATAAAAAAGCACATGTATTGAGTTTTGCGTCGCTCGAATTCAAAAGTCTAAAAACAGGGGGAAAGCTTCCCAAATAGAATTTCCATAGACAAAAGATGTTTAGAAGATCATTTTAGACAGTAACTCTCATTAGAGACTTTAAATGACGCTTGGTGCTGTCCTAGCGCAGTTTAGAGGAGATGAAGTACATATGATTTTATTGATTCATGTTCAGTTGCAGGAAATTAAGCAAAAATAATAATATACTTTGTGCAGTAGTAGTCATGAAATAGCTGTAAAAATTTATTGAAAACAAAGAATATGCTTTTAGAGCTGGAAAAGATATACTTTAGGATTGATTGAGAGACTCCAATGAGATTGAAGATTAAGTTTTCCAGTTAAATGTAAAGGAAAACGATACTACACCGATATTAGAAGTTGAATAGATCAATAAACATTTTTGATGAACTTATTTTTCCCCTTTCTGACCGCGTTTGGGCTTATATAATTTATCTCTTGTGATATATTTTTTTCGAACAATTGAACAACTTGATCTGTGAAACCTTGAGAACCTCAAATATATGTAAAAGATAAAATTGAACTTGTTTAAGTTCGGAAAAACTGTGCATAAATACGAATTTCAATGCAAGTCCATTGAACAAATCAAAAGTTTATGTGTAAAATACGTCACATGTTATCAGTTCAACTTAATCTGTGTACGTGAATTGTTCAAATAGTGAAATAGAAACTGAATACCTACATAAATGGCATGTTCCAAATGAGAACTTTTTATAGATAATGAAACTATTGATGCCTCCGGAATGATCCCTTTTTGGCTCCTTTCTCAAAAAATCAAATGTGCTGCCCTTAGATTTTACTGAAACAAAGTGCATCTTTACTTTCATAATGTAAAGTAATGTATATAAATGATTTAGGCAAGGTGTGGTCTGGGCTCTCCAAAACTGCGCTCATTTGTAACTGTTTTCTCGAACTGAAGTTAGGTTACTTCTACTCTAAGCCAAACACTATACAATGAACCGTAAATACCTAATCTCAATATTTTTTTCAAACTTTTAATAATGAAATTAGTTAGAGATTGAATTATCTTTCCAAATGTGGAGAGAATAGTACTAGCCAATCGACTCGATCAAAATTAAAAAAATGGTATTATTCCTTAAAATTGGTGGCCTATTTCAAGTTTGTAGCTTTTACATTACAGTAATTCATGATTGGAATGAACGATATTTGCTTTATCTACTCTAATTAAATTGACTATGAGTACAAATATCTAAAAATCTTAATCAAGTTCGAATATAATTATCTTTATGTATTGTTGGGAAAAATAATTTTACTTCTATAGAATAGACATTTTACTGTAGGTTGTTCTCTGTGAAATTCTTAACATTCTTTCATTTTTCAATTGTAGGGATCTGCTTGTACTTCTTCGATGAATCTATTCACCATGTTCCAGACAACGTACTCCAAAGCGACAATTAATGTATGATTAATTTATTTACATCATGTAAGACGCATCCTTTATGAAATTATCACGCGAGAAGGTCTCTTGTTAATTACTACTGCACTACATGTTTTAATGAAGATACATACCTTAATTGAATGCTGAGCTCATTTGACATCTCTTACCTCGAGATCATCGCTTTCTGACCCAACATTCATGTCTGTATTCCACCCGTTGGTCATTTCAAGCCAGTAAAATTAATAAACATCACTTCATTATCAATCCTTCCTCCGCATTTTGCACCATACACGTCATTTCG
Source organism: Kappaphycus alvarezii (assembly GCA_002205965.3). Classification (NCBI taxonomy): domain Eukaryota; phylum Rhodophyta; class Florideophyceae; order Gigartinales; family Solieriaceae; genus Kappaphycus; species Kappaphycus alvarezii. The sequence goes on along the minus strand of NADL03000704.1, from coordinate 332,376 downwards.
GTATTTCTTGATATACCTATGGATGTTGATTGCTTTCAAACAAGCCAAAGAAACAAGAATATGGATGAATTGTTGCAGAGTCCTTTAGTGGACAGCTTTCCCCTGAAAGCGAGTCCATTAGACTTTCTGAGGTTGTATAATTTTTTTGAGAATTTAGTGACTTCGACGGTATTTTACGCCCGTGAACATACGACAAAGGCAATGAAGAAAGGAAATAAATGATTCTGCAAAGAAAGAAGACTTGGATCCGGTGAGGAATGCTTTGTGATTCTTGCAATTTTTAGAAACTTCAATAGATGCCGCTAAAAGATTTGACGTAATTAAAGACATAATTTGGTGCTCTAGTGTTTTGAAAGGTTCATGGGAAATATTCGATTCAGATCATGAGAAGAGCGATTTTGAGAGTAAGACACATACAATTGACTTCTAGGTAGGTTACCCTGGCCAGCATTATTCAGTTTCCATCCGTTTTATAAATGTCGCGAACGAAACCTTTCTAGAGCTGTTTATTTGAGTTGGGTGAAAGTATTCATTTTTGGAAGAATTGGAAAAGTCAGAGCTAAGTCTCTGTGTCTTTTTTACCTTCACACCGAGCAATCCTAAAGAACGATGCCTGATTACGCCTTTTTTGAAGTGTCATGAGAAGGTGAGTAAATTTCTTTCTTCAATATTTGCTAACCTTAACAAACCCTTTGTAGCACGTCTTTAGGTAGCAAAGAGTCTCATATCGGCGCACCTGGATTGGTATATTGCCTGTAGAGTGGCAATTAGTCTCCTATATCGCTTCAGTATTTCTTACTTTTGACATTCATTAACAGCAGACAAAATCTTGCAGGTACTCTTGCATGAAATTTTAGGATGCTATATGCGTACGATTGTATCTTTCTCATTGCTGAGACACAATACATAATTGCAAACTGGATTCTGTCTTTGAAGGAACAGAAATTGGTCAACCATTCACGTTCCCGAAGAGCGGTCTTATTCAGTATCAGACCGAAGTCCTTACCTGCGTAAAATGGAAGTAGTTACAATATTATTCCATCCCTAAACAATATATTAATATCGAGATCAATGAAAATCTTCGAGCACTGAACGGGGTGAAGCTAACCAGATATATGTTATACATCAGGTAGAAAAAATGTAGTGTCTCCGCTCGGCCATGACAGTCGTTTCATGAATTTAACGGAATAATGAGCTCGGGTGCCACAAAACATCTCGGGGGAGCACAAAACTTACTTCCGAATTGCAATTTTGTCAGCCTTAACTGCCAAGAAAACGTAGTGCTTATTCATGGCGAGCTTTGCTTCACAGTACCTATATCGCCGTCGACGTTACTGCTGCCCACCCCTAAGCATGCCGCCACATATCGCCAAGTACGGTTACCCCAGGCGCTGCCGCCACTCTCGCAGAGCGCGAGAAACACCGTCATTACGGCACTTACTGCAACCAAAACGATATCCTCCTCTCCCCCGTCGGGGTTGATATCTATGGCGCCTTGGGCGACGACAGCAAGGGTTGTTTCCACAGCCTTGCTTCCTTCGCTGCTTCCCGTCGCAGTTCCTCCCCTCAACAGGAGCTCCGTGACTTCGTTACCCGTTTTGCGTTTAGTCTCCAAGTGATGCAGGCGCGATAGGTTTCCATCCGCCGCCCGCATCCAGAGTTAATTTGTGAATACCCTCCGCACGCTTCTGTGCAACATTGTACAACCCATAAAGATTTACCACCAGAGCTTTGTAAGATTCCACATTATGCTAACCATAGACGCCCTCTAAAATTTCATGAGGTAATAAGACCTCTAGTTGTTCCGTACTATTCTCGTTACAAAGCAAAGAGACGGTGTCGATGGTAGAGTAGGATGGGTCTTCATCAAGAATAGTGCCATTTGCCTCTCAATTTAATTTTATTAATCACTTTTCATCTCAACAAAGGATGGATCGTCAACATACCTCTCATAACAGAGAGCGATTCGTGTTCTGTATCGCGAATTACTTTTTGCTTGCAGATCTCCCCTCTACTTGCTGGTGGATTGAAATTCCACCAGCGCTTGCTCCAACATATCACGTACGTGCACACTACCATACAAGTTGACTGCGTATCAGCCAGCTTAAATGTTACAGTATATGAACCCGCCGTGTTTCCCCCCCCTCTTTGACAACCATTTTGTCATCGCAGTAAACTAGCTCCACGGTTCCCCTATCTCGATAAAATTTTCCGGGGACAGCCGGGTCGAGACACCGTAGATATATTACTTGGGGTTACAACAACACTGAGATTGGCCATACGTACTTTTTGGATACCACGCAAAAGAATATATACTGCTTGTAGTTCATGGAGGTTTAAATGGGGAAAGGAATTGCGGACATTACAACGGGCCGGTCACATGAACTGTCAAAATGACGAAATCTTATTAGCATCTCGGAATATCTTGTCTATGAATAATCCGAACTTGTAAATCCCTCTCTAGCAGGTGGTCGAATCTTTCTGGCTACAAGTCTACTAACAGGTCAGCTTGTTCATCATCGAAAATTATACATGGATACTACAAAACTAATTCGTTGTTTTGTATGTTGTAGCCTCCTACAGACAAATCCAAAAGCATTACTTCAAGTTTAGAATCTCTTTGCGATACGGAGATTCGAAACGACAACAAAACAATCAGAGATGGATATAAGTACCCTTAGTATGGGGGAAAAAGGGGGGGGTTCTTTTGTTGGGATGTATGGATTGGCTGGAGCCCATTGGGGAATCAATTTGGTCCTTTAATTTTTGAAAAGTGCGGTTGGGCTATCCCGAGTTGTGAAAGAAACAAGTTTTTCTGGTATTCGGAAATTGAAAATGCAGGCAAGGGCACTAGTCCCTGCAGCTAATTGCGCACAGACTAGGTGAACATGGAACTTGCATTGCAAATGAACCAAATAGTTTTTTACAACCGAGCAGTACGAAGGATATGATGAATCCTCAAACACCACGCCATACCTTTGATTCATTTGGTGCATCAAGCAAAATGATTTTATTGCAACAAGCATCATTTTGTTCGATTGCTCTTGTTTTCCTCTTTGATGTACATATTGTTTCCAGCTTCTCTATTGTTTGTTGAGACGTATTCCTGGAAACATACTATCTTTGTGACTCAGCCGCAAGACCAATTTGAAGTTACACCGTTCGGACTTCTCCAACTTCCCTTATCTGTCAATCGACACCTTCCCATCACAATTGCAAGCTGTGGGAAATTTACTTAAGTAGCTTCCAGGTCCAAGTTCCATCCCCAAAACTAGTTCACACAACACTTCCCTCCTCAGACTGGGTCTTAACGAAATCGAACTGAATTCCAATGAGAATTACTTTGTTTATCTCCATTTTATCGCCGCTCTTGGCACAAGTTCTGGCTCAAGGTCAAGAACCATTTTCACGAGATGGAAGAATCATAACGGAGACAGACTCATTCAGTGAGGAATCTCCTAGTACAAGTCGTTTTCAATCAGAGCTTGTTGCCGGAATGAAATGTTTCGGTGACTTCTGCGACCAGAAGAGACTTATCACTGTGAGAGATGGTCCGATTTACCCTGTTACATTTTCAGGTTACGAATCTATTTGGTTCTCCGAAGAGAGCCCCAGTGAAGCAATCTGCCCCCCGGATATGGTGCTCAGCCAGATTTGGTGCCGTGGTCGGTTCTGTGATAGCCTCAAAATTGGATGTGGGCGGCTGACAGGAAACTACTTCACGAGTCCTATCGAGTTATACTACTGAATACTTCTCTGAGGAAAGAGGAGGAACAAGATTTTGTCCAGATACTTACTATATCCAAGGGATCAAGTGCCGTGGTAACTTCTGTGACAGCATGCAACTTAAATGTGTAAGAGTCTATTATATTCCGCAAAAACAGATCGATGCACGATTCTCAATGATCCCGTTGGATATCTGCAAGAAGGAAACTGGTTCAGCGAGGAGAGGGGAGGTTTATCTGACCTGACTACTGAACCGGTTGTTGGATTCCAATGCGCAGGTCGCTTTTGCGATAACAAAAGAATGATCACTTTGCAAAACCAAACTACGGCAGCTGTGTCCGCATCTACTACTTGGACAGATTGGTTTAGCGAAGAAGGTGAAAACACTAAGAAATGCCCCAATGGAATGATACTGAACCGCGTTGGATGCAGCGATAGGTTCTGTAACAATATTAGGCTTGGTTGCGGCTCCATTACGGCTGGTTACCAAATCGTCCAGGGAGATGTTCGTGAAACGGATTTCTTCTCGGAAGAAAGAGAAGCGCGAGAAGATTGTCCACCGGGATATTACGTCTATGGAATGACTTGCACGGGAAATTTCTGTGATAATATTAGTCTTCATTGTGTACGAGTTCGGTGCAACTAGGTACACGCGAATGGATTTGCCATGGTAAGGGCAAAAAGGCAAGCACTTTAAGTGATTAGGTACGAACAGAACCAGTGCTCAGAGTTTTAGTACCAAATGCGTACGTATAGTAAAGAAATGAGTTCTATTAACACTGTCGCCGATAGCTCTCGGGCTAAATTCAAACGTAGATGTTTTTATTTCGTATTGGGGGATGATGGGTAGTTTACTTCGTCGTCTGACACTTCTAGCGGGGAGGAATCTAAACGGAGTAATGGATTTCGTATCCATTTCCACGTTTAATATGCATAAAGCATATGCATAAAGCAATGCCTGATAACCTTTATTGTAAGTTGGTAAGAACACAAAAATCATGCAAAAGACTTGAGTTAATGGGTAACGCGTACCTACAGAAGTGTACAGTGCAGAAAGCATTAGTCATTAACGGTATGGTTCCGTGGCTTTGGTTACCATAATCGATACTGTATTCCTGCTATGTAAGGGTAACCAACGCGTGTTAAATTATGATTTCGAAGATTATTCTTATTGTGTAGATGGGTCGTAGTTTTTCATGTCTGCTTTTCCTTTTGCGTTAAGTCGAAACTAAAGGAAATAGGAAAAACGGGGGTTCATTTAAAGCATCACAGTTGCTGGCTAATTCCCAGTCGACTTGTATGGCAGTGGTGATGTACTTGAAATTTTGCTGCAGTAGTTCCACTTTACCGCAAAAAAAACCAAATCCTAACGGAATTAGGAGGGCAGAATTCAGATGGTACTCGAAAGGATCTCTTCTGACATCTTTTGACATCGACACGAAATCATTCTTTATCTGACAGCAGTGTAGTACGTTTGGCCATTAGTATTGCTTGGTCATCAGTAATCAAGAGTAATGCGACATTCCCCGTGGCGAAATCCTCAAAGAAGATTTGCAAGAAAACCTAGCTGATAATGTGTCCAAAACACACGAATTGGCAACAAATTTTTCATAAACACCTCTCAAGAACATATGGACAAACCCCAGGTAGGTGAGTAATAAAAGTTGCCTTCAAGCAATCCTGTACGTAATGCTCCACAAGATACTGTAAAGTTTCCGTTTACTGAAGAGTTCAACTGCCAAATCAGGAACCTTCTTAGTTTGAGATTGATTTGAGTTTGTGAGATACAGCGTATAGCACAGGAACCAGGTTACGAACTGGCATCAAGCAACTCATTTCACGAAGGGATCGCATTCAAAACGCTGCCTAGACCGCTCCTTACTTGCTCGATGGCCAAACAGAAGTTTTACCCTCATTCGCCTGATGAAAATATCACAATGGCATGAAACCGCAATATGCAATTTGCAGTGCAAGACCATACCGCATTGGCCGTCTGTCTTTTGAAACTTCACGAGACTATCGTAGATGCGTTAGCGACATTAGCTAGGGAAAATATTTCATTGGCTAAAATGTAACATGCTCCTCACTTCCAGCTGGTGCCTACGCGTGGAAGGATGGACTATATCAGTGCGAACACTGATGATCTAAGTTTCACTTGGATCCCCGTCGAAATTTGCAATACGTTTTTCCTATATCCGTCCTGGCAAACTGCATCGCAGGATAGCTTTTTTTGAACCCGCAAAATACATAGGTCCTTCCAGAACACTGATAATAGCAGAAGGTCCTACAGTTCTTTTGTAAAGAAGTAGCCCAGTGTGGAACTCAACTGCCTTGCTCTGTATTGTACCCGAACTTTGTGCAGTCCCTGAAAATCTTTTGTACCCCATTTTTGTACAATCATGGATGCAAATATCAGTACATGTAGATCTGGGTAAGAATTATTGAAACTACCATACAGTTCGGCAAGGAGGAAACATTTGAATGGTTCATTACTTGAAAGAATGGTCGGCTTGTTATGCCCGCGTAGTTGTTGTATCCTACAAGGGCTTCGAAATACTACTTCATGCTATATGCATAGCGAGGAAACGTGGGATTGGTTTACTGCGATGGCAAAGTTACGAAGCTGTATGCATCGTACTACTACAATTCTGTACTGAACAGTGCAAACGAATTGCTACCAGTTTTTTTCGATATGCCTGAGTACTTCTGGCCAACTTGGAGTCCTATCAACACAGTCGACCGCGCGATTGGTAGTTCAAGCTGTCATACAACTTGTAGACACATAACCATATACATTTTGTTGCAAATTCAACTCAGGATTCATCAAGATTGAGCACACAGTGATCTTGTGTAAATACGCGGAAGCATGCTTCCATTTTCCACAAATGTACTGGCTTGGGAAGTATTCAACCTGCAAAGCAGGCATGGCCTCCCGCTTTGAGAGATTATTGTAATCGTACAAACCACAATTCTGGTAAGTTCCCAAAGTATGGACGGCGGAGAATTCGTTTCAGATATTTTAGTACGGTAGAGATACCGTATTGACCTGTCATTAAGAATATTCCCTGTACAGTGGGGACTTTGACCTACGTACATTGCGGATCACAACATGGCAACGGGTTTGACTCACGGGCCTTGCAATGCGTATTACTTTGCTCATCGAAAAAAACTTTACTCCCTTTCCCTGGCCTCCGACCAGTATTCTAGTCCAGAACAAATTTCAAACTCGCCTGGCAGACAACAACGATTCGAACAGAATAAAATCATCATTCTTTTCAAACCGAAAGAGCCAACAGTCTCCTTTTTCTCTGCATGATCAAACCCGATCTCCCTTAGTTGGTTAAAGAGAGTGCGTATGAAACAAGAAAAGACAGCCGCGAGCGATGGTTCAGTTCCAGTCTAAGCACCTTCATACTCAGTTTATCAATTAGCCTCTCTGGACCTTTCGATCGGAAAAGTATCTCACAGTTAGACCTCGTAGTTCCTTCTGTCATTACATCGATTTTTCATGACGTCTGGTTACTAGACATTGTCAGTGCTTGGGGATCCAAACCATTGGAGGCCCCTGTTCCGTCGTTTATCTACCTTCCCTGGTGCACGCAGGAATTCTTTCACTCAACAAAAGCCGCACAAATTGTCCTCTTTGCCATCCTTCGCACATCCACATTCTTTTTCTTTAGTATGTAATAAGATAGCTGTACATTGTACATCACGGCTGTTACAGTTACATTGCGTGGAATACCCTCCGTTAAATGTTAAACCCCGAGCACTTTGTTTTTTGTAAAAAGAAAAAAGCTTCACATTGCTCTGATAACTCTTTTCGGCCAATACTGCATTTCAGCTTTATTTACCATGAGATAATCAATTCGTTTTGAAGCACTGTACCTGTCAGAGCTCGAATCACATTTCACAATACCGAAAAACGTTAGGCAAGATTTTAGATCTATCGTAGTGGTGAACTAGGTCTTATGTGTACAGTATCATTCTTTGAGTTTCTTTGTTGCCCTATATTTGATCATTGAGAACAGCTGCAGACTGCAAGAGAATTTCAAAGGTAGGCATGTGGAACAGATAGATAGCCCGTTATATGGCTCTATAGAAACGTTGTCTCTATGGAGAGGATAGGTTTAGTAAGAAATATCTCCGAGGATGAGGCTCATATCAAAGCACAATATCTTGACTCCCTGAAGGCCAGTTATGAGCTTGATGCTGTCACTGGTTATGTTCCAAAGTACTTTGAACATTGTCATTTATAGGGAAATGTGCAAAACCCGAGATTTTAATTTTCGCTTACTCTTCACGTGCACGTGCCTTCAATGCAAAGCAAATTGTTTCCGTGAGCTTCCGATCCACCTCTCTTGCAAAGTATTCGTATTATGTATTTGCCAATCGTATCTGCGTAATATTAGTATTTCAAGTTGCATGGGACACGAAGTTTCCATCCATTACTCCCTCGTTACCCCTGAGAGGCTGCTTCCAAATTGCACGAAAGGTGATTGGCCGAAATCTGGCTTATGGAACCTTTTTGAGCAACTTTGACTCATTGAACTTGGTGTCGTTTTCAACAATGTTCACGTTACGCCATTTAGTTTACATACGGTCTTGACAGTGAAGGAGTAGGCGCAGGTTTCAGAACAACTAACAACTTTGCAGCTTATTGAAACAAGGCAAGAAAGAAAAAACCACTACCTGGGCTCGATTTGGACAAACATATTGCGCTGCTCAGTTTATCTCTTCGGGAAAGGGTAACACTTTGCTTCTCCTCGCAAGACATTGAAGTCTGACATCTGTCTTCACACGTAGGTTACCTGCGCCGATGGTCTAGATACTCGGCACGAGGTTCCGCTCCTCGTCCCGGGCACTGAGCTCCGGACCGCTGATATCCTGGTACACCTTCCCAACCCCGGAAGGCACAGCGTTGCGCACCATTGCATGTGACATCACGGTCGTCTCGCCGCTCAGGGCCGAAGTTCGCACTATGGAGACCCAGGTTGCCGGTGGCGCTGCTGACGTGTCGGCCCGCGACAAGGTTACAATCCTGGAACGCAACCTCGCCCGACGTCTCCCCGCTCCCTCATCTCACCCATCTGCCGCGCCAAACACGCCTAACTTCACGTTTCGACCTCTGGCGTTTGATTCCCTGGGCGCCTCTTCCCCCGGTACAATAGCATTTATTGAGGAGCTAGTTCCGCGGATCGCGGCCAAGTGTCACTCGACACCCGTTGTTATCTGCCGCCGTATCTACCAGCGACTGAGTTGCATCTTTATGGTCATCCATCGTTTAAGCTATCCTCTCACGAGCCCCGATGCGCATGGACGACGAGATACATACGGTTAGGTCTTAGCCGTATAGTTAGACCGTGCGCAGTCCCCAGTGGATACTGAATGCATTAAACTTTTTTCTTCAAATGCCATTTGAGGGGGATCGCCGTGCTGAATCGCCAGTATCTCATGTTTGTGAAATTGAAGAAGAAATCGGAATTTGGTTCCCATTCGTATTGCCCTCTCCCATTTCATCTCATACTGAATGCTTTATATGAGCGCAGACCCGTTTATGTTTTCTCCTTTCCTTCTCTCCAGATTCCGTTTAGATTCCCCACGCTAGAAGTGTCAGACGACGAAGTAAACTACACCTTCATTCTCCCCCCTTTATATATCTACATTGAAAAGTAGGCTTGATCGTCTGTTTATTCGTAGCGATCTCCCTCTACTAGTGATAAAACGAAAGTTCAGACTGTACTCTGGGCAATAACACTAACATTCCGAAGTTTCTATTCTATTCATATCTTTTCATTCGGTTGAAAAAGCCGTTCCCGCCCACCTTTTTTAAAAAAGGTTCTTGCAGTCCTGATATATTCCGTCAGGGTTATTACTTATCGTATGGAACATTCTTCAGATCCTAAGTATTCCAATAAACATCTGATTGTATTTTCAGCACTAAAATGTGTATGAGGCTTCTCTTTCGTACTAGACCGGATATATCTTCCAAGAGTAAAACACCCAAACCTTTCCCCTTTCGTTCTATGGTTGAAACTAGGTCAACGATCATTCAGCATTTTGCATTAGCATCATTGTCATACTCTTCTTCGTTTAGAAATATCTGGCCTCCAACATCCCTTCTTGAAACTCCCCCTAGATGGAATATTCCAATAACTGCATCTCTACAATCGTTTGAAGAAACAAACGCGGTATCCACACAACTAATTCTGAGCTGCTTCTTCTCTGAGGAATCGGAATAGAACAGAAGAGAGGCCTAGCGTGGCATAGGCGCAAAGCTTGTCCAGAATAACTGTTTGTTAGAAAAGACATGAGAGCAATGCGCGGTAGGTGGAAAAATGAAGATTCAATTACTAAGGAAAGTATGTTAGCCAGTACCACATAGAAATGTATGTGCAGAGAGAGGTGGTGAGAACTCCGAACAGCAAACTATTGCGTGGAAATACTTTCTCCGTAATGAGTGTGATCCCAACATAGGTCAAACAGACAGTCGTCGGGAGCCAACTGGTACACAATCATCATTGAATGATATCGTCGTCGCCCACTATGGCTGTAGTCGAATTTCCAGAATTTTTAAAACCCGCCCCTAAAAGGGATCAAGAAGCACTCTCACACGATCAGGGCCAGCCCTCGAGTTCCATCCGCCGAGCATCGAGACACAAAGAACTTTCCAACCGTCTACGTTCGTATTGTGGCGTCTGTCTGAATCGGCAAAAAAAGAAATCAGATTTTTTATGGCGCAATCTGCCTGATCACGTGTGGCCTTACAGCTGTGGGATGTACAGTTTGGCACATAAGTGACCGTCGTCTTCGTCGATTGCTCAATATACTACTCACGGACGTTCAATCTAGGTTACTTTATCGACTGCCATCAACTAGGCCGCCTTGACGAACTGAGTAAATGTTCGAATGACGTCATCAGCACTTTCAAATACTCTGAATGTTCTGCCCATCCGGCAAAGTGATCACTCCAACCTTTACTGCTTCACTTCTTGAACACATTTCTGGTCGACATCGTACTCCAACACCAGTGAGTAAGCCTCCTTTTCAATTCCCACGCCAATCAACAGTAGGACGTTAGTTTGGACATCAATAGACCATTCTCGTCTCATCACAATGATAACTCTTCCATACATATTTTGTTGCGACAATACGATCAAAACGTCTCCAATGTTAATGAACGTATCCAACAATCAGTAACCTCAGGTCCTGTTACTAGTGGATGGGGAAGGTTTGGGCGATTTACTTTTGGAAGATATATCCGATCTAGTGGAGCTATAAACGTGATTGATCGGACGTTTCATGACGACTATTCACAATGAGCATTAATGGGTATGGGATTCTCAAGGAGTATGACCGCTATCTGTAGTTTGTATTTGTTAGCATCTGTTTATTGTGCTGAGTCAATGTCGTAGCAAAATGTATAAGTATCCTGTCCTTTCTATAGTCAGAGTAAAGGGAGGATGAGCCTTGAGCCTCTGGCGCCGTCCTGTACTTGAATATCTGAGGACACATAGTGTTATGTTGTTCTAAACGTTTCCATCGTTTTTATAGTTATGGGCCCAGCGCCCCAGGCAAAAGAGCTACCTTCTAGACCTCGATTTAGTTGGGATGCTAAGTCTTCTCCGTGGACAGATGCGAAAGGTGACCAGGAAGAATATCGTAATGCTGTGAAACTGTGGCAGATGTTTCACAATGTGTTACTTGCATTGAACGACAACAAAGATACCAGAAGCCTTACAGGCTGTTTGTTTGAAGTCTCAGCTATATGTTCGAGCAAAGGATTTGGGATCTGGTATTACGGATGAAGAGTTGATTGGCGACAATGCTGTTAATTTGATAGTTGGCAAAATCTATCAGCGTGACGCACTAAGCGTTGTTAGTGAAGCATGTCGCGCATTCAACCAGCTGTGGAACATCCGCAGAACGGCATCCGAATCGATGAAGAATTTCGATTCAAGATTTTCTGCGCAGGTGGCGAAGTTCAATAGCATTTCATCAACACCGAAACTACCGGAATGTATCACAGCTGTAATGCTGTTGTCAAACCTTGCTATTGACGATTCGCAACGGGTGCCTGTCATGGCTGCTGCTGCTCCCTCAGAAGGAAGCCTGAATGCGCAGTCAACTAATGATGGGTATCTCGGAGCAATCACGTATCAGTCTTTCGCCTCAGTAATCAAGCAATGCGATAAGACGTCGGAAGTATCTGATGCTTTGACAGCTAGTTCAGCACGCACTTATGGACAAGCATCTGGATCTGGCCGTGGGCATCGCGATCAGGGTGGACGCAACTCAAAGGGAGCTCGTCCCAACATGCGTTTTCCTTGCGATACCTGCAGGGAAAAAGGACACTGGAAGAGGCAACATAGAGCTGATGGCTCACTGCCACCCCATGTGAAGTGCTTTGATGCACCGTATAATGGAAAGCAAGTGGCCGGACGAAATGGTCGTCCATGCTCATCGAAGGATCATGCTCGTGGTCAACGTGTCTCATGTGAAAAGAAGACCGTCTCGTTTCACATGGAAAACGTTTATTATAGTACAGTCGCGAATGTAATTGACCAAATTGGTCCTCTACTGGATGACGGTGCATGTTATCCAGCTATTAGCGAAGTGGAACTTCGCTCATTTACTGCTGATTTCGGTCTGCCCTCGCATCTCAAGTTGTATGATATCCCAGAGAGACTGAATGGATATACTTTGTGGAAGCATGGCACCGGCAACAACGCCAGTCTGCCTAGACATATTTTAGGCTCGTCTGTGCTGTATGGACGTACGGATAGTGGACATCAAATGGAAGTAAGTCATCTGGTCTTGGAAGGATCCTCGCAGTGGCTAATAGGCCGTAATTTTTCCCGCGTAGTCAACATTGAGCATGTCGGAAGGAATGCACTTTCGTTTGAGATCGACATTGTTGCTGATTTGTTGACGATCATCGACGGAGAATTTCTCTCCTACTTGCCTATGAGTCGCTTTGCAGTGACCACTAGTAGTTCAGCTACGCTTTCGTTCTTGAATGCGGTCACGTCCAATGATGTGCCTTGGAATGATGTTAAGAAGATCATTGACAAGTTGCACCGCCACGTATGTGGACACGCAAGCTTTATGGACTTCAAGTGGTTGCTTGAAAGGAATGGCCTCTGGAATAATGCAGTGTCTTCCTATCTTACTAAGGTAATTGATGGCTGTGCGGCCTGTCGTTGCACGTCTCATCCTCAACCTAATCGCAAAGTGTCCATCTCTTCCTTGTCGTAAGAGCTCAACGATGGTGTGTGCGTCGACCATTTTTTCTTAGAAGGACTCTGTATCGTATACTTTATGAACATGTTCTCTCGATACTCGGCCAGTTAAGTTGTCCCTACTACAGCGTTGCGTCATGCAGTTATTGGAATTGAGGCTGCCTGGGTTGCCCTGTTTTGGCGCCCTCAGTCATTTCATGTGGACGGATAGTTCCAGGTCGGGGAGTTCAGAGATTATGCCGACCAACTTGGTATTATTATTCGCCCCATGCCTCCTAGGAGACACCCTTGGAACCCATTGGAGTCAAATCACATTATTATTCGCAGTATCTCTATTCGTTTGAAGGAAGCTGCTGGTCAGAAGCGTTTTGACGAAACACTTGCCGCTTATAAGTCTGTAAATATTTTAAATACGCTTTATGGCAACGATATCATGTCTTCATTCGAGCAATACAAGGGTTTACTCATCCGGTGTACTCAAAGCCTCTCGAGTGTCTAGTTCCTGATGATTTCAGGGAGGCACAAGAAAAGCTCCAGGCAAGGAGAAAGTTAACGCTGATCTTACGGTCTAAGGCAGTCAAAGAGCTGCCGATATCTATTGGGGACAAGGTCGAAGTTTATCAGAAGAACGATCATAAAAAGATAGGTCATTGGACGCAGTCAAAAAGTATTCTCTCTATTGATCGTCAAGCTCGCTCGCTTAAGGTTCCAGGTAGTAATGGCCGTGATCTTACTGTTGCTTTCGAGGATATCAGACCTGATCTTACGCAGATCAGTTTCGCACAATACGTTCAGGAAGGAATCGACAGTCTGGATAATAATCTGGACAGAGTAATGAATAACCTCTTGACTAAAGTTACTGTAACTGATGATAAGCGAAAGGAATCATCTTCGTCTGGGGATGACACTGTTGACACTTCAACGGATTCGGACTGTAACGACGCCGAACTGGCAACTGAGTCTGCCAACATTGAACCGGAAACTGGTGATCGCGTTTCGGTTTACTAGCCTGAGGATGATACCTTCTACGACGGTACTGTTGAATCTTACGAAGAAGATGGTCTTGTTAATATAGCCTACTATGATGGTGATACTGAATGCTTGGACATGACGGACGAAACGTGGAAGTTTGTGTGAAAATTGGAAAAATAATTTTACAAGTTTTGGAAAACTATTTAACTGGTTTTCCATATCGAATACAGTGATGAAAAAATTGTGGATAAATTTTTTATCAGAGGTCAATAATTTTTTATTTATTCTGAATCACCGAAAATAATTTTATCTACTTCTCACTGGCCCATTTTTATACTGTATTAGACGTGAAGCAATCTTTATGTCTTTCAGCTGGTTTTTATATTCTGCAGTTATAATTATTGGAATTATATTACCACCAAATTATTATTTAGATTAATGCTCACATGGATAATCATTCTATAATTATTATTGAGCATGAATTTGGTCTACAATTATTATTATACTGATGGAATCATCTTTGTATCTTTCTACTCTGATCTGCGTTATAAATATTCCTAGGTTGTTAGAAAATTTTAGCAAGTCTCGGGCCATCGAACCATCCCCGTAGATCAATAAATATTGGTTCTTTTTTTATTATTCTCAATCCTAGTGAGGTAATTTATAATTCACTTATTTGGAATTATCTATTTTGCATCTACGCTTATCATTTATTTTTTACACCCTCACCCTCCTGTTGGAAGGAGCGAGGGGATTCACGACGGTAATATCAAAAAAGTCGGTCCCTCCGCTGCTTCCCATTGATCTGATGTCAGTTCTTGTGCGGTGGAGACCATGGCGTAGCTCTTTAATGGGATGACGAGCAGCTCTTGCGAGGTCTTTCGCGAAAAGTGTGACTTGGCGCTCATGTCGGTTGATCCTTTGGGTTCCATGCAAGTAGTACATGGGATGATCGCCATGCCCATCGAGTTTCTCCCAGCAATTCCTTTTCGGGCATGGCGTGCCAGGGTGAAAAGTGGGACTTAACGGTAGTATTGAAGCAGTTGAGGATGAAGAAGAAGCCATTCCCGAACAGTAGGGGTAGACTAACATTCCCCAGGTATTAAGCTATCCAAGCCAGCACTGGTTGGGTTGTCGGGTTGATCGCGACAAAAGCTCGTTGGTACATGAGAGAACAAATAGTGGTGAATAAATGAGGTCACCCGAGAGTAGGACCACTGCCTTTACAGAGAGCGAGTTATGCATCAAACGTTGACATACCTTGTTCAGAACCGAGCCCGGCAAACCCGTACACGGGAAATGCCTGAAAACAGAGAGTTAGCCACTAGATTAAGTAGCTTGAGCGATAGTTGCCAGACAGTGTTAATGGAAGCCAATGACAGAGGTTGTGCACTAATATTTGATGTTTTAGTTCCACACACTCTTCTTGAAATGGGTTAATTCAAGCTGAAGATGATTGAAGAAGACTCCTGTGGATGACTAAATAGAGTTTAATACCCTCTTTTACTTGTACCCTAAAATTATGTCAACTAATGACCTTCCTTACCCATTTTGGACTTATAATATCTGACGGTGATGTTTGATAAACATGCCTCAACTCCAGCACCCGACCTGGAACCCAAATACTAATAGGTAAGAGCCAGAACAACTAAAAAAATTCAAATAGCAAGTAATGTCGACCCCAAAAAGCGGGGCAAAGAAACAGTAACGAGAGTAGTCGAGAGCATTTCTCCCACGAGAGATTAATCGTTGTGAGCAAGAGGTAGCTTCTCGATGGCAGATCATAATATAGCGTCTAATTAAACAAAAGCCATGTTTATCTACAGCAGCACAGCTGTAAGTATCGCTGAGCAGTCGCCACCTCTTGCGTTTCTCTTGTACCCCAAGCGAGTCCACTGTATGAATCCTTAATGAAAGGACTCTCGCCGGCTGAAAACCACACACAAGCTAGATAAGACGGATAATATACAGTGAAATGGTCACTTTCCGTTGTTTACCCTCTTTAGCGTACACTGAGGTTATAAATCTCAAACTTATATCCCTTTATTAAAATTACCTCTGTCCTATCCTCCAGTCTTGCTAACTACGGCTCCCTATCTACTCGCACTACGACCTCTACAGTTGGTCGTTGAACTATGCGACTAGCCACGTAAGAGGTATTACTTAGGACAACCCGGACTCAGTTTTCTGAGATTTTTATCATAGCAGAATGACGAAGCACTGTTCTATCGTGAGAAGTCTTTCATCAATAGGCTCGGTCAATAGCTATAAACGTATACTTCGCCTCAATTAAATACTAAAAGAAGCTGTTCTTCGGGAAGATGACAGAAAATTAAGTGGCCACCTACTCTACATGGTCCATGTCCAACTGCTTCTCTTATTGATGAAAATATACCATTTGTTCCCCCGTGGACTCCAAACAGGCCTAAAAATCTGTGACACTCCATAAAAAGACCTCACTCTCGCCACTGAATTGATTAAATATGCGATCTACGCTCGCAAGGTCCGAAAATGACTAAATTATCAGCGAGGAAATAATGGTAATACTGCAAGAGGAACATTTAAGGAGAATCTCACGGAGTAAGTTCCTAATTATGTAAACGTATCACTTGGCCGATTCTTCCTCTAAATGAAGTCCACCCTGAAAAAAGACCAAAGTTGAGGCTCTATACGTAATCTGGGGACAGAGAGACAAACCAAAGTAAAGAATAGTTCACACGGCCGCAACAGTTCAACCAACTTCCTTCAGATTTTTACTCACCCTCTCTGCAATCCTTTGCTTAAATAAATGGATCACATACATTACGTGAGCGTATATTCAATCTTTTGAGACTCTGTAAAGGTAGTTTTACATTAAAAACCGTCCCGTCGTTTGTACTAAACTTTGATCAATACAATGCTTCCAACTCCTTGCCCCTTTGTACGGACTATATGATGAAAGACATTGCAATATTCCGGCATCATCTCGAGGACCTCTACATGATGCCCCTTCCAATCAATACAGCCCTCTATTAACTTCTTCAAATGGATTGCTGAAAGGAATTCGTGGTAGATACTTCAATGACCTCATCCGAGGTTTTCTAAGAGACTAAGCAGAATACCGAAATGAAAGACTAGTTACTTTTTCCTTTCGACTTCCCATTATGTCCCATTCGTCAATTAAAAGATTCTCATCGACCAATACAGATACCTACGAAAGTTAGAGAACCTTCCGAAAGATAGCTCCTTCTCCAAATTTCGATCAAGACGCATGAAGGATTCCTGACTTCATCATTCTCGCCCGTATCTCGTCTTCAAAATCTATCAATTTGGGCAAAATCCGGATGAATATTTCCTTGAAAACCAAGCAACCACAATTCGCCATCTGAACAGGCCCATCAAGTATGGTATCGAAAATAGCCTGTGCCACAGGGTCCCCACATAACAGTCAATACATCTTCAAATTTTCGGGTTCCGTAAAGCTTCTTTCGAAAGAACGCAAACCTCTCGTCAATGCTCGGCTTCCTCAATTTCCTCTGCAATGAAAAGTAGACCGTTTTCCTGATTCTTTTCAAGTCTTTTTAGCCTCTTATACTAAAACATTTGTAAAAACAGGCGAATTTGTGGCCCTAGGCGATATGATGGACATAAATATCTTATAATCCCGGTTCAAATCCCAAGTACTTCACAAGCAGGTACCTGTACAGATATTTACTGACTAAATGTGCCCATTAGATGTCTAGGGCGAAAAAACAAAGGACTTTTCAGAAGTGGGTGATGCAATAAATTGAGGCTACCCGAAAAGTCTTTTCGTAAACACCTTACATCAAACATTTTACTCGTTAGGAACTCGACTAATCTCATATATGCCCTAATTAAATGAATGAGTCAGGCCACTCTTCTTGAAGACATCCAAGACGGGTTTGATGAGTTCAGGCAGGTCCGTGGATTAGAAGCAACAAAATATTTTGAACGAAGTACTCACTATATCCTTTTTCCGCCACTGAAGCTTCTTTTCCCTACAAATAAACCCTCCGATGCGCTTAGCCGAAACTTATTTATTGAAAGATCGGTTTAAACTCTTGTAACTGTCGACATCCAAGAAGTGGTTGCTTTCTTATTGGAAATTCTTCTCTGCAACCATTCCTACAATAAAACTTCCTTTTTATGCACTCTTCAATTCAATAATAGCCTGAAAAGCAAGTATTAGGCTGTCCTGTTGCTCTCTTTCCCTTTACGGGTGCAGCCTCATGTCCAATTTCATCCTCAAATCCAAAAAAGCCTCTCCGCTTCCTGTAGAATCTGAAACCTGGCTACAGTCATCTTCTATCGTTCATCCACTACTAAAGCAGCCTCCAACCCTTTAACAAGATGAACTGCAATTCTCGTCGCCACCAGTAGGTTGAAAAATAATTATACAACAGGAAAGAAGCGACTGATTTCCAGGATGGCGAATTTCTTCAAGAGTACGCTCTAATAACGAGATCCAGGACTTTCCGTCACTATCTCCATACCTAGTGTCTATCTGCAATAGTACTGTCCTAACATGAGGACAAACCTATTTATCATATAAAAATCTACAGTAAGAAAAACATTTTTAGGCCCTGTAAAAATTTACAAAAAATATACACTAATAACATACAATTTCAGTAAATAAGTGCTCAGTGGCTTCAACTCTACACCAATTCGGCTAAATCATTCAACTAAAACATAAAATATGGCAAATTTGCACTAAAATCAAAGGTTATCAAGTGGAATGAAGTAGCACTTTGAGTAGCGCTAAAATTTCCGAAAATTTTTTTTGATCGAGCTTCACTACTGTTAAAAGTATTGGTTAGCAAAAAATGACAGAAAAGGAATATTTTTACTTAAAAATTTGTCCCTAACCTATGTCCTTACATGAGTACAAATGTCCTCATATGAGGGCAATGATGCTATAAAAATTAGGTGACTCTCCAAGAACTCGATGATCTCCCGCATCAAATTTTTTCCAATACTCTAACCTCTGGCACCACCAGAGGTGGTGCTGCTACCCAAATAATACGGTTACCTTCGGCATTTCTTCATAACTATGCTTATCTTCGGGAATTCAACAGCCCATCCGTCACTCGAAGGTGGCTTTAAATTTGTTTTGTCAATCTTAAAATAATTCGAAGAATTTCCAACCAAGCTCTTGCATGCAATAGATAACACGCTTCCCCAAACCCTCGGCCTGGCTGTCGAAAATGCCGGCATCAATTCCACACAGCCCCTCGCCAGCTTCCGGTTCTCTACTTTCATCCGAACTATCTGAGCTGTCTTCTTCACCGTTATCATCCTCATATTCTAAGTTGCTTCATCTTCCTAACTATCCTTTTTGAAAAGCTCTCTTCCATTTGTTGTGTACTATTTTCATCCAATTCATCCTCTTCTTCATTTCAATTGTCCTCGGACAGGTTACTCGCACCATTCTCGCAGACTGGACAGCAAATACCGTTATGCTTCGATTTCAACCCAGCCGGTCCATTTTTCTCTTCTATCTGTGGCCGTTTGTACCTCAAACTTGTCTCTGATCCGTTGTCCTCTCCACATTGTGTCGCCGAAATGGGCCATTCAAACAGGTCTCTCGCCACCGTCGCCTAACAAGATGCATTAACTTCAAGTAAGATAACTTTTGACAGAGTTAGTGGTCTGGATAGGCTTAAAAGAAAAACAGCTAGGGCGACTAGGGCGACTACACACAACCGTCTTCGTTCACAAAATCTATCACATTGAGCTAGCAGTGAGCTCACATTTATGCTGATTATGTGATCTAAAAATGCAAGCCTAAAGCGACGCCACTCAACTGCACATGTGCTATACCAAGTACACATTTCACATGGTTACTACCAAGTACAAATGTTACATGTGTACTTGGTTTAGCAAATGTGCACCCTATAGTACCATGGTACATTTAACTTGTGCTGTACCACCTATATATGTGCTTTGTAAAATACCAAGTACACGTGTTCTTATGAATTAAGGGTTAAAACTCAAGGAAACTTCTCTAGCAAATGGCAGACACGCGCCTCGAACCCGAACAAATGCTCAAATCCGAGGCACTACCAACACACCAACCCAACGTTTTTGCCGCTCTGGAGATATTACCATGCCTCGCTCCCACTGCAAGTTGGGTCGATTCTGGAAAGGCGTGTAAGGAATGTCTTCCTTCTCGATCAGGCTCAGTAATGCTCAGAGTACCCTGCCTCACTCAATCAGTGCTTTCTTCGTCACAGCAAGCGAGGGGTCCTAGCTATTGCTGTCCTACTGGTGTTATTCGGGATCGCTCACTTCGAGAATTCGTCGCTGTTGTCGTTGCGTTCTGTGAGCACGTCGCTTACACCGGGAGTTTTTCAACCCGTTCATTTCTCGGCTTGCCGAAATTTCAATGGCGAAATTTTCTTCAGTCCCCTTTGCTGGAGTATGCATTGGTCAAGCCCTTGCCGGGATGTGTGTTTAGCAGGCCCAATTAATTCTTTAAATAAAATTCCCAGTTCCCCCCATACCAACATGTCCACAGAGCTTTTCAGTTACTATAAACAGAAGTAATTGATTACTTTTATGCCAAACAATGCGAAAGCAGAGGACAGCATCTGCATGTGGCCGACATAGACCACCCGGTTAGCTCCTAGCTAGGAATATAGTTGGATCTTGCAGCGGGCAACCCTAATACTTATGCCATAAATTTTTTTCATTAGTTACACGATATTGTCTTCTCTGACGAACGATATGGTCTTCTCTGACGAACGCTATCGTTAAAGCTATCGTGTAGCGCGCACCTGTGCACGTGACCGACGTTATCCACCCGGTTAGCACTTAGCTAGCAACATAGTCGATTCCTACACTGGGCCCTTGATATTATTCAAGTAAAGTTTGACTGTCACCATCGAAACTAATTAATGCAATCTATTTGATATCTGTTCTGCCACGGTTGCGCACCGTAACAATATGACTTACCTGCAGAGATAATTGTCGCATCAACTCCGCTCGGCCTCCTACAACCTCACAGAGGCCACCAATTTTGAGTTTCAGCAGCTGGCCTTCGATTTAATGGGTTTTCATTCTCATGCAACCATCCTCTTAGTAGAGGTTCTGCTGCCGTGCATCGCGGAGAATTTCAACACATCCGTTGGAGTTATAAGCCCACGTATCTATAGACTAATTAGTTGCTCAATATTTTCGTCTGATGCACAATCTATTTTTCGCGCATGTCGCTGCACGTGGCCGAGGCCGACGTAGACCACCCACTTAGCCCGTAGGTACCAATATAGTCGGATCCTGTACCATACACCGGTCAAACTAATGATTTAATAGTTATCACACCATATCACTGGACTGGACCCTTGCAATAGGTCGTAAATTTATTCATGTTCGACGAGAGAGGGGAGTATTGATTTACGGTAGCACAGCTGTAAGTTTCGCCTATCGGTCGCCACCTTCTGGGTGGCTCCTGTACACTAAGCAGGTCCACCACAGTTATACTTAATGCAAGGAATTCGTTTTGACGGACGGATACACACACAAACCAGACAAGCCAGAGAATCAACTGCCTTCGTTGGCGTGCTCTGCGTTGTTTATTCTCAAATTTCTTTCCCTTAATTAAAATTACCCTGATCCTTTCCATGACTCGTGCCACTCACCGATTCCTTTCTACTCGCGCGAGGACCTCCAGAGTTGATCGCATAACTGATCCGTTGGGAACTAAGAGGGGCTGCTCTTTGATCTGTTTCACTCGTTATGAGAAGTTTAACGCCAATCTGATACTTATCTTATTGCTATGGTGACTGATTTACTCAACGTTCTAACGAATCATGAGGCAATGATTCAGAAGGAAATGTTTGGCATTCCATATTCGAGCCACTTCGGGTTAAGTCAACATTTTCATGGAGAAACAAGAGCACCGTGCAGTTTTCGACAGATGTATTAGTTGGTATTGACTATATTACTGAATACAACGAAAAACATCCTCCGTCAGAAAACCTAAAACTGGAATGCTTCAAGATAAAATAGGAGATATTTTGCTCGTTAGACACTTAGCCTAGACAATTGAGCCTCATTCCCCGCCCAAAATAAGGAAGATTGTTTCAGATCATTTCGTAGAGTAGCCAATGATAGAGAAGGTAAGAAAGACCGAGTTACATAAGTAGGTAATGGTCAGAAAAGTCTCTGTCCGAAAACCGCGGTTACTTCTCCATTAATAATCGTTTTTTATGTATTCTATGTCAAGCCTAGTATTTCTATACAGTACTATGATATAAAGTGTTAGCCCCACCCATATTATATCTCACTCATCTCCGTACTTGATAACATCAGCAAGCCTGCGGAAGAGTTCTGCATTAAACTCAAATGCTAGACTCTAATTTGGATTTGTACGAATGGCGAAACACATCTGCATCTATCTACTAAAACTTCATTATTAAAGAAGCAGTAGTTCAAAATGGGCTAGTTTCTCACACTTTTAAACTTTATTTGTGCATAGTATCATAGTTAGTCTCTAACTTTCATATACCATTTTAAGCAGTCTTTCAGGGGTACTACAATTGACTTTAAAGATAAACTCATGCGAAATCCCCTATCACGCCTCCATCGTAGCAAATTTCAATTCCAAGATATAATTTATAGGTTACCTCTCTTATAAACCTTCCAGGCCAAAGCAGCCAATAGTTCTCATTTATACTTTCCGAAATGGGCTTCCGAAGCCATGGGAAAATATTAATAACATTTAACTGTAGCCAAACGCGCGTCTTTCCAAAGGAATAACTCACAGTGTTGCCTTACTACAATATCAATTTCTGTTTTTCGTACCAGAATTCGACTGCGAAAAAGATCCAAGCATTTGCTTGGAACTTCCAAAAATGTTGCTAACTTCATCTTCTCGTCACAAATTATCAATTCAGATACCCTATATAAATAATTACCAACCCACAGTATAAGTGGGCCACTCCAATCTAAAAAGTAAAAGCAAAATGACAGTATTGGAACGCAAAAGATAGCAGTAACAACTCACGCCATCTGGACCATTAAGGTTGAGTTTATTTATAACTAAAATTAGATCAATAAATTGTCCAACTTGCTTATTTTTCGACGCACCCAGACTATTCTTAACTCCTTCTGATCCATTTTCATGTATATTCACTTGACTCTCTTATTTAATTGCACTTCAAGTTTCCACAGATTGAGAGAATTTGCTAGATTACCAATAGTTGTAACTGGCAATTTTAGACCTGTTGCAAATTAGTGGAGCTAATTATTCTATTGGAAAAATTCCGAATCATCCGCAGTATTTGCTGCTTCTGTCATCTTGCGAGCATTTTACAATCCGGCCTCTGCAAACATCCTCAGAAACTTCTCCATGGTTTTTCCCTCCAGGCCATTCCTCAGTCCTATATCGCTGTATGATATCAAATTTCAGTGATAAGCTATAGCCTGACAATTTCTGTTTCTCTAACCGCCTTTCGAGCCCCTATCGCCGAGCCTTAATAATTTTAATCAATAGATTTACCACGTATTAATGTCTAAAGTGGTTGAAAGAGGACCAAAATAATGCTAAATGTCGATTATTTTAACATTTCTTGCAACATTTACTTTTTTAAATTATTAGGAACTAATTTATTTGACGCTTTATTCCATACCAAGATTTTTCCTTTTAGGTTGTTTGATGTTACTCATGGCCGTTTAATGGCCCGAAATTAGAAATCAGCGCCTCCATTTACAAGATTATGAGCTCTTGGACGGGGTAAATGGGTGAGCAAGAGGTGGATTTGATGCTTTTATGAGCCGAACTACCGCTGTCTCTCCCATTTAACTTGCATAAATGCACAGCGTAAGCCGAATACAACTATAACATTTTTGTATTGTCTGTTAAGGTTATAATTTCTCATATTACTTCACATAACTTGCAGAACAGACTAGAGGTGTAAGTGTAATGAAAACTTAAGTAGTTTAGAACCTTGAAGGCAAACCTAGATGCATTATTTCTTCTTCAGTCGATAATTCTATATGAAGAGCCTATCGGAACGACAGACGCTCCTTTCGGTGGAAAGGCAGATAGAACAATATATATTCAATTCAAAGGGGTTACTGACGATCAGCCTAGAAATTCATAAATTAAATTGAATGAAAGGCGAACTCAGATCGATCCCAGATAATTACAGTCCACTGAAAGGGTTACTCACCTCTAATGTCAGCTTTAATTAATATAACCAGAAGATAAACATTGATGGGAGGCCAACGTCACTGCTATTTACAGCATTCCCTGATCAAATGCGCCTTCAGAAAACTCGAAGAGTACGAGACTAAATTGGTTCCATTTCCGATGAGATTTTTAGTTTGTTGAATCACGAATCAAAAATTTTAAAAAAACCAAAAAGTTGAGATGAAAATAGAAAAGAAAAATTGAATTTAGATATCGCATTATCCGTTTGATATTATTCATATTAAACAATTCGAACCAACTCGTTTGACGGTTCAGCAGTTGCGGCAACAAGCAAAAAGAGATGCAAACTGCTCAATTAAATAGCTCTCAGCTAAAATTAATTCTAGAGAATATGTAAAGGACTGGTGCAAGTCATCATCAGTTAGTACCATGGAATCAGGGAGAACTGATAAGCTTAGTAGAAAATAATTGTGTCGCTGCTTGAATTGAAAACTGTGGAAATTACTTTTATAGGCAGAATGAAGTTTTTTCTTAGCCAAAAAATAAGTTCTTCCAGAATTGCACTCCTACCTTTTGAACGTATATTACTCTACATCTTCACTCATTATTATAAAAAATGTTAAATTATTTGAAACCTGTAAAACGGCTACCGCAAAACAAATTTTCATTGAGTTCAGAAACCGCGGTGAAAGCAACAGATAAAAGCTGTGATTCCACAATAATTCAGTTAAAATTTGAAGAAATTAATGAATTTTATACTGCCAGTTCTAATTACGAGCATCGATTAAAATCTAACCCAATATATCTAACAGCTGAAGAAAGGATCTATTATCTTAATTGAGATATATCAGCCCAATAATCTCACTGGTGATACACATTCCGTGGATTAATTTGATAAAATTTGGAGAGGTTTACGAGCGAGAATAATGAGAAACAAAATCAATTGCTCTGATTCCGGCCTTATATCAATGAAAATTGAAAAATACATCTTCGAAGTATTTACGTGGGTAGTACCAATTCGCATTACAAATACATATCATTATCTAATATTTAGCAGATAATAAGATGCAAATTAAGTAAAGTAAGTGCTTTACCTTTAAATTCCAGACTGTGTCGCCCAAATATATCATAACAAAATCAAAAATAGGTTTTAAACACATTCAGTACATCAAAAGAACTAATTATTCCTTAGGAGACCAATAAATGGAACCAAAAAATGTTAGCATCAAATCTTGCGATACAAAGTATTAGAAACTGTCACTTTATGAATTTAAACATTCTGTCTAGAAAAATGACAAATTTTTCTACTACTACTGAAGGGAGATGTATTTATGAAAAATATTTTAAAAAAGTCCCAAAACCTAATATTGGATCACTTTATAAGTCATTTCAGAAATATTTTGTTTGGCTGGAAATTAAAATTGATGTTTTAACTGAAAATGGTTTCATTCTGTTAAATTTCACCATGTACGGAATTATACTGTATTTTACTCCTAAAATGTCAATTACTTCTAATTTGGACAGATTTCCACGCTCTAAATTAAAAAATAAACTAATAATAAAGTATATTTATACTAATTGAGGGATTATATGCTCAAACATTCGGGAAGATAAATATCAACCCTGTATAATAGATTTTTCATTAAATAAGAATTTAGCAAGATCTTAGAAGGATTCAATATCAAATTTCCACCACTCCAATACTAAATTTATCACTTGGACTCTCTGCAACTACCTGATATTTCCAAATATTAGTGAATATTATCATTTCCCGTTATTTGAACTTTTATTCTCGTATATCTCTATGGTAATCTTATTTAAGGTAGTATAGAGGTAGTTAATTAAAGTCATATTAGCTGTTAGCTATAAATATTGTGAATTAACGTACAAATTTCTATAATTCGCATTTAACGTTGGAAAATATAGGATAGAGTTTGATCCAACAAAATGAAGATATGTAAAATTGGGAACCACCATCTGCAATTGGTAGAGGTCAATTTTTGTGTGTATTTCATGTACATTACCATATTTTTGTCAACGCTTTTGCAAAACTTTTAAGCCCTAAAATAGATCTCAAGAAAAGAGCTTTAGTTTTTAATTTGCTTCAGACCACCAAGAGTCACTAAAAAATTCGAAACTTACTGAAATTACTGTTCCGAGTCGCGCATTTGTAATTATACCGTACTATCATGGTACATATGTATCTAAAAAATGAATAAGAACATTTTGAATGCAAAATTATCAAAAAGAAACAAGCCAAAAAGCTTTTCAACTCTTAAAATAAATGAGTTACAATAAATACAGAACATATGAGCAAGAACTATTTTTATTCGTCATCGGAACCTCCTTTTTGCATTGATAAATTCAGTAATGCTCTTTTAGTTACTATATCGTAGCTTTTTGGGCCAGTAGTCGTCTTTTGTGCCCCCTCGTGCTCTAAAATAGCATATTGGGTTATTTTCCGGCTAATCGCGGTGTCTTTGGGGCACTTGAACCCGTAAGTGCTTCTTTGAATGATAAATTGCTTCTTTTATACCATTTACGGACTCAATTCGTTTCCGTACATTGCGCCCCTGGAATACGGGTGAATGTAATAAGAAAAGAATACAAAGCATTAGAACTTACTGTTATTGTCCTCACTACCCCTGCAGTATAAGTGGAGATTTCAAGGCTTAGAGATAGTCGATATTGATAACTTATTGTCACTAGAGCAGCAGCGTTGAGTTTTGGTGTGTTTTGAGCTCGAAGGTGATAAATTTTACAGTATTATGTCATCAATGAGTGAGATGAACATTTGCTTCAATTACTATTTAGTATTTTCGCCAAGATTAATTGTACATTATCACCGGGTGATTATTTGCGTGTTTATTGTAGGCTGAACGTCTTCTCGTTGGGTTCTTGTGGTCACTAGAGCCACTAATCGAGCATGCATAATTCTGAGGTATCTTATATCACATCTTTAGGGAATTAATGAGTAAAATGGGAAAATATTTCTCTGAGTACGTCCTGTGACGTGGTGGAGCCAATGATGCTTCTAGCTCTGCCTATTCAAATAGCTTTTGAGTCGGAAAAGTGTCGAGTTCTTTATCTTTGAAGGAAACGATGTTGAATTTCCATTTTGATTTTTTGTTACTCAGTAGGTTTGGCTTTTTGATGTTTATGTCATTATCTACTATGCTCTAACATGTATCATGTTCGCTTTGCTCGAACGCCGGCACTTGTTAGATCTCTTCGACTTGATTGCGGTTATATTTTCGAATATCATGAGATATTTTTCGCATGGAGTTTACAAATGCAATATTTTCTGATGAAAAATGACCCTTTGATCATATGGCCGGCTGAGACATCTTATTAAAGATAAAAGTGGATCTTCTAAACAGTCTCTTCCCCGAAAAGCCTCATTCGATGCCTAAAACAGAAAAGAGGACGAGGGAAAACCTCCGAATGGATTCTCTACGAGCATTGAAAGGAACTTCTTATAAAACTCCCGTTGCAAGCTCTGTGCTAACAGAATGCGACGACGTCAATGACAAAGGGGGAAATTTTGGGGTTAGTTTAATGCATGGAAGATGTGGTCGGTTGACAAAGTGCTCAAATAAAGTATCCATGAGTTAACCCAACCAGAAATCGGAAGCTAGTGACCCTCGCTTTCTGGGATAGATAAAGCTATAACTAGGTGCGTCAGGGTACGAAATATAAGTGAATGGTGGCCTTGGCGTTAAAAGTAATAGGTTTGCAAGCGATTAGGTTGTTACTTGCGTTGTGAAGAATTAGGCGAGCAGAAAATGGTTGAAACGAGAGTAAGGCGGAAATGCAAGTTGAGTAGCAAAGTTTCCCTGGTTTCTCTCTATTTTCAACATTAAGTTTTAACCATCTATCTGAGTTGCTAATAATTGAAAGTTTGAATAAACATACCCTTCCTGGTATGGATTCCAATCCAGGGTTGCAATACGTAGGTATCATGCTATTTTTGGAGCGTTACTATTTCAATATTGACCCTTACGATAGCATTAGATGTGCTATTATTGTAGCAATTATGATAAAAAAAAGTTTTGCATGATTCTGTCATCACAATGTTGATACATGGCACTGAATTTCTCTTGGAAGTATTTACCTCATGAAGATCTTTCACTATACTTGGCAGCGATATTGTTACGTGTTGGCCTAGACCAATTCTGTTATTGAGTATTATACTTCTTTAGTAATAATGAACTTTTGGTACGTATTCAAGGGGTGATCATATACTAGACAATATACTAGACATGCACCTCTGATGTGTTTGATGCGTTTCCTTTGATCTCGATTATATGCTTAATCGTTTCATCTGGGTTGTTGTGGCCTAGTGGACGTTGCAATGGATATTTTTGGCTTGCTTTTACCATTTCAAACTACACAAGAGTAGTCGCGTGAGATAGAAAAAGTACTAGTATACATTCATCAAAAGTAGAGGACTTTGGCATCCGGTAAGCGCAACTTAAAACCTTCAGGACATCCTCGAACACCCGAAGCTCTCACACTGCATTTTTTTGGTGTGACTCCTGGTACGTTTTGCCACAATCCTTTCTCATCCTAGGCTTTGTACAGGTCTGCATGAGAATTTTTATAATCATGATGTTGCCAAGAAACATGACAGTTGCATGAAAGTGGCTATCGCGCGGGCCATATTTTGTTCTGCAAAGGTTTTCACTCAAATGTTTCTACTCAGAAATACTCAGGACACGTGATTATTCCGCGCAACCTGTCGCGATTAGGGCCAATAGTAATAGAAGTGCGTTGCTCTTAACCTGTTATGGTGCCCGATGGCCCGAGTGTCAAATGGCGGACCCGGACGCCGGCGAGCAGGTATTCCCAGTGGGTGAATTTAATTTACAATGAGATGATTTACGATGCCTTTAAAGAGACCACACAGTACTGTTGCCAATTATACTTGGTTCAGTACCAGACTCACCTGAAGTACTTGACCGGAAATCAGTGCAATCCTTTTCACTTCTCTTCTCGCAAAGGAACTTTCTGTAGCCACTCACGACTTCATTACAGGATCGGGTACATTTCTAAAGCTTCTGGTCAGTCGTATGTAGCTACGGACAAGGGATGGATTCAGAACATTTTCGGTTATTTGGGGCCGTAATATATTGTTTACTGAGATTCCCCGCTGCGGGAACTGTCACAATAGCGAGTACCCTCAAGTCTCCTCTGGAGCCCCGGAGCGTTGGGTAACCACCAAAGCAAGCACAAAAGCTTGCTGCACTGTCTTTACGGCGGTAAGCGTAGTTGTCACCATAACAACCAAGGGCTCCTCCTCGGACTATGCGGCTAAAAACGAACCGAATCTTCCACGTAGACCACGTGTAATAGGGCGCGCGACAAAATGGCCATTGTCATAGAGGACCCGTGCAAAATCCTGGGCTGATAAAGACGCCTGCCGCGATACTAGGAATGGACATACCCCTCTGGGAATAGAATGGTAGCGGGCGATGGGGCACCTATAGCAGCTGAAGTCCCCACGCGCTCTGTACCGACATTGCCTGTTTTTCGCCCTGTCCACGATCTGCCAAGTTTTGCCATGTTTCCTACAAGTCCCGTGCATTGGTGTGCTTTTCCCTCTACTATTCAGTCGCCCTGCTCTCGAATCTGGTTAGGGCCATGAATGTTCTGGCAAACCGGCACGACGGTTACACTTGTACACGTTGCACAAATTTCTTGATTCATCTGTCACAGCACTGTAATGTACAGTACTGTACAGTATATTCTAGCCTCGAATTTCCACTCAATATTTGTGCTCCTTCCGTACAGTACAGTACTGTATGCGAGCGTCAGTAGGAGTACAATAGGGCTCATCGAGTACTACTGTACCGTGTGTGCCAGCTCAGTAGCCACAAACTCATCAAGCAGTGCCCATTCCACAGCGCCCTCAACCAACTCGCCGACTTGCCAACCCCTGCATCCCTGCCAACCTCAATCGCCCACCGCTTCCCCCAGACAACCCCCCCCCGCCCCCAGGCCCTTCCAATCCCCAAACCGCTCCATCCACCAGCCCCCTCCAGTCCCCCCCTCCAAAGGGGCAAATGCCCGTTGGAACACAATCATCTCCAGTCAACATTCAAGTGACGGGCCACCCACCCTGCCTTGCGTTCCCCAACCCGCCCACCACTCGCCCATTCAACGCAAATGCACCCCCGCAAATGCCGCACCCGACTCGCCCCTAAAACACACCACCACCCATTCCGCGCCCCGACATCCCACTCTACATCCCACCCCGTATACCACCCAACTCTCACATTGCATCTCCCCATGACCTCCGCCTGCGCGTCTGCGTTATCGCAGCTGGAACAGCTGGAACAAGCCTGGGCTTTGGCAGACCGTCTCTTCACCGTTGATATAGGCGCCGCACATGCCTTAACGCAGCCCATATCCCTGCGTCACCCGTTTGTATTTTACCTTGGTCATCTACCTTCCTTTCTGTGGTCCACCTTGTCCCGAATGTATTCGCTGCCGCCGGTGTGCCACAAGTTTGACGCCTTTTTGTACGCGGCATGGACCCTGATGTCGACGACCCGTCGCAGTGTCACGACCGCCCTGACACGCCGGAATGTTGGCCTCATTGGGGGAGGTGGAGGCGTATAAGGGGAGGGTGAGGGATGCGGTGAGAAGGGTTGTGCGCCAGGGGATTGTCGAATGGCGCGTGTTGTGTATGTGTTGGGAACATGATTTGATGCATTTGGAGACGTTGAGGTATATGATTGCGCAGATGAAACGGCCGGTAGTGGGTTTTGGTGCCGGTGAGGTCGCGGACGATTTAAAGGTGGAGGCGGGATGTGTCGAGTGGGTGCGTGTGGGGGGGTGAGGTGTGGATGGGCGATCCAGAGGGCGGTGGGGGTGGGTGTGGGATAATGAGCGGGATGCATCGGTGGCTGCGGTGAACGATGTGTTGATGAGCAAGTATGCGGTAAGTGTGGGGGAGTATGTGCGGTTTATGAGCGCGGGTGGGTATCGCGTGAGTTATGGGGGGAGGATGGCGATTGGGAGTGGATATGCAAGGAAGGCAGAGGGATACCCGCTACGTGGGGGGTGGGAGAGGCGGGGGAGTTGGTGGTATTGGTGGGTGAGGGGTGCGTGCGGTGCAGGAGGTGGCGGAGTGGCCGGTTTCCGTGTCGTTGGCCGAGGCACGGGCGTATTGTCGCTGGGCTGGGGGTCGGTTGATGACGGAGGCCGAGTATTTGATGGCGGCATATGGGGAGAAGGGCGCGCGGTATGGAGAAAGTGTTGACGTGGGGTCAGCGTTGTGGCTGGGGTGAAGAGGGGGGGAGAGTGAGAGCGGCGTTGTGGGCTTGGTGGGGAACGGTTGGGAGATGACTGGCACTTATTTGACAAGTTTGATGGCTTCGAGGCGGCGGTGGAATATCCGCAGTATTCAGCGGATTTCTTTGACGGACGGCATTATGTGTTCAAAGGAGGCAGTTGGTGCACGATGATAGGCGCCCGC
Organism: Kappaphycus alvarezii; assembly: GCA_002205965.3. Taxonomy (NCBI): domain Eukaryota; phylum Rhodophyta; class Florideophyceae; order Gigartinales; family Solieriaceae; genus Kappaphycus; species Kappaphycus alvarezii. The sequence continues at coordinate 300,803 of NADL03000704.1, read as the reverse complement.
CCGAGCTTTCGCAACTTTTATCAGGCAAAGTATTCGTACGTTTTACAAAATTCCGCGTGGTAAAGGACATCTAGGACGACCTGGGACGACTCAGTCCAGGGCGCATTGAGAGACGCAGGTCACCCGGACATAGCATACCTTTACCTTGCGGGTCGCGACGCAAACACGGGAGCGGTGGGCCAGAGATTGATTCTGTAAACTAGTTGCTGCACGTTGCTGCACAAAAACCGACTGCCCCCATCCCAATACCAGGACGTTTAAGCACTTGGACCTCGCGCGACAGCGCTACCGGATTACATGCAACACTGTGTGCAAAAAGTGTCCCAACTTGAATCCTTTCCGTCGAGTTTGCCTTTCTCGATCTGCCTCCATGCCCCACAGCGCGATTTTCAGTCCGTCCCGGCAACCGCTTTTGCAGGGCGAACAGATGGTGGCCCTGTGTCTGAGAGCACGCGGTACGGGAGTATGTGGGACATGGCGCCAAGAGTGGCACGAGTCTCCCGGGCCCATGTTGCGTGATCGGTGGGGATGGGATGCAAGTGCCAGGTTGTGATTTGTTTGGATGCACACTGAGGGCGTGATAAGGCCCCGAATGTACACCCCTGGTATTGAATTGGGACTGGTAGTAAGGGCGCGGGTGACAAGAGGCGGATTGAGAAGTGAGCGAGAGGCTTGTTTTGAGGTAGGAATGGGGCGACGGTGGCACATTGGGGAACAAAGGGTCGGGGTGTCATATTGACAGGTTGCGAATGATAATATCGACATGGGCCTACAGATGTCGGAGAGGAGGAAGGGTAGGATATTCAAGTATTGTCCAGTTGCGGAGAGATAGGGTGTTATATGATACAATGGAGCCAACCGTGCACCTTTTAAAGCGCGACTACAGACTGGAAACTTGCGCGGTGTCCACAAGGCTGGCAAGGAGAGCGGAAGAAGAAAATCAAGAGCTGAGTGCAGGGTGGGCACAAGTGGAGAGAGAAGATCTGAGAGGGAGATGAGGAGGGGGGAGGAGAACGGGGAGGGATTGCGTGGGCGATGGCCGTGTTTGTTTAGCGGTAGAGTGGTGGCATCTATGCAAGGGGGAGGCGTTGGAGGGTGGGTTCGGGGGCATTTGTTACCGGAGAAGCGGATTGTCGGGGGTACGGTGGCGGGGAGTTTCTAGGACTGCACATGGCGCATGTGATGATAAGATACTGGGACACCGACGGTACTGGACTGTGTAGCGGGAGCGTGGTGGGCAGGAGGTGGATTCTTACGACGGCGCACTGTTTCATGGGGCATGAAGGGCGGTTGAGTGGTGTGGCGAGGCGAACTTACGCGGTGGTAGGGGAGCTGGAGGCTGGTTTGAGGGCGGAGGATGGACGGAGTGTGTATTGGCAAAGGCGCTGTACGTGCATGCGGAGTTTCGCGGGGGGATGGAGATTTCAGGGACTTTAGGAATGACGTGGGTTGGTGGAATTGAGAAAAGCGGTGAGAAAGGAGGTGAGGACAGTGAGACTGGGAGAGTGGGGGATGGCCCAGGCGGGGATGATGGTGTCGGCGGGAGGGTTTGGGCGGTTGGGGAAGGGGCGGGGGCGGCAAGATGGTTGATGAGAACGGAACTGCAGGTCAAGGCGTTTGAGGTGTGCCGGGAGGTGGAGCGATTCGACTGGCGACGGTTTCTGGCGGATGAGGGGATGATTTGTGCGGTGAGCGTGGCTGGCCGCACCGGGGAGAGACGGATACTTGCTATGGCGATAGCGGGGGTTGTATGTGGTGCGGGAAGGCGATATGGTACAATTGGGGGTGACTAGCTTTGGCACCGGCGGGTGCGCCGAGGAGGGAACTGTGGCATGGTACATGCGCGTGGCTATGTATCGTGCGGCATCCGACGTAGGATGGTCGGCAATGGGACAGACTGGGCGGTGACTCGCGTGCAGACGCCATGTGATGTTCTGTTGACCTCAGAGGAAGAAGGACATGTGAATGACGGACGGCCATGTGCTGGGCGACGTTGTTGTAAAACGTGCTTGTGAATTAGAAGCTTCTCCATTCTACCACACTTCTGCGCACATCAACGTGCCGCGGATTCTCAAAAAACTCTTTGACGTACATGAGCACAATGACCCCTGTCCTACCAGCAACATAGTCCACACAGCCCAATTGCCCCAGTCCCCCGCCAACGACGACCTCCCCACACAAGTGGCACTTGCACCAACATACATGAGAATAAGTATCCTCTAATCACACGAAACCCAACTGCACATATCAGTTCATGCACAACAGCCGAAAACACAAACACAATCCCCCCGCCAACTTGTCCTCCCCAACCCCCTCTCACCACCTCCACATAAACATGTCTCAAACACCATTCATACACAGCACGATTCCAGCTCCTCCAAAACTCTCCAACATTCCTAGCATTCCACCACTCCAAATAAAACCGCCGATCCCCAAACTGCATCACCTCTGCCCAAGCATTCAATCCGCAATGAAAAAATCCCCAAAACATAACCAACCACATTCCAAACCCCACCCCCACCGTCCTCACAACTCCCTCCACCACCGGCATCCCTCCCATCGCCACTTGCCTCCAAACAGGCACACAAAACCTCACCGCCATCCAATACATCCCCCCATACCCAACACCACCTGTCCCACCCACCACAACAACCATTTCCACCTCACGGCTCCCCCTCTCACAAACTCCTTCTCATACACCAGACTAGGCGCCCCAAAAAGTACACCAACTCTTTCACCCCCGTCCGAACCATCCCCACATGCTGCTGCGTCATCATCCACCCCGCTCTTTCGCCGCCACCGTTCCACCTCTTCGCACAACACCACATGCGTCCCACAAAACTGTGCATCTTCATCACAAGCACTACCAAGCTCAGCATGAGACATATGCCATACACCGGGTTCAAGGTCAATGCCCAGACTCTGCATACAGCGGCGATTGACGCGGCAGTGACAGTGACAGCGTGCAAGTATTTGAGTGCCGGAGAGGAGAGGGAGTGTCGTAGATACGAGACGAGGATGCAGAATTCCAGCAGGACAAAGACGGGGATCCATACGAGGAAGCGTAGGAGGAGGGTGGTATCGCGGCGGAATTTGGAGAGGCAGATGTTGGAGAGCATGTACGAGGGTGGGGGGGGTGGTGGAAATGCGGTGTAGAGGAGGAGGGAGACGGGAAGGAGGAGGAAGAGGAGGTTGCGGAAGCCATAAAGTTGGGGTGGTGAGGAGGTGGCGGAGGTGGGAGAGGGGGTTGGGGGATGATGGGGGATGGAGGTTGGAGAGGGAGAGGGGTGGAGACGGGGTGTGTGAGATGACGGGCGTGAGAGGGGGTGGGGACGGGGACATGGTGGCGGTATGGCGCGGTTTAGAATAAAATTCGCAGGGTGGGGTCGGAAGGGGACGGTGTGGCATGTTATCAAGTTTTTTGCACTTGTTAGGGCGGACGCGGCGGGCAGCGCCGGCTGGAGTGGTGTTGAATTGGAAAGTGTGGGCTGAAAGGTGTCAGGATGGATGAAAACGGGGGCCGCCCGCATGCATTTCAAATATGGCAATAATTGTTCGATCATGTGATCGGTGGACGCAAATGCTCGATGCTACGCTAGCTCAGTTGAGAGCTAGCCAGCTGTTCGGCCGAATTGGCTTATGTTCCGCAGCCTAATGTTTTGGGACAAGGAAAGCTGAGAGTTTTCTGACAGACGTGTCTTGCTCGCCACCAATTGGCTCCAATACGCACGCATTACTATAATGTACCGTATACGTACATGACTGTACAGTACAGTACAGCACTAAACTGTACGTCCATAACCATTTACCGTATACTTGCCAAGCCCTAACACGTATGACAATTCTCATACTGTCCTACCTACCCTCATTCAAATTTGGAATAGACTTACCAATGTACTGTAAGCCATCTTTACACTGTCATGAAATACAGTACATACGGGGCATCAAACTGATTCCACCGATTCCACCGATTCCACAAAAACACCTCCTCCCCCTCGCCCTCCCTCACCCGATCCCATTCCTCCCCTCCTGCACCCTCCATAAAATATTCCACCTCCTCATCTCCCTCCCACACAATCCTCTCTTCGCCCTCTCGCCTCACACACCTGCTCCCCCATCTCCCCTCCCACCTCCAGCAACCCCTTGCCATCCTCCCCACTCCCGCTCCTCCGCCTCCTCACTCCCGCAACTCCTTCAACACCTCCGTATCATCCACCTCCCACATGTTCATTCCAACTCGTCCCCCTGCAATCCCCTCCCTTTGCCTTGCGTCGAAACACCTCCTCCACTCCTCAAACTCTTCATCCGTCATGTCCATCTCCTTGCTCGTCCCCTTGCTCGACTTTTTTCCCGTAAAATCTCGCAATCATCTCCTCCTCCTCCTCCCCCCACTCCATCGTTTCAATCTCCCCCTCGCTTTTCCCCATCCTCCTCAGCTTGTCCCTCCACATTTTCTCCACCCGATCATAATCCTCCGCGCTCAACTCGTCCTCTTCATCATCCTCTGCCTCATAATTATATTCCTCCTCCTCCTCCTCCTCCTCCCTCTCCTCCACCCCACCACTCGGACTCACCCCTCCCTCCCTCATCTTCCGAACCCATTCCCTCTGCCATTTATTCACCACGCGCGAACAATTCCGCAAATACACCGTACCCACCACCTTTTCCCCCTCCACCACCGCCCTTCCGCCATGCCAACTCTCCAAATCCACCTCCTCCGTCTCCGGATGCACATTCCACCACACCAAAACCCTACCCACCTGACCTTTCACCTCAACAACCTTTCCCCCTCTCTCAATATCATCCACATGCCCACGGAACGTCTTGTCCCTCGGAAACACCACCTCCCCTCCCTCATACCCCTCCGACAAGAACAGCAACGCCGTGGCCACGCGTTGGCACCCCTCAAAGTCCGTACCCTCGGATTGTAACACAGAGGGGCGTAAATGATCGTAATGCACCTGAAACGACCGCCTGCCGAAAACTTGTTCACTTCGACTGGCTCTGCATAGTCTGCACTCGGGAGTCCGACCACAGCGACGACCCGTTGGACGAGACGTCCAAGTTGGGGTTGACGGGAGCTGGGAAAGGCGGAAAGGGAGGCGCGGCCGGGGTCGTCACCTCGTTGCCATTTTCGTCGAGGACCTTTTCTTTGGAAAATTGGAGGGTTTCCAGCCATGGTTGCAGGTCGGGGGCGGAGAAGAGGTGATCGTGTTGGGTGATGAGGGGATGGACGGAGAGCAGGGTGGTGTTGGGGATGGTAGTGTAGTTGGAGTGGAGAAAGTGTCGCGGGGGGTCGTACAGCGGGTGTGAAGGAGAGCGTTGGGAAGTATGGAACGACGAAAGTACCAGGGACAGGCGGGGGTGGGATGGGGCGCACAGGGGGAGTAGGGAGGATGGGGATAAAGAGGGCGGGGGGATGTAAAAGAGGAGCGAGGCGAGGATGGCGACGAGAAAGGGCGGAAGGAGCAGGAGATGGAGGGGGACGGGGTCGCAGCTTGAGGGGGGCCTGGGAGGGGCGGAGGAGGTTGAGGAGGGTGTGGGCGGAGGTGTAGCCATGCTTGAGGCAGACAAGTTGACGACGGCAAGCCAGGCGGTGCCTGCTGGGCATGGTGAGGCTGGGCAAGGGAGCCCTTGGTCTGGCGTCAAGGCTGGGTAAACGTGGCTTTGTACGGTAACTGTAGGCCATGCCTTGTACAGTGACTGTAATTATGCAAATTAATTGATAAATGTACAGTTGATTGCTGTAATGTTTGGGACATAGCCAGCAGGGTGAGGAGGGCTCCAGCAAGGAGGACGCAGCAGCATGAGTGACATTACAGTACTGTACTGTACTGTACTGTACTGTACTCTGCACGACCTCCACTTGCCAGCGCTGCTGATTTCATCCCTTCGCGGTCCTCTACACGGTTCGCGCCTCCTTCCCCCTCCAGCTGCTCTATCGCCCCACCGACGCCATGGCCAACCAACCTCCCACCGATCAACACTTTTGGAACCGACCCACAGCTCAACCTCTCCCCAAGCCGCCACACGTCCTTACACCCCTCCCATCAACCCCCACAACCCCCCGGCGGTCCGTTTGTCCCCCCGTCTCACATCCCACCCACCTCCATCCCATCCACTTCCCCCCTCCCCCCTCCACAGCCCCCCTCAACTTACAAAACCATTCCCCCCCCTCCAAACCCCACCCATCTCCCTCTTCTCCTCCCTCCCACCCAAAGGCTCCCGCATCCGTCTCTACAACGACAAGAGAGATGAAGGAACAAAACGCAGAGCATTATCAAGATCTCTCAGCCGTCTTTTCTGTCATCACTGCCACCGAACGTCTCGAAAATATCTGGGCACGTCGAGCCGCCATCTCGCGCGAGGACTACGAAATGCACTGCGAACATCTCATTCAACAGTTTCACGTCTTTCGCAACGCAGTCCAAAGCTAGACCTTTTCATCGCCGAATACGGCGTCAAGGCTTCCAAGGCCCGTCAGCGCTTGGTCTCCGGTGTGCCGGCTACTGTCATGCAGCCGGGCAGGGGGGGGCTGGTGCGGGGAGGGGGAGGGAACAGGGTAAGTTTGTGCTCAGGTGCACCAGTTTGTTTCATCATGTCAGTACGTGTATTGACATGGACAGGTTCAGGTCGGCATGCTTTTGCCGGATTTGACCAGTTTGATGAAGACCCTGGGCAGGATTCAGGCTTTGAACGACGACTTTGTGTTTGGTGATCGCATTCGGTTTTGGGTCGAGAAACTCAACGGAATGCAGGCCGCCGAGGAGCTTAATGCCGAAGATTCCGCCCAGTTAAAGTTGGATTTGGATAATGGCTATGCCGAGTTTGAAGATGCCATCACCGATTAGCGTCCCGCAATGCTGGAATTCAACAGGCTCAACTACCCTATGTGCCTCTTGACACATCCGAATGCCAATGGAATGGTCTGCCGAGTGCCAGCCGCTTTTACTCATCTACTCAAGTCAATCCCCCGCCAGCTCGGCAAGGTCCAACCACCGCTCCGTCTTTTCCTTTATCGCCTGCTCAATCTGCGCAGCTCCTCACTCCATGCTGTCAGCTCCTGGTATCCCACCTCTCCGTCTCCACTCCCCTCCAGTCGCCTTGATACTCCTCATGCCTCATCTGATGTTGCTCGATTTCACCCTCCAAACTCTCATATTCCTGACGCTCCTTGTAACTCAACCGCCGTTTTCCTGGCGCAGGGGGTGCGGTCTTTGCTTTTGCCTCGACCTGCGTCTGTTGCTGCGTCGCTCACGTCGCGCGTTGACTTTGGCCTCTTGCTTGACGTCAAGATACTCTGTAAATTTGCCCTCCACAAAGCTATACTTGCCGTCCCCTTCCAGAATATCAGATGGTCCACCAGGCGGTCCAGCATGAATCGGTCGTGACTACAAAGTACCAGTACCCCGGAATAGGAAATTAAAAGCTTTTCCAGCATGGTCAACGTGTCGACGTCCAGGTCGTTGGATACCTCATCCAAGTAGAAAGTTTGGATTGCGTAGAAGCAACGCCATCAGCTGCAAGCGACGTTTCTCGCCGCCTGACAGCCTCGAAATAAACGTGTGGTGCTGATCCGGACGAAACCCAAAGTGGCCGAGCAACGCAATGGGGTGCAGCTTGGCAAGCGGATTGACAGGCGCTCCCACTGTCCTTGAGGGCGTCGATAAAGCAACGCTGTGACTCAGTGACTCGATCTTGGCCGCCAGCTCCGCCTCTACGCGATCACCGGCGCTCATTTCCTGCGATCCCTTTTGGAAGCCGGCACCACGTGCAGCACCAAGCTCCCTGCCGCCAGCCTCCCGGCTCCCAAACTGACAGAGAAGCTCCGCAACGTAATCAACAACGCGAATTTCATCTCTACTGCCACTTGCAGTAACATCGCGCCGCCTCGGACAGCGGAGTCGCCAGATCGATGCCCTCCTGCTCAAAGTAGCCAAACACGACGGTATCGCCCACACGAATCTCGCCACTCTCCAATGGTACATCACCTACAATTGCGCGCATCAGGGAGCTTTCCCGACCCCGTTGCCACCGCAAATTCCGACGCGCTCTCCCTTTTCAAACGTGTAATCAAACCCCTCGACGACACACACGTCGCCCCTGCGAATGGTGACATCGCTCATTTGGACGACGTCAGTCCCAGGCGGCTGTTACCCATCCCCATGGCCTTGACGGCTCCCGCCTCCTTGAGCCTCCTCTTCCTCTCTTTGAGTTGTCGATCCATCTCTCAAACTCCTCGACGCGGCTCTTCGCCTTTGTCCCCTGGCTTTCGGCTGCCGCTTACCCACTCCAACTCTTTTTTTACAGCGCCTGCCAACACACCCATCTCCCTCTCCTCCTTTTCCATCCTCTCCCCTTAACCTCCAAAAACCTAGCATAACCCGGCTCATACTCGCTCAACCTACCGCCTTCCAGTTCCCAAACGCCATCGCCAAACACACGATCCACAAAATAGCGATCATGGGTAATGCACAAGACAGTAACTGCAGCCTCCTGCAACATTTCCTCCAAAAACAGAATGCCCTCGACACTCATATGATTGGTAACCTCATCCAACAACAAGACATCCGGGCGTGCAACCAAAGCGGCGGCAATTGCAACGCGTCTCTTCTGCCCCCCGACAAATCGTGCAACAAAGCGTCCCTCGGAATCTCAACCTGGTCACCGCCATGTCCAAATAACTGTCCACCCCCAAGCAGCCGGCCTCTCCTCCATACCCGCAGCGGCTCTCTCCAAAACCTTGAAAAGCGTCCAAATCACCATCGCCCTTCTCCGCTCGCGCCACGGCAAGCAACGCATGTGAATACTGAATGGCGGCACGAACGTCTAGCGAAGTGGTATGCGATGCAGCAAGAGTAAGAATGGCGGAAAGTGCAGTTTGATGCGGATGGAGTGCAGAAGGGAGATGTTGTGGTACATAAGCGAGGGAAAGGCCTTTGCGAAGGGTGACGAGGCCCGAGTCTGGAGTTTGTTGACCGGCGAGGATGGAGAGTAGAGTGGATTTTCCAGAGCCATTGGGTCCGAGGAGTGCGATCTTGGAGTGTAATGGGAGGGTGAGGGAGAGGTCGGTGAAGAGGGGGCGGGATAGGGTGTGGGAGAGGGATGTGGCCCAGAGGGCACGGTCCGGGGCGGCTGAAGCTTTCGGTGTGGTGAAGGAGCGGGGTGGAGGGAGATTGCGGGGGAGGAGAGGGGGGGGAGGAAGAAGGGGAGCATGCGAACGGGCGTGGTTGACTTGGCGGAGGGATGGCTCGCTTGAGGGTTGACTTGGCTGGACTGGGCTGGGTTTGGGTTGGCTTGAGCTCCCTCCGGTCAGAGCAGCTTCACATGGAGGGGTACTTTACTGTACTGTACCGTATTGAATAGACCATCATCAGATCGCCCACAAAAGTGAAGTCCTCATCCGCCCGCCGCCCTCCCGTCTCCCCATCGCCCCTCTTCCTTTCATATCCGTCCGATACGCCCAAGACGAATGCAAACCCTGAAATAATCACATCGCCTCCCTCTGCCTACCCCTCCTCACCATTGTACGCAGCCCAACGCTCTGCACCACAAAACACCCACCGCTCCCCGTCCGGCCAACTCCGCGCCCTCTGAAAACCCATTGCCCGCCTACCTTTTCAACAATCTGGTCCGTCCGACGCCTTGGCCACCGCATACGGCATCTTGTTGCAGAGACTGCTCTTGCCTCCCTCTCGGACTGGCGTGATTCTCTTATGCTCTTTCAAGTCGCCGATGGAATACCATCCGGTCTAGACCCCATGGCGCATGTCAGGATTACTATGCTCCCTGTAGCAACCACTCAAACTACGTCACGGTTTTCGTCAACGAGGCCAACGCTTTTAACACTTTCTCACTTCATAAAAGACTCTTCTATGCCCTCCCCACTCAAGCCCCCTCCCTGACCCGGCTCATCACATGGTGTGCCGTCCTGCCCCGCCCCTTCTCATCCTGTCCTCCCCAGTCAGGAACGTTCCCAACAAGCCGACCCAGCCAACATGCTACCGCTCTCACTCGTCCTTCAGCCCCCATCCGCCGGTTGTATGCAGAGTGTGACCTCCTGCTCAACCGCTGGTACGCCGACCACAGTGCCCCTCTTGACCGCGTTTCGGTGGTGGGTAAAGTACTCTACATCTTGCAAGCACTGCGAATCCCGTGCTCTCTGGCACACGATGTGGCCGACCGCGTCAGTGCTCTGACCGCCCCGTCCTCGTCTCGTCGGTCTCCAACGCTGGTGTTTTTTTTCTTGGTGCCCCCTTGGGCTACCCCGAGTATATGCGCCCACAGCTTCAGTCTTCCTACCACCGGTGCTGGACCTCGTAGACACTTCTGGACACCCTCCTGGACACGCGACCGGATTCCACCTCTATCATGTTGCTGCCTGTACCTGCCGGACCAACACATCTTCCGTTTGACACTCCGAATGTCCCGTTCCTCTTGCTGCTGGCTTTGGCGACCTGCCGGTGGACGCTTACGCCCGACGGATCCATGTCCACTCACCCTGACCGCTCGATTGCAGGTCCATCTCCCAATCCGGTTTGGCCGCGACTTTTATCAATAATCCATGCCTCATTGTCGCCGGCCGGATTGATTCTGCCGAGCTTAGAAATAGCGCTCTTGGCATTCGAGCCGCAAACTTGCATCGCCGCAGTGCACGCTTCCCTCTACAGTGATTTGTTCGCCCCTCAGACCTCGAGGACCCGATTCAGTACTGCCGACCTCAGTCCTTTCGACCCCGACGCTCCCTTTCAACACCCCCTGAGCACCACTTTACTTTCCTTCTCACCTGCTCGAGACGTCCGACGCCCGCACCTCGCGGAGAGTTGACCTTTGGACGCTCACCGAACTCTTCCCACTGCAGCGCCGCGACTATTCTACTCTGCGCCCGCCGCAACTCCCATCTCTCCCCTGACGTGTGCGCTTTCCTCTCCTCCTACCCTTCCTCCATTTCACATGTCAGCAGTGATGCCCAGCCTGTCATGATGCGCCGGAACCGAACCTCCTTGTACATGAGACTCGGGTTCTCCGATCCAGTGCCACCACTGTCACGCCCCGCGGGACCTTTGTGGCGATCACGCCTCGATTTGCAAGCCTGGTGCTGACATTGTGCACCACCACAACACTATTGCAACTACCTACCACACGTGTATTCAAGCTCGCTAGTCTTGCGTGCCAACAGGAAGTTCCTTTCCTCTTCCCTGGTATTGGCCATCGCCCTGCTAATATCCCTGTTTAGCCCCGAGCCCTCGCCCGCAATGCCCTCATGTCAGACCAACTGGTCACGACATTACAGTTCCCTCCCCGTATATCCCCTTTTTGACATACTATGTGGCAATCAAGTCTGCAGGCGCTGCTGAATTTGCCCAAGTTGCCAAACTCCGGAACCCATCGCCGATGGTGCACGATACGCTTCTCCTACCAAAAGGCGCGATTCGTCAGCACATGTACAGTGGCACTTTGTCCCCCTGAGCAATCGATATACTTTGTGCCTTCTCCACTCGCTCGCAAGAGGTGATCGCGATTGCGCCAAACACATTGCGTCTTGCACTGCGCGCCGGTTCAATCACGTCAGGGGACAAATTCAGCAGCGTTTCGCCTAGGCTACTATGTGGTGAGTGTTGCACTGTTCCCACGTCGGACATGCTGGTATGCTGATTGAGAAGCTTTACTTTGAGTATCGCGGCGAGGCTTTTTCTTGATATGAGTAACCTGTAGCCCTTTGTATGGTATGACAGGTGGGTGAAACGACCGCCCCTACTCAATGTGATACGCATGATAATTGGGTGATGATGTGTTGGTGGGATGCAAGGTGAGGTTCAGGGGTGAGTATTGCGGGGAACAGGGTGGATGGGAGTTGGCAACGGTTGCGGTGTTTCTGTTTCTGCGCTTGTGCAGGACGGTGGGATGGTGCGGGCAGGGTGGTAGGAGGCAAGGTTGGCCTGGGGTGTCGTTGTCGATTACCGAATGGCAGGCTTTCGTGTAGTTGCGCCACCTGGGCAAGTACCCAATCAAATCGGGCTCGCGACATATGTCCATGTAGTATGCACGAGTGGTCATACCTCAGATCTGAACTGGTCATGTTTAAACTTCTGCCCCAAAGTAGACCCATGCTGGGCTGGCCAAAAAAAGGATATGCCACAAGTGTGCCCTCTAGGAGCGTACCTCTCGCAACGTTAATATTGCACCATGCAAAACAAGACTATCTATGTGGCATGGGGTTGACGAGTGGCGTCACAGATGGGTGGCATTGCAGGTGCGATGTGATGATTGTACAGAGGGAAGGGGGAGGGGAGCGGGGGACGTGGGGGTGGGGGTGAGATGATGACGCGTGTCCCTAATTATATTGCAAGCAGGGCTAGTTGATGGGTTTGTGGTGGCAGGGGAGAGCGGGAGATAGGGTTGAGGGGGAAAAGTGAGAGTGACATGGGCGTTTGAGAGGGTTTGCGGGTAGGCGAAGGGGAATGGGGGTCAATGGCCCGAGGATGGTAGCCAATTGCGCACCTCGGGTGGGACGAGGGGTGTGGAAAGGGGCGGCGGTTGATTTTTGATGGGAGATACACGGCACATGAGGATTGTGTGGCACTGGTATTACACATGTTGGTATTGAAAAGGTGGGGGTGGAGTGTGTGACGGGTGGGGTGAAAAACAGGGTCACATGTTTCAATGTGTGCATCGCTGGGACGAGGGGTGAGCTACCTCGGGCGACGGGCGACGCAAGAGGATCGACATTGCGTGTGGGAGGGCACTGTGAATGGGGAATGGATGGGAGTGTATGCGGTGTTTGACGGGCATGGCGGTGCGTTGGCGGCGGAGTATTGTCAACGGGAGCTTTTGCCGGTGATGTTTAGCATGCTGGATGGGGGCAAATTAACCCGGATGTGGCGGGGGTACTGAGGTGGACGGTGGAACGGTTGGAGGTTGGAGTGCTGGGGTTGACACGGGAGCGGGAGCGGTATGATGGGACGACGATGTGTTGTGTGGTGATACGGGTGGGAGGGGCTGGTGGTGCAATGTGGGGGATTCGAGATGTGTGCTGGTGAGGAGGGGCGGGGAGTTTGAAGTGATGAGCAAGGATCATCGGGTGCGGGAGGCGGGGAGAGGGGCCGGGTGTTGGGGGCGGGGGTGTGGTGCGGCGGAATCGATTGGTGGGGCGTGTCAAGGACCTCGAGTTGAGTCGGGCGCTGGGGACAGGGAATTTAAGGAGGGCGGGAGCGGGGCTGGTGGCGACGCCAGAGGTGGGAGGATTCCGTATTGGACATGAAGAGGTGGTGGTGATGGTTGGGACGGATGGACTGTGGGACATTGAGATTTTGGGTAACGAGGGGGTTTGCGAGATTGCTGTCAAGGAGGGGGACGTCGGGGTGGTTGCGGGTGAGGTGGTGAGAGAGGCATTGCGATGGAGGAATGGAGATAATGTTAGCTTGGTGTTGGTGAGGCTGGGGTGGAGGAGGGTGTTGTGGAGAGTGGAGAGCGCGGGAGGGAGCCTGTGGATGGGTTTGGGGTGGGGAAGAGAGATTTGGGCGGGGGAGAGGGTGTACTGGGAGGGTGAGATGCCGCGGTAGGGCCGAGGGAATTGAGGCATGCGCGGTGGTGGCAGCCATAGGAGATTGTCAAGGCGGAGGCACAGGCGATGAATGAAGACGGGGCAAGTTTTGTAGTGATAAATTCTGCGGATGTGAATCCTTGCCGCCTTTCCCGCTGGAGGGAGGGACGGCGGTGAGTTTTGTTATGCTGCCGAGACAGTGCCAATGGGGAGGCTGCGCAACACTACTGCAGTACTGTACTGGACCAGTGTCCAGTCCAGTGGACTGTACGTATACTATGAGCCCATACATTGTCGTACTCGTAAGGAAGTATTACTGTACGAAGCCATGCGGCTGCCATAAGTATTACCCTGCATCATATTTGCATTACACTGTCATTTGACAGGACGCATATGGTAGAAATGATCTGGCGCCACCTGGATTGTTGCCGTTCTGAACTGTACTTACTGTACATATCTCAATGCAAGGAAAGGGGCAAATCCCTGGCTGACTCACGTGCGCGGCACCAGCTTTTTACTGTACTGTACTGTACAGTACTGTACTTACTGTACTGTACAGTACTGTACTGCGCTGTACAGTACAGTATGGAACACGTCACCAGCTCATACTGTACCCCTCTTTGTCACATAACCTATTAGTGCACAGAGATGGCTTATTTTCCTCAAGGCCCTGTTATCTTATGCTGCCGCTCCCTGCCGCTCATCTTACCTACATCATCACTCAATCCGCCCCATTCCCAATCCTTTCTAGCCCCCTGTCTCCTTGTCGCATCATCCCTTTTTTACATGCATCAACACCTGACCATTATTAATCCCCCTCATTTCTAACCATCCGTCTTCTCCCCCATCCTCTCCAACCCTTTTCCATCACCATGAGCTCGCCCGAACTTCACCGGAAACAACCTCCTACACGCAAACCAGCGGCACCCGGCCCTCTTACGGCTGGGACTATGCTCTCGTCTTTCCTGCCACCTCCAACCCTCTCGCAAATCCTATCCCCGCAGATGCCGTCCGCATTCACGTCCTCTCCAAGCTCCGCTCCGCCTCCTTCTCCTTTTCCCAATTATGGGTCCCCGCCGAAGCACGCGTCCTCGTTCTCCTCGCACTCCCGCAATCCATCATGCAACAAAAGGCACACCTCGATGGTCTCCATCTCCGTCTCAAGTCAAGTTACGGAGCAGGCTTTCTCGCCTTTGACCCAGATCGTGCTCATGTCTTTGTCAATGATGACCGTGTCGCACAAGGTTTGCCGTATTTTACACCCGCCCAGAGGGTCAAAGTCACTTTGAATGTCTTGCGATCCCGGGAGGGATGGGGCGCAGCTTTGAACTTTAACACCTTGAAGCGTCACGGTTATCTCAAAAAGGCATTTGCCTTGCATGCCAGTCCGGAGAAACACGAATTGGTCCAAGATGTCGTTTATCGCCGCTGGTGGCATCCTACACCAAGCTTGCCCCTGGCCAGGTTGAGGCATTACTTTGGCACACGCGTCACTTTGTATTTGGCATGGCTGTCCTTTTATGCTCGAATGTTGGTTGGAATCGCCGCTTTGAGCATTCCCGTGTTTTTGCTCATGCGCGTTAGTCAGAGTGAGAGAGTCGAGGCTTGTATGAGGTTGTGTTGGGGTTTGGCCGTCTGCTTTTGGGGACCTACTGGTTCGAGTATTGGAAGCGCAGGAATGCCGTTTTGAATGTCCAATGGGGTTTGACCAACTTTTACGAAGACAGCGAAAATGATTTGAGAGCCGAGTTTCGCGGTGAAGACAAGCCTGGCTTTTATTCCCGGGGCGGCTTTGTCAACTTGGATGACCTGGGTATGAATTCCACGGTGAGGGCGTCAGGAGGCGATGGGTCCAGGAGGCGAATTTGGCGCCGCTACCAGCGGCGATGCCGATGTCGTTCACATCGGGGGCAAGAGCGATCCGGATTTTATGCTCGAGGCTCCGGTTACGGGCCTGCATTTCGCAGATCTACCGCAGTTTCCCTACTCGAGTCGTGCCGAGTGGAGGCGGAGAATGTGGATCACCAGTTTCATCACTTTGGTGTTCAGTATTGTCGTTGCGGTGTTGAGCGTCGCCATCTTGTTTTACAAGAAACACATCACTCAAGTGTTTGGTGCGGAGGGGTTTGGACCCTCGGTTCCCGGTATTGCGACGGCGTTGCTGATTTCTTTGTCTGACTCCATGTGGAAGCCTGTTAGTTCGCATCTCACGGAATGGGAGAACCACCGCACCGCGCAATCCCATGAGAATAGCCTCATTTCAAAGCGCTTCGCCTTTCAGTTTGTCTCGAGTAAGTCTGCGATTCTAATCAGTAGTAACAACGGGGGTCCAGGGCTCATTTGATCGACCATTTCCCTGGTAACGTGTTGGCATATATGCAACAACGGGTCAATGATACTAACATTATATCTGCGAAACAGATTACGTTTCTCTGTTCTATGTCGCGTTGGTCAAGCCGTTCACTCCCGCCGACGCATGCATGGCCAATCCCAACACGGGGAGCCTGACTGCATGACGGAGATGACATCTCTGCTGACATCTCTGGTGATAACCAAGCTACTGTTCAGCAAATTATGGAGCTTGGCGTCCCGTTCGTCACATTCCGTGTCAAGCGTTGGTTTCAACGAAGGACGCAAGCACAGCTTGACGCTGACTTGTCAAACTCCGAGCGCACTTTCTTGCTCGCAGCCGGCGCTACTTTCGATGATCCAGTATCGCAGAAAAGCTTGGAGGAATCAAAGATGGAGCCGTATCATTCGACCATGGAAGATTACGCGGAAATGGTTATTCAACACGGATTCCTAACTTTATTCGGACTGGCATTCCCGCTTGCCGCCGTGATCAATTTGATCAACAACATGGTTGAAACGCGCACAGATACATACAAGCTTTTGGCAGTTCAGCAGCGCCCTAATTCTGAAGACGCAGCAGACATTGGTCGCTGGCAGGATATCCTACAATTCTTGTCGCTGGCGTCTGTGGTGATGACAGCCGCGATGGTTACGATCACAACGCCAGCGTTGCAGAGGGCGCTGCCTGATAGCATTGGGGACGTGGCTGAAAGATATCCGGCGGTGAGCTTTCTGTTCTTTGAGCACGTGTTGTTGTTTGTTCGATGGGCCGTCGGATTTCTGGTTTCGGACGTCCCGTCGTCTACGTATAGGATGCTGGCAAGGCAGCAGTTTCTGGTGGCGAGGTGTTTTGACGTTGGATGGAAGTCGTACTATCGGAGCAATGATAACCACGATGACAAGGCGTAAGATGCAGTGGTCCTTGTCGGCGGCTTCTTCACTTCAACGAGACAATTTTTCTGTTTCCATAGGGGGTCACGGATTGGATTCCGTTTTGACTCGGTGCTTTCCGACAGAGTGGCAGGCTGCATACGCTTGTCGCGCATGGGAAGGGCTTGTTGAAGTTCTAGATGGATTTTCGTTTCCACGGGACTCTGGTAGTCTTCAAGACTCTCAGTGACCTGATTTTCTTACTTTAGACTTTTACGTCAGAATTTTCTCTAGTTTGATTCCATGACTGAACTAAAACAAAACATTAACTCGCACCCAGTTCATGAACTTTGGCGCAGCTCATCATGCCGGTGTCCCTTACGATACCTCACACTCATACGTAAGCAGTTAGCAGGGGTCACAATCTTTACCGTTACCCTCGAAATTTTAAAAGTTGAGGATGCATTTGATATCATGCAGGAACTTGGTTTTGTACGTGGGCATGCCGGAGCTTGCATGAGGTGGCTTGCAAAATTGATGCAGACTCAAAATGCCCGGTTTACAACTAGTGCGAGAGACTAGAGCTGCGTCGAAATAGAGGATGCAGGTTCCCAATGGGCCAAGGGTCATAAGTCGGAATCGGCGTAGAGGCTGATGCAGTTGAGGATTACCAATCTTTTTCGCCCCTCCCTATTGCTCAGCACTCTCAGTCTCCTGACCTCTCCCACTTGAATGAAATCATATGAAGTCATGTCGAAGGTTATGAGAGGTAGTTCGAAACGCCATGGTCACCTCATCTGACCTGACCGCCGTGGCGACCAGGTCACGACTTTGATTGCGAAGCATCAGTCTTTATGATGCCAGCGCCGAAGCGTGGTTTGTCGCAAATGAAGAAGCTCTCCTTTCGCGCGTGCAACTTGCCTGCTTGCACTCGGGCACGTTTCCTCCTCGCCCTTTTGATTTGCGCGCCTTGACATTTCTGCTGCGTAGATGCGCCAAGGGGGAAAACGCGGCTTTGGAAATCCCGCCGAATCATCCACCCAACCAGAAGATTCGAGCAAAGCAAACAAACTATACAACGCATTGGACATCCAGTTGCGACATATTCGGATGCGGAAAACTGGCGTGTTCTGGGGATGTAAATCAGACAGGCGGCGACCTTTACAAAGTCCTGAGGAAAAGGAAGCAAACATTGCCTTCTTTCTTCAGATTTCATCCTCCAACATTGTGCTAGTGCCAAGGCTGTTAACACGAATCTGGCACCCGCAGAACATTTATTGCTTGCATTTCGATGAGAAGATTCCACTCTATGTAGTCGACTTGTTGAAAACCGCGTTGAGGGAAACGCAAGATGAGCAATTTGATCGTCATGCGGTCGACGTCATTGACGTACGCTGGAGTTTCCATGCTAGTGAACACGCTAGACAGCATGCATACGCTCCTGGTGAAGAAGGACAATGGGATTATTTCATCAATCTCAGTGGCTCCGACTACCCACTCGTCTCCGTCACGGCGATGCGAAGGCTACTCGGTACGTCAGGGATCAAAGACAATAACATAAACTTTGTTCACTTTTCAACAAACACCGAGTCGTGGTCAAAGTTGGCACGGCACCGCCTCGGACGGCTGCACTTTGATCATTCGCTCGGCTTTCTCCCAAACAGTACCCGAGAGCTATCCGAAACTTTCGTCAAACATCCTGTCGTATTTGATGGCAATGTTAGGTTCATCATTGCCAAAGGGAGGCGTGGATCATCGCTCATCGCACTTTTTGTGAACAGGCTGCGCACGGCAATGTTGCGAGGCGCATACTCGCGCTGTTTGCAAACATGCAGAGTGCATCGGAGCATTATTTCCAAACGCTGGGATGGAATCACAGGCAATTGAACGCGACCATCGCACGGCATTCATTTCGTAAAGTTGTGTGGGTTCATGACGGAAAACCAGCAAGACAGCATCCATACTACGTTGACCAACGTGGCTCGGATGGCTCGTGGCCGTTTTGGAAGCATCTGCAGTTCTCACCTGACTTTTTTGCGCGCAAGTTCAAGATCCCCGACAGTGCCTTATGGACCACATTGATTCTGTGAAAAGCGGTGCTACACCGCGGAGGGTGAACAGGACGGCGGTAGCAGCATCGTATAAGATCGTGGAGAAGGGCTTTGAATGCGTTGCAGAGGTTCAAAGGCACTCCGAACTGAGGCATATCATGTCGTGCTTTTGGTCGGATTGGGTGGACCGAGAATGCAAACGGGGTATACAGGATCTATGTGTAGGGAAGCTTCCTGAGCCTCCGCGAGATATTGGATAGAGGTGATAGTTTCCGTCTTTGCGTGTTTAGAGACATCATCTTGGTACTTACCATTTGTTAACAGGGAACGGGGTGAAGACTTTAGGTTGATTTGGACTGCTTAGTCCTACAGCTGCGTAAATGCTCTTTACAATTGCTACGTAAAAAGTTAATTCTCTAGATAAGTTGGTCAACGGACCAAGGAACCCGCAACGAGTAGCAATTCATTTCCAAATGAGCATCGTAAAACAGCACGGTCGCTCGGGTCAGCACCACGTCGCTCGGGTCAGCATCACAGACCACGGCATCAAGCAACGGTTTGAAACCACTTCCTTCTACTGGCCGATTGCGCCGCTCGTCCGAATCTTTGCGATCTGAATGCATCGCAGTGAACAGAGAAGCGGATCGACAACTCTGCATCGCATGTTTAGCACCTGCCTCTCTGATTTGAGCAACTCGTTGGCCGTATACGACAAAACCCGTTTCTCAGACTCCCATTCAAAGTCCACTAGTTTGGGATCCCATTTCGCATAGCTTTTCCTCGCCTTGTTCAAATTCTCCTCGCTCGGACCTGACAAGAGCCATCCAATTTCACCACCCTCCGCGTCTGCATTGCGTTTATAATTAGTCAACGCTTGCGTAAAGGAAGAGTAGGAGATCAATACTGAGGCACAGTGTTCGAGACATGCTTTGCTTGTCCCAACCACCCACTCCTCAGAGACGCCCTTTGCCCGCTCGTTCGCCGGCGCTCGGTGCGGCACGATCCAAACATCATCCACAGGATCACCACACGACCTGTCAGCTCCCGCGCCTGTGACGCTACCTTTTTTAACTGGACCATCTTGTCATCCGATATGCGGCACCGCAACTCGGCGTGATCAGGTTCATCTCTGCCCTGCCCCTTTTGTACAGGCCCGCTGCAAAACTGCCTATTAGTTGCATTTCTATTTGATCTCACGCCGCCACCAGCCTCACTCACGCCATTCCCAGCCGGTTTCAAGCCTACCTCCGGTGATGAAGGAAAGGCGCGTTGAAGCGCCTTTGTCACGGCCGCGCTTACAACTTTGACTAGTGAATCTGGCATTCCCCTCACCAGCTGCGCACTCCTCTGCACCTCTGTGGCCAATGGATTCAGAGCGACATCGAGCCTCTTTCCAAGCTCTGCTCTAATAAACTTTCTAGATTCGTTTGCGCTCTGCAATATCTCCGCTCTATGGGAACCCTGGATCTTGGAGCTGAGCTCGTCTACTCCTATCATCAAACTGTTTTTGGTTACAACTTGGCTCATCGCTTTCGCAAACTCGTCCTGCCTCCTATTCATTGATTCACTCTGCTTGGAGAGGGTGGAGAGCTCTAACCCAAGTTTGCTCAGTTTCTCATCTGTCTTGCCTTGGTCGGCTATCATGCGGCTGGTCAACGGACCCAAGGCCTTTTGTATGGCTTGGTTGGTCGAATCGGTGATAGACTTGACCAACGCGTCCAGAGAGATGCCATCCAGCCCCCTTTCCGTACCGTGAACCGCCCCTTGCAAAGACCCAAGACGCAGAACATCGCCCCCCCGCTATTCGAGTCCACCCGTGCGACCGCATTGGCCAGCGGGCCCCCGGATGACGCCAGACCAGCGCCGGAGTTTGTTATCGCAAGTGGTGTCCTTTCAGCAGCCGATGCGTGTAGGGGAAACCGATGCAGGAGGTTCCTTGTGGCATCTCTACGCCCTGCCAGGAGCGGTATCGCCTGCTTGCCGAGCAACGCCACACCTTTTCGTGCCGCAAACGGCGTGGCAGAGCCCTCACCTCTCTGCTCGCGTGCGCCCGATTGGGCGGCATTCTCGACTGAGCAGGACCCGACAACTGGATTTGGCGCAGGATTCGATGAGGGGGGGTGCTGATCGGGTGGCAACGGCAGAGCATGTGACGCGGTGCCTGCACCAGGTAGAGGCTGGGTAGATGTGTCCATCCTCGTTGACGACTGGGCAGGTAACGAAGCGTTCTTAATTGCGTTTGCCCTCCTCACAGCAGCAGCCAGCTGCATAGCCTGAGCATCCGAAAGGTCAAGGGTGCCCGACGCGTCTTGCCCAGTCTCTCCATCAGCGTTGGTAAGCGATACCTTTCCCCCCTTCATAGCGGCCAACTCGCGCAAATGGGAGGGCGTATCCTCCTTGTTCTCCGCCTCACCACCCGCAGGCGGGCATGCGTTGCAGACGGCAGTACGACAGTATTATTCATCCCTGTTTTAGCCCCCGACGACTTGGCCGGCAGGGGTTGAACAGTGTCACCGTCTTCCGACTGGGTTGGCTCTCCGACGTCAGGCGGACCGGCTTTTGGCGTGACGGGCGGGAGCTTTGGAGCGATGTTGCGTTGACGCGAGGGGGTGCGGCGGAGGAGCGAGGACTTTGTGGGTCGATGACTCGTAGGCGTGGAGTGGCCTTGACCATTCGATTGGGTGGCAACGACAGGAGGAGGAATCGGGGGAGTAGCGGGTTTGTCGGGCGGGGAGTGAGTTGAGACAGGAGATTGCGGTGCAGGAGCAGAGCGCAAGTGAGTCGAGCGGGGCCGAAGGTTGGGGGAGGACGGGACGGGGATTTTTGGGTAGGTGGCAAAACGGGTGGATGCTTGAGGCGCTTTGCGGGAGGCGAGGTGGAGGGGTGGGGCCGTTTGCGACGGGTGCGACGGATCGGGACGGGGAAGGAGTCCCGGGTAGGGGTGGTAGGGGGAGCAGGTGCAGGGGGGAGGGATGGGGAGGCCTTGACGGGGTGGGTTGGGAGAGTTGCAGGCGAGGCTTTGACGGTGGGGGTTGAAGTAGGTGGTGGGGAGGCGTGGAGCGGCGAGGACTTGACGGTGGGGGTTGGAATAGGTGGTGGGGAGGGGTGGACGGCGGGGTAAGGACAGGTGCAGGCGAGGGCTTGACGGCGGGGGTTGGAGCGGATGAAGGGGAGGTGTTGAGGGCAGAGGTTGGATCCAGTGGCGGGAAGGTATTGTTGGCGGAGGGCGGGTGCAGTGCAGGGAATGTAATCTGTGCAGAGGCCGAGTCTGTGGACGGCGGGGTGTTGTCGGGCGGGCAAGTAGCAGGCTTGGGTGGGGTGAGTTTGGGTGTTGGGGCTGCGGCGGCAAGACGACGGGGAGGGGTGTGCAGAGGCGGGGAGTTGAGAGTTGGATTTAGACGATGGAGGGCGGTGGAGGATGAGGTTGGGTTGGGTGGGAGAGGGAGGAAACAGGGCTCTTGCTTGCGGGTGGAGATGGTGGATTGGTATGCGGCGGAGAGTGGGGGCTCGTCGGGGGGGCTTGGATGGTCGTGGCGAGTGGCGAATGTGGAGGAGACGCGACGTGCGGCAGTACCACGGAAGCGCCATTGCTCCTCGGATAGATCGAGTTGTTCGATTTCGCCATCCTCGTAGTGGACGCTGTAGCGATGGTCGGGGAGGAGGGCGGCAATGATGCCGGGATAATATTGGCGATCGTATGGCCACCAGACTTCGATGGGGTCACCCAGTTTGATCTGACCGAGGAGAAGGTCATTTTGGGTGTCGGGAGGCGGGGTGTTGGCCATGGCTTGGATGGACGGGGGAAGGGGGGGGGGGGGGAGGACGATGTTGTATTTAGTTTAGCTTTAGCGGCGAGGAGGAAGGAGGGACGGAGGGACGGAGGGACGGACGGGAGGATAGCGGCGACCGATTGATCGATGCAAAGTCGTTGGGGACAGGACGTACAGTACAGTTACAGTAAACGGCGATAACATCGATGAAGGACAGATCGGTCGATAGAATTACAGTATCACTCTACTGTAAGCATTGTGGATAATTTGGCGGGCAAGGTCCAGAAGGGCAGATCCGAGGTGGTTTGGTTTGGTATTTTTTGGTGCTGCGGTAAAAACTGAAAACGGCGGTCATCCGGCTCTGTCGATTCGCTTAAATGCGCCTTCCACCCCCGCCCCTCCCTCCTCCACCCCTCAGCTTGATCGTCTTCCTCCTCCATCCTCAACCTTGCCCTCGACTACGCTACTCTCTCTCTATCCTCTGCTGTGCTATCATGACCACCGACCGCCCCCCGCCTACCGCCACAGCGGATACTCACCCACCTTCTCCACCCCCACCCCCAACACCCCACCCCTTCCTCGATCCAGTCACCCCTCTTCCAGAAACACCCCGTCCCCTCACCCCCACCCCTACCGCTACCCCACCTCCCTCCTCACCTCGTCCCCCCCCTACAAACAATCACCAAAACCAACACAAACAACCACCCTCGTCCCCGTCCAGACCCCCGCAACCCTCCTCACCTCGCAAATCAGAGCCCCATCTCCAACCCCTTGACCCACCTCCTTCCTCACCTACCCCCCACCCCCCAAACCCTCCCCCTCGGATTCCCCGCAAACCACTCCCCACAAGCCCGTCGTCGCTGAGCAGTCGCCTGCCCACCCTCCAATCCCGCCTACACCCCCACCACACTCCCCCACACCACAACCTCAACCTCAACCCGATCCACCCGATCCATCCCACGACAATCCCCACCACGAAACCACCCCCCAACCCCACGCTCCAACTCACAAACAGGACTCTCAACTGCAACACCCGCATCAACACGACGACGGCAACGACACCGACGACATTGTAAAGGATCCCGACGCAGATCCACAGCCGGACCCAGACGACGACATCATGCCCGACCACCCACAACCACTCCATCCCCCATCCCCACCGCACATCGTCTCACCTCGTCGAGTCACTCGCAACTCCTCTCCTGACGATCAACCCAGTCGCCGTCGCACTCGCTCCCAAAACTTGTCCCCCATGAGGTTGCGCAGGAGGCAGTCCGAGCCCCCTGCCCCGCCTGTGCTGCCGGAGAAGAAAAAGCCCAAAAAGGTCAAGCCCCCTAATGTCGGTGACCGCGTTCGTGTCTTGTGGCATGTCGATGATATTTACTATCCGGGTACCATTGATCATGTTTTGTCGTTCAAGGGACGCCGCTATTACGATATTACCTACGATTCACAGGAGAGAGAATACTATCTCGACTTTACGGTCAGAAAGTGGCATTTTGAGCATGCTGCTCAGAGTGAGGATGAGTCGGGGAGACAGGAGGACGACGACGAAATTCAGCCCATGGAGGAGACGGATTATCCAGAAACGGCGACAAGGTCTTGGTCCAGTGGCACGTCGATCGTCAGTATTACGCTGGCGTCGTACAGGATGTCCTGCGTGTGGGCAAAAAGCTTTTTCATGACGTCCGCTATGATAAGGGTGACCTCGAATTTTTCCTCGACTTTCGCGTCCGCAAGTGGAAGTACAACACCGACAATGGCGAACCCGGCGCCTCGACGGATCCCAAGGCCTCCGCCTCTACCCAACCCAGGGCAGATGCAAAGCAAACTCAGAAATCCAGGTCGGGGCCAAAACGTCGCCTCAACAAGCTTGATTGGACTTCCCCGACCCCCTCGGATGACAGCCCGCCGTCGCAGGGCCCGAGGCAGAGCGTGTCGTCTAGGCGGTCGCGCTCCTCGGTGGAAAACTCGCCGTTGATCGATCCTGAGCAACTGCTCCGGTCGAAGAAGAGAAAGAGCCTTCCAGCTCGTCCTGGGCAGTGGTCAGATGCGCAGTTGGACATGTCTGAGTCCCCCAAGTTTAACACACTCGTCGTTTCTCCGCCTAGCCCCTCGTCGTCGCCCTCGCCCCTGTCCTCGCTTCCTCCCCTTGACAGTTCTCGGAATGCAGGGCGTGCCGGCAGTAAGTTTGACGAGTCTATGCTCGAGTCAATGGATGAGATTGAGCCGTTGCAGCAAGTGACCACGTCGTCTGAGCGGCGCAAGCGCCCCCGAGGTGCTGATATCAACTCGATTACGGCGGATCTTGTCGAGAGAAAGCGCTTAAAGGCAAGAGTGGATGCACAACGCGAAAATGAGATGGATGGCGGGAAGGAGGAAGAAGATGAGATTGTGCCTGTCTTTGGACCTGAAAATTTGACCAGCCAGGGAGAGACTCGGCTTGTGTCTCGGAAGGAATCTACCTCAGCTGCGGACAGCCATAGAGCGGTGAGGGAAGGGAGCCGTGAAGAGCACGGGCCCAGCGCGCAGCCGCTTTCTGCGCAACGTGGCTCCGGGTCTGGTAATGTGGGTTCCTCTGGGCATGTAGATCCGGATCTGCAATCTGATGCCGTGGAAACTCCAGACCGTCCTTTGAGGGAACCTGCTGGATCTGGCCCTAGGCAAGGCAATCGGTCGCTGGCAGAGAGGCGCAGAGAGGCTGGCAGAGATTCGGCGGCAGGTCCGGAACGGCGCCAGCTAGCTACTTGGTCCTCTAGAAACATCCCAGCAAGTGCGCCGAGCAGGGAGGACTGGATACAGTCGCAGGCGGGTGCTCGTGCCGCACAAGTGCCCACCGCGCGAGGTCAACCACAGTTGCAGCACCAGCTTCCGTCACAGCACCAAGACAGACGTCCCCAGTCCGCCCCTCGACCCGTGGGCCGCGGACCCTCTGAGCATGTTGAAACCGGCCGGAACTCGCACGCAGCCAGGGGGACGCGAACTTCCGACGCTGACGGGGGCCGACCGATGGAGAAGACTGGCGTTTCGGAAATTGTGTTGGTTGCTGGAAAGGTGGCAAAGAAGTGGGCGATCGAAGAGTCCGCTGCTATCGCTGATGGAATCAGCGTGTTGGAGAAACAAGTTTCTGGGTTGAGAAAGGTTGAGACCGCTGCGAAGAAAGCCTGCCGCCAGAGAAAGATGGACTTGGCGAAACAGCGTCAAGCCCTAAACTCCCGAGGTGGGCATCACATGACCAGTGTTGACATATCGGAGTCAGTGGACCTTGATGCCTATTTGGGAGACCTAAAGGTGCATGTCATGGAATTACTCAAAAAGTACCGCCTAGCGGTCGAGGATAGGGAGAGGAACTTGAAGCGTCACTTTGAGAATATCCGGCACGAGACGACCGTTCAGACTGCGGTACTCAATGAGGCCGTGACCGCAGCAAGGTCCGCTGACCAAGCGATGCTGCGCACGATGCGGGAGGCGCGATCTGGACTCAAGCCGCTAGCGCAAGCTTTGCCAGCTGATAGCTTTGCAAAGGGTAGTCATCAGGCGCCCGTGCGCCCTCCTGCCGCAATTTCAGCAGTACAAGCCAGCGGCGCGGCAACGGACGACTTGAAGACGCGGTTAGCGGATATGACCAGCCAGTCTAAGTACCTGGCGGCAGAAGTGAAGAGACTTCAAGGTGTTGAAAAGGAATTAACTTCGGACAGGGAGCGAGCCATGGCGGAACTGACGAGGATGAAGTACGGCCTCGATGACATTAGAGTAGACACGGCGGGACCATCGTCTTTGACCCGCGAAGTTGCCGCAGTGGGGCCGAAAGAGGCTGGAGAGGCCCAGAAGATGGCTCAGAAGTCTACTCGAACGAAAGCTAGACCCGTAAAGCCAGGCGCCTCTGCCGCCAAAGAAACGCGGCCGAAACCGCAGATTCTTCAATTGCCGAAACCCGCGACCAGTAAACCTGTGGGAATCAAAAAGAAGGCGTCAAGTGCAAAAGCTGGGTTGAACAAGTCGAACGTGAAGCAAAGCGGCCGTGCGAATAGGAAGAATGCACCAAAGGCAGGAGCAAAGTACCAGCCGCCCACTGCCGTGCCCGTCGCATCCTCTACGCAGCTGAAGCCCGAACCGACGAGGCGCAAGTCGACGGTCAACCCGAAACAGGTGGATGCAGAGGTAACCCTACCGAGTGTTGCTGAGCAGGAAAAAGTGAGCAAAAACTTTCCCGCTCAGTTGGGTAAGCAAATGGACAAACAGGCTGCAGAGCTCCTTGCGCTTGTTGTGTCGGTATGGCTATTGCAGGATGAAGGGCGGACGGAGCCTCCGAAGAACCCAGGTGAGAAGCAGGACAAATGGGTCTTGGGATGCGTCAAGGGAGCACTTCGTCATTCGTACAGCTATCTGAGCACATGCTCGGGAATTATGAGCGCGAAGCGAGGACTTTTAGAGGATGTGGACGGGGAGAGTGTGGAGACAAGGTGGATTTCTCCGATACCGAGGAAGGAGTTGAGGTTGCCCGGTCAAACTATTCTCTGTGGGACCCTGCCTTGCGCGATGAGGAGTGGTATGTTGAGAGAAGAGTGTTGCGGACCCTCACAACATCCATCCGGGCAGCAATGACCTTGACTACTGCCGGACGATTTTCTGCCACGATCATGTACGCTAAGGAGATTGCACGCAGGGCGCTAGCTGATGTGGACTCACTATTAGCTAAAATGGTCGACGGCCAGAAACCAGCAACTTCAAAGGATACGGAGCAGAAGACAGCCATTGTGACTAGTGCAGCATCTACAGCCGCAAATGCCGAAGGTAAACAAGTTGCCGCGCCTGGCGCCAGAGGCGGTGAAAAAGCTAGCGCCCCGTAAATTCCACTCAACCACAACATCCCGGTGGGCCCGTTGGCTCACAGGTGGAAAGTTTGCAGGCAGCCAAGGCGGGAACGGTTGAACAAGCGGCTTCTAAGTCAAACGCCGCAGCTGCGTCTGAAAATGGACAAGCGATGTCTTCTGCAAAGCATGGGAGTGAAATGGAAACTGATGGTGGAGAATTGAGTGCTAAACCCGAGATGTCAAATGGCACTGCGATACAGAGGGCGTCAAATGCAAATGAATCAACTATATCGGCACAGGGTGGAGCCGACGCAAAGAGAGTTGGAGCTATTGTGCCCGCTGTTCCCAAAAGCGTGTCGAAATCTACAGAGGCAGCTAATTTGCCTCCGAAACTGACCTCTAGTTCTCAACTAGAAGGAGAGAGCTCCACAGGGAAAGGCTCTGGCGTAAAAGTCGACGCCGGCTCAAAGGATGGGAATGGCGAAAAGCCGTCAACTAGTTCTGTGCATAATGATCAGGAAGCACCGCTGTCAACACCCCCGCAGGAAGGTGCACATGTTAAAGCACAACACTTACCAGCCCAGTCAGGAACTACAAGCGCCATGTTGCCTGTACCTCAATCTAGTTTCCCATCTAGAACCTCCAACGCAGTTGAGTCAGGCGGGAAGAACTCTTCCTGGGTGTCTGCGCCTTCAGCCGCGCCAAACCCAAGTTCTGCCTCCCAATTGAAACCTGTTGGGATGCCTCAACCCATCAAACATTCACATGCGATTGGAGGGTCTGTATCGAAGGAAGCCCAACCGGTCTCCAACAATGGGGTGGGACCACCAGCTTTTACAGCTGCAGCCGAGCCTGCTCCTGTGGAGAAGACATCGAAAGAACATCCCTCCAGAAAAGCAGGGTTAGCGCAGGAATCTGCAAAGGTGGCGGATAGAAATACTCAAGTCTTTGAAGCATTTCCGGAAAATACCCCGACTTTACCGCCAGTTGCTGGGCCATCCGGCGGCAGAAACGTATCATCAACTCCGAAAACTGTGGTAGGGAAAGCTAACGGCGTTCCCAAAACCACCAAGCAGGATAGACCAAGGAAAACTGTTTCAGCTGGCAGGAAGGCAAGGGCTCCCTCAACGCCGCCTAAGATAGCTCCGAAAGGTCAAGAAGAGAGGACGACACCAGCTGCCGATTTGTCAGCGAGGATTGGTGCCGTCCCGACGAATAACGCCCCGATTCAATTGACGCCGTCGGAGCCTGTAGCTACAGCGATGCAGGAATCGCAAGGAGCTTTGCAAACCGGCCATGGGTTACCGTCAGTATCCCCTCAGTTTGAAGAGCTTCCGCAACTACGACCGCCAAAGACGGTCAGGAATCGCGTCTACCGAACGAAAGCGACAGCGCAGGTACCAGCTGCTCCGAATGCTGGAGTAGACACTACCGTTGGGCAGAGTGGCCTTACGGAGACGGTCCTTAGGAGTATGCCGCAGAGCACGCACAAAGGGTTTCCTCCAGGACAGATTGAATATCAAGTAGGCGCAAGAGAACTGGGCATGAAGGCTTTTGAGGCTGGGGATCCTGCAGACTACTCGCCGTCGGGCCCTTCGCGACCCGGGGTGTTGCCCTCTGCAAAGACTGCAAAACCAAGTTATTCCAAGCCAGAGACCAGAAGTCCCTTTATGAGGGCACCGAACAGTCCGCCCAAGACAAGACGGTCTGGTCAGAATTCTCAGGTTGGGCAGACAAGAAAACCCGTCGGTTACAAGAGCATTCCTCAAAACCCGCGGCAACGGCAAAGCTCTGCAGCCGCGCCTTTTCAGCCGCGCGGTAGTTCGGACTACGTGGGCTTTGATCGTCAGCAAGCGTTACAGCCATCTCCGACTTCATTTGATTACGGAGCTCCTGCAAGCTCTCAAGACTTGAACATAACAGGACAGGTTGGACATGACGTGTATAAGGAACGGACAAGAGATAGTGAAGCAGCTGCCCAGAATGTCTTTGCATCAAACGATGGAACGTATGGAGATTTTATGAATCCGCCGACTCCGTCATCGTTTCCGGGTTTGGAAAACTACATCCCTATGTCTGATGGCGCAGTGGGGCTAAAGCGACTGCCGAACGAAGACCGCGAATCATTGCCATTGACACCATCAGATTTCCCAACAGACCGTGGCTCCTCGGGGGCATCTCGTCGCCCATGAATTTTGAGCGGCCGGCTTTTCCAACTGGTGTGGATCCGTTTGCTGCAGGGAACCGGGTTTTAGGTGGGAGCCAAACTGCGGCAATGTTTAATCAACATGCAGCTGGGCGTCGGGACTAAATCATTTGATGAATCCGCAACAACGTCAAGAACAGCAGAAGACACAACAAGCAATGCAGTCGCAGCAAAACTTGGCTCACATGCAGCAACAAGCGCAGTTGGGGAGGAATGACACGTTTCCGGGGAATCAAGCGGCGTTAGCTACGTTGCAACAGCCCAGGGGATCTGCGTTTCATATGAGAGGGCCCTATCAGCGGGGGGGCAGCGATGAAGATGTTGCTGGGGAGTTTCCTACAACGGATGAGGACAAGTGAGAGCGTTGTTCGGCTCGCTGTGTGCAGAACTTTAAAGCTTGTAAACGTGTGGTTCTTTTATTTCGTACTCATCGCCTTGGGAGAGTTTGTCCCCTTTTGTTGCCACGGTTAGACTTTTTGAACATTGCCCAGTTGGTCGGTCAACCAGTGGCTACACTGCCGCAACGATTGCAGCAACGATTCCTTCACATAATGTTCTTTAATCTGCGTTAGAAATGGGATTCTCTATCTTTGACAAAACTGTTTCCACTTTTGACTTTTTCACGCAAGGTCCTCGACAAGGTGCATGACAAGAAGGAAGACGGAAGGAGAGAGCGACTGTTTCTTTGAAACTTGTCACGATACGGATGGCCAACTATTCCGAGCACCTATACCGATATCTCGACAAACTATCATCCAGTCCCAAATTGCTCGCCTCACTGTTCCAGTTTAATCATTCCGACATCAAGTCATCCACACCGCAACTGCTCGACTGTCACTCCTTTACAGACATTGGTTGTGGCACTATCGCCCTGTTCCAGGTCCGTCCGGCAAGAGAGCCTGGAGTTGGCCTTGAGAATTCGCACGACCACGTTTTCCCCATTCTGCGACGGCTTACAACCCCCAACCTCCAACCCGGATCATCTGCATGCAGACTGCAAAACAAGCTTGTATACTCCACTGCCTTCTTGTTGTTTGTGTACCATTTACCAAGCAAGGTGTTTGCGCTACTCAAAACTTCATGCCCTTCTTCAAACTCTCCTTGTAGGATAGGATATCGCCATTCCAAATGTTGACCCCATTCTCAACCACCCAAATCTCCCTAGCCACCTGACTCAGCAATCGAAAGTCATGTGAGACTAGGACGACCCCTCCTTCAAAGTTGTTGATGGCGTCAGCCAACGCATCAATACCTGTCACATCCAACGCATTGGTAGGTTCATCTAGCAACAATATATGAGGCTTCCGAATAGCAATCTCAGCAAAGACCAGTCTCGACTTGAGTCCATCACTGAGATGGCCGATTGGGGATAGCTGGGCTTCGCCTGTGATTCCAAAGCGCCCGACCTCTGCGCGATAGCCTTGCAAAGTCTCATGCAGTTTTGGGTATTGCTTTCGAATGTACTCGACAGGGGAGAGGGTCATGTCGAGTTGATCGGCAGAGTGCTGATGATAGCGGCCGATGCGCAGGCCAGACTTGTGTGAGACGCTTCCTTCGCATGGTTGCAACTTGTTGACCATGAGATTGAGGAGGGTACTTTTGCCGGCGCCGTTGGGACCGACGAGGGATACTCGGGATTCACCATCAATTCCAAAACTTAGGTTGGAGTAGAGATAGTCCTCCTTTTTGCCAGAGTAGGAAAAGGCGACATCTGAAAAGGAAATGAGGGGGGGGCCAGGGTACCGCAGCCAAGGAAGCTAAATTTAAAGCTTGGCTCTGCGTACGGGGGCTCGAGCAGGCCGGCCTCGACCATCTTGTCCAGCTGCTTTTGGCGGGACTTTGCTTGCTTGACGAGATTAGCGTCTGGAGAGGGGAGAAGCGGGCAGCAAAAGAGGTAAGACAAATGCAGCGAGAGAGTTAGATGCGGGGAGACAGAGGGCAGTGGTGCGCAAGCGAGGGGTTGTGTAGATGGCAAGGGGTTGGACGAGGCGGTGGTGGAATCAACTTACATGTTCCGCAAGACGCGATAAACTGTTTGATGTGCTTAATCTCCTCCTGCTGCTTTTTGTACAACTTGATCTGATTGATATCCTGCTCCTGCCTTGTCTTGACATACTGACTATAGTTGCCTCCCCAGTACTTTAACTTTTGCTGCTGCATGACCATGGTATCGGTGCAGACGCCGTCAAGAAAGTCCTGGAGTGGCTGACGACGATGAGAATCTTATTATAGCGGCTGAGGTACTCCTCGAGCCAGACGCAGGCGGACAAATCCAAATGGTTGGTGGGGCCATCGAGGAGCAACATGGTGGGCTGTATAAAGAGTGCCTTTGCGAGGGCGACCCTCATGCGCCAGCCACCACTGACGTCCCTGGTGCGCTTTTGCATAGTCTCCGCGGTAAAGCCCAGGCCGACCAGAATGGTACTGGCGCGACTCTCAAAGGTGCTCGGGTCCAGCTCGTCCAGTCGCTCATAAATGTCCTGCAGGACGAGACTGTCCGGGCCGTCCTCGACAAGGACATCATCGGCCATGGTCTCCAAGCGGGCAACCTCCTCCTTTGCACTGTTGATGACGTAATCCAAGGCGGTGTCATCGGAAGGCTGAGCCTCCTCACTCAAGAGGTAGACGTCTATATAATCAGGGACCGGGACCTGTCTGTCAGCCAAGACCCTCAAAAAGGTACTCTTCCACAACCATTGGCACCAATCAAACCATACCTCCTTCCCATGGTCAATTCGATCAAGGTATCCTCAACAAGGACCTTGTTATGAAAGTTCAAGGAAAAGGACCCAATCTTCAAATCCCTAGCACCGTACACACTCTCTAAATTGCCCATAGCCGTAGTCGAGGTGTCGGCGACATCTGCCAAGGGGTCATCTGGCGAGGCGGCGGCACTGGCCTTTGTGACTTGTGAGGATACATCGTCCAAGGTTTTGCCGCTTTTTGTGGAACGGGCGGCGGCTGCGGCACGGTTTGCTTCAAGGGCGGCGACAGCGGCAGGGCCTTGTTTCTTTGCTTTTGCATCCTCGCGGGCGCGTTGCTTTGCGAGGAATTTCTTGGACTTGTTTTTAGGCGGCATGATGAGGAGGAAGGGGGAGGGAGGTTGGGTGGTGGGTGGTGGGTGGTGGTGGAGGGGGAGTGGCGGAGTGGGGTCTGGCGGGTGGTGGAGGAGGAATGTATTTTTGGAGG
The DNA here is from genome assembly GCA_002205965.3 of Kappaphycus alvarezii. Classification (NCBI taxonomy): domain Eukaryota; phylum Rhodophyta; class Florideophyceae; order Gigartinales; family Solieriaceae; genus Kappaphycus; species Kappaphycus alvarezii. The sequence goes on along the minus strand of NADL03000704.1, from coordinate 268,008 downwards.
GAAATTAGTGTGGACTGTGGAGGGGACGTCGGCGGTGGGTGGACGTGATGGGGTGTCAATTTGTGTACACATGTACCATGTGGACACGTTGTACACGATGAACAAGTGTATACGTGAGTGCGGCTGCAGCAGCAGCTGTTGTTTACGGTAAAATCGGTCGGGCATGATAAAGCACCAAGACTTGATTCGGCAGCATCTGTCCGCGGAGAACATGGCAACCTTGACCCGGAAAAAAAAAACAAAGACAACAACATGATAAATAGTAACAACAACAACAACAACAACAACAACGACAACAATAACAACAACAACATTTTCTTCTCTCGCTTCTCGTCGTCATCCTTCCTACTCGGCTATGAGTAAACCTGCAACACCTCCAACGCAGCATCAACCACGACGAGTTCTCCTACTAGGCCTACCACCCGCACCCGCACCCGCACCGCCACTCCTCCTCTCCCCCAACACCTGATCCAACTGCTGCATGGCCTTTGCATTATCCTTCAACGCCTTGCGGAAAGCCTCAATCTCAGTATCCGACATTTGTTCATAGGCGCGAATCCTGGCCTCGCCCCCCCAATCAACTCACTCAAATCCAACAACAAGGCATCCAACGCAGCCTGACTCACGGCACCCTCCGCCATCACAGCACCACGTTTTCCGGGACGACCGCCCGCACTCGCCCTCACCAACTCGTCATACGCCTCCTTGACCCCATCATGAACCACCGCCATCTCCTCACCCACCTTGTTCAACTTGTCGCCCAACGGCCTCAGTACTGCTTTTGCACTGGCCAATGCTGCATCCACTGCAATCGCTGTGACTGCTTGCATGGAAAGCGGGCCTGCCCCACCGGTCCCTCCACCAGCCCCAGGCGCAGCCCCGTCAGCTTGTGCATCAGGATGTGCATCAGGATCTGTATCAGCACCAACCCTCCTCCTCTTTGCCCGTTTGACGCCGACGCTAGCCGTGTTGGCGGACCCACGCGGCCTACCGCGACGGACCGGATGATTGGGTGTGAGGATGTCAGCGCGTGATCGGGTAGAGCGCCTCGCAACAGTTGGCACAGGCGATGCGACAGTGGGATTGGGTGTTGTTGTGGATGGGGTTGTGGCCGGGGTAGGAGTGGGACGTGGATTGGTAGCACCCAATCCGACACGACCTGTCGCGGCGGTTGATTTGCGAAGGGCCTTGCCGGTGTGTCGTTTGCGGGGTGTGGTTTTGGAAGGTGTGGTTGGTGGGGGTGTGGTTGTGGCGGGTGTGCCGCGTAATTTCCAAATGTTGTTGATTCGGTCGACGGGCCAGGTGGAACCGTCGTCGAGGGTGACGTCAAAGGTGTCGGCGGTGGTTATGGCGGATACGCGGCCGGCGTAATAGTCGTCGTAACCGGAGAACCAGAGATCTACTTTTTGGCCTACTCGTGGTAGGGGAGGGCCTGTTGGTGGCATTGGATGGGGTTGGATGGAGGGGGGAAGGGGAAGGGATTGATGAGAGAGGAGGAGAGGAGAGGAGAGGAGAGGAGAGGAGAGAAGGGCGGAGGCGAGAGAGTGGGACCGTTTGCTGTGGATTATGGGGATTTAAAAATGGTACCGATCGGACAGCGGGCAGGGCTGTGCACTGCACTGCAGTAATTGTTTATTACTGTACCGTTTACAGATCTGACGGTTGGGAATAGGGCTAGGGCTAGGGCTTGGGCACTTTTTGCAAATTTTTTTTTTTTTTTTTTTTTTGACGTGCGAGGCGGGAAACGGTGATATTCTATTCATTTGAACATACTGTGAAAATACTGTACTGTACTGTACATTTTTAATTTACAAACTGCCTCCTCCTCATCTCTTGCCGCCCTTTTTTTTTTTTTTTTTTTTTTTTTTTAAATTTTTATTCTTCTTATTTATTATTTTTTGGCGCCATTTCACCACGTGTACAATAGTAACCGCTCGGTCATCTTGCCAATGCCCCAATCACCCACTGTCACCTGTCGCGTACAGTACAGTACAGTACAGTACAGTACACTATTCACAGCGTAAAGTGAAACGGTCATCTTCCACCCAACCCCTGTGTCTGTGAGTCTATTGCCGCCCCAAATACTGTATACTGTACAGTACAGTACTGTACCAAACTAACTTAATTTAGTCTACAAAGGTGTCAGTCATTCCACTAAACCGTTTTACCCACCTCAAATCAATGCATTCTCCAACTTTTTCCAATTAAATTAATTTCAAATCCATCCCTCTCTGCACGCTTCACAGACATCCCATCTGCAGTCTACCGCCTTTGCCTTTACAAAGAGCACTCATCAAGCCTCGCAATCGCCGTCACCAACTCAACCGCCGCTTCTACCGCCCCCATGCGTACCGTGTACCCCGCCGCACTCTACCGGCGCCGCCTTTGTCTTTGTCACACCGACCAAGGGCGTCTCACCCCTTGCCGTCTTGCTGCCGCTTCTCCACGTTGCACACTTTGATCCTTCGTCGCTGTCGTCCTCGCTTTCTGCGTGCCCCGTCGCTTGTATCGGGGGGGGTTTTCAACTCGTTTTCGCGCGTGGACTGCTGTTCAGGGGGGGAGTTTTCTTCTGTTCTGTTTGATGGAGTGGGCGTCGGTTCGGTCCTTGCGCTGGGTTGTGTCTGGTTGGCAGGGCCGCTTGGATGTTTGAGGTATCAGTTTCTCCAACTCTTCTTCTTGGGAACAGCCGCGTCTTGTTTTGTCGCAGAGTCTTTGTTTAGCTTTCAACGTCAAGCCCTTCATCTCTTGTCCTGCCACTTGCATTTTTCGCAATCCCAAGTCTATTCGCTCTGTCACTCGATGCATCTATGTATCATCGCCAGGAGGACATGATTTGTATCATGATCTACTCTCCAGTGAGGAGGGATATAAAGCTAGTATTGTATCATAGGTCCTCCTGGGTTTTCGATATGACTCCAGACCACATTCATTCCAAAGCATCAGCGAGTAGACTCTACGCAAACAACCACTACTTGGTTTGCATCCACAAAGCGGTCAAGCTAAATCACCAAAAAATGCCCACATGCCTCCCTCCTGACCTCCAGATGGGGCTCATGCGTGATCCCACCTTGAACTCTGAAATGAAAGGTCTCTTTCCCTCTGTTGATTTACTGATACTGCACAGTTTCAATGTAAAGGCTGATAATTAAAATAGGTACACCAAAAGGATAGCATACATGTGTATAGTGAAATAATCTGCTACAAATTATCTATTAAAAAATATTTCACAAAAAGTAGAGACCCTTATACTTTCACTGAAAAATATCTCTTCACAATACAAATTATCTTTGAAAAGGGTTACCAACTACTTCTTCTGAAACGGTTCATAATTTCATAACGGTGATACACATGCAGTTGTATTTGGCTAGAATATTTTATGCAAGAATCGATCTAACGTATCAATTATCCCACCAGTTACATACGAGCCCACTTAAATGTTGTCAAAGGTTCTTCCAAACTTGTTGTTCATTTGTATCACACAGACATATAAAATTTATGGGTCTACATACCGCAAGATATTAAGAACGGCGTTTCCCTAAAGATTGTAAATAGTGTCATTACAGGCCTTTTGGGGGTCATGATTGTAGTATTTTTCAATATCTAGTACCGTTCTTCGGTATATACAGAGCACCAGACTTAAGATATAGGAATTGAGGGACACCCTGACCTCTCTAGAATTGCAAAATTCAATATTTCCAGTCATCTGAGCGATTTGGCTGGAATTACGTATTATAAAAGCATATATATCCGCTGGTCTTGTACAAACTTTATATTATTTCCGTGTGTAATATATATTTCGAGTGTGCAATCCACAATGCTTGATAACGTGTCTGTATTGACTGAGTATGGAGGTTTAAAGCCACATTTAAGCTTGAAGGTAAAGTTTTGAAATGAAAATTATCGGGTTCAATTTTCAATCCAAAATAATGCTCATAACAAGCTCTTAAATGCTTGGATTCGGAAAATTATAGGAAATTTTAGAAAAATTGTCGAAACGACAGGTAATTTTGCTTAATCCTGTTTTTTGCAATTTATTTAAAAATTGAGATTACGGACACTTCCTTAGATAATCGTTGTGAAGATGCGTACACTAATTTCCGAAGGAAAAATAAACTTCATTATGAAATACTTTCGATATCTCTGGATATTCTTTGTATATTTACTCCAAAAATTTCCAACAAAGTCTTATGAAGTTGATGCGGAGCTACAAAATGGACTGCATGTTGTATCACTTAAAAAGGTTAACAGAAACTGTTTAAAGGGGACTTGAAATCCCCCAAAAAAGTGGAACCCAGATAAGTTTCCAACTGTGCTCTGTACTGAGCAAAATTGCTCAATAGTAGTCATTGAGAATGTAAAGCATGAAATAAAAAATGGCGACGGATTATTTACTGGAAACACAAGGAGTTGCTTTTTATTTATTAGTGAAATTGATCAAAGTAAAGTCTGGGCATCATTTTATGAAGCACTCAATGATGCATATAAAATCAGAGCAGAGATGATATGCGTAATGCAAACGTCATTGCATGTTATGAGTTATTTTAAAGAAATGAATATAACTTAGGAGACGTGATTTTACATTTTTCGCTTTTAACGGTTCCCAAAATGGATTACACTACGAGATACCAACTAAAGAAACAATTGCCAGTCACAACTATTAATTAGACGATATATTAGTGCATTTAAACTCCAATGGTTATTCGAAAGTGATATAATTTTCAAGCAAAATCTCAATGAATTCCAAGAAAAATAATTGATAGATTTGTTTTCGCTAAAATATCAAAAATATATATTTTTACTCAATTTGAATAAAGTAGATCTTCTTAAAAAATAAAAACAGAAAATTCTGTCTATTTACCTATGCTGGCGCAGAATTTTCCGATAATTTTGAATATCAGCGAAACTATCACAAAGGGTACCAGTAATATAATTTTCATGATTTATTAATATATAATTAATATATATAGAATCGTTGAATATAATTGGAACTTTCCGTTGCGTCAAGAAACGAGCAATCGTATTCCACAATGGTAAATAGACGGAATATTTGACCTGTGATGGATGTCTAATCAGGCTTTACATCACGGAATATCTTAGCAATAGAAAACTGACTGAAATATGAAAGCATATTTCAGGCACTTTCCTTTCTGGTTTACTGGGGGCATTATCTGAAAATTTGGTTTAAACGTCTGAAAAATTTCTGGAAAATTTACTGAAACTTTTCGAGAAAACGAATGAGAGCTTCATATGATGAAAAGAGTGAAATTATTCACATCTGGTTTGCTAAACTTGAATTCATATTTCGATTTCCATGACTTATAGCAAAACATTCGGGGAGAGTAAAATTCTGAACCTCCTAATTTCTCCCAAATGATTAGTCAATTCAAATGCAAATACTGTACATTAGTTACATTTGACCTATTCCGGGTCACTCAGGCTATCATTCTTCAAGAGTAATCAACTGGAGATTAATTTTTGTTGCATAGTCTCCCACTGCTCTACCCTTTAGTAATATGGTCTTAATTTACTACGTGTTCAAGTCCAATTAACCTTTCGTCTCATTTTCTTATTATTTTTTGGTCAATTCTGTGCGTAATAATATTTTTTCCAAATTAATTAGATTTATTTCTTTGAAAGCCATTATGATTTACTTGCATACGATCTAAGGGAGTTATTTTTGTAACGGAGTTTTTGTTTTTGCTTTATTGTAAAAAAAGTTTTATAAAAACAATCGAAACATACGATTAGTTGGAAATTTACTCATTTGTTACCACATTTGGCTAGATTTTGCTAGAAGTACACTTAATTTGTAACTGCTGGAGTCTTTGTGCGACATATGATGTATCCAATTTTCTGTAAAATGCAAACAAATAAATGCGAAGCATCTAAATGAATGAAGTCTTTAAGTATATGCAGAAGTATATACATTTCCGAGAATATTTAATTTAATATAGAAAAATATTTTGCAATCATGATTTTAATGTTTGAGACCCGAATTATGCATTTATCTAGTGGATTAATGCACTGCATATTATTAAACGGAAACTAGAATTTACTCAGGCCCGAAATGAGTTTCAAGAAAGGAAAAACTTGTTACTTGTGCTATGTGTTCTTTGACATATTGGTATGATTCTGCTTTTGCAAATAATTTCGTATCATGGTACATGGTAGGATAAAGGAACGCCAGCTATAAGTAGTAAGAATTAGACTTAAACAATATTGACGATTTCTGTGAATCATTCGATTTATAACCAAGTCAAATCTCATTTGAGATTTGTTTCTAACGAAAAGGATGATGACGCAGTCGTAATTTTCCCACAAAATCCATGAGTAAATGCTTTTGATTGCTCTTTACTTAGAATTGAAGCGGTTAAAAATTTATGTCACAGGGGCTCGTTTATTTTCTAAAACATCTTCATCATTCCTATTTTTGATTAAATAGTCTTTATAGTTCGAATAGGAGACATTTTATCAGAAAGACCATTTATCGCCATCTTTCTAGTAATCCATGTGCGTACTCATTTCAAACCGCTAACGGATTGTTTTATTGTTTTTTGCTCCGTTTCGGGTAAGGGTAGAGTACATCAAATAGAATAAATGATTTGGAAAAAAATTAAAATGTCTTTCATTACTCGTGGAATAACTCAAAACAACTGCAAAATATCTTCAATGACATATACGTAGCCTTTAAATTGCAAAGTTAGGCTGCAATAGTTTACAATTTCTGAGTATCTATTAGTACCAGTTCGATAGTCGAAAAGTTGGAGGACCTCGAATACAAATTTATGTTTGAATGCTCTTCAAAACAATTTCGTAATTTTTTTAAACTTAACTGGCGACTTTGGTCAACCAATAGATTTCAATTTGCCTCAGGATGCCTGAAAATAATGCCATAAAATGTTGAATACTCAAACTTTGGTATAAAATTAAGAGTATTATTAATTTTTTAAATCAAGTTAAATCTAGTAAGCAACTGATCCCCAATGGGCGATTTGAAATTTTTGCAGTACCATGTACTAGTTCTGTAACATATAAATATGTCTGTACGTACAGGCTAAAACCTCTCTGAGGAAAAATTGAATGATACATCGTTGGCTTCTATTCTTGAACCTCACAGGTATATTTAGTGAACATAATATTCGCCAGGGATCAAAACATATCTGCCGTGAAGCAATAATTCTTCATCTAGTTAGCTGATTTCAATATTATGATTAATTGTTAATAGTGTTAATGTTTTTGGAATGATGCCGAGGGAAAATTTTTGATTTTCTTTTGTTCGCGGTGAAACTTTTCTGCAGCGAATCTATGAATCGAACCGTAAATTATTGTCTACTTTTTAGACTTAATGTAATCGAGCTCAAATTTTGGCGTAGAACTGCAGGCTGATGGGATGGTCCTGGCTCACCTTTCGTACAAACCATTGATATTCGTAAAATAATAGGATCAGAACTAAATAAGTATAAGTACATGATATTTCCAATCCTGATCGTCTCAGTTTGATAGGCGCTTCAGATTCTAGGAGCTATGGTAATTAATCTCATTCATATTTTCTCTACGAAATTGCCCATTATATATGATAGTTTGATATGATTCATGGATATTCGAAAATGAATGATCATTTTGAATTGAAACAAAAAAATCTAACAGAGAGATACTGCATCTCCGCTCAGAATTTGGAGAAGATAAAGTTCTAAAAGTGAAGAGATACTCATTTTTGTTTACTTGAAACAAAGAATTTTATGCGACTTGTCAAATCCGTTAATCTTTATATTTTGGCAAGAACCGGAAACCTCGACCGCCCTTCGCGGGGTCTCGCTTTTCTATGCGAGAGAAATTCATTCTGGAGTAAATATCAGCGGGAACTACATTTTTTTCATGTATATTTGTGTGTTTACTCAATGTCAGGTGGCGCTATGGCGCTGCATTCAGAAATTAGGTACTGTACCGAGCTACACCGAAAAGTAAAGCCATGCACACCTTAGAATCGGGCCCAATGGGTGCAGTACTATGCCAGCTTGGCACTAGCCCATTGGCCCAAATTGCTAGCCCTACAGCCAACGAGAGTAAAGTATGAAAAATCGTTTAAGAGCCAATCGCAGCACACTGTACTCGTGCTTTCGGTGCGCATTGGTTGGCAAAAATTAAAATTCGCTAATTTTTGAAAATTTAGCAGCCAATGAGAATTAAGCTTTGCTGCTGATGATGATGATGCTGCTGCTGCTGAATTTTTTCATTGACTCTCATTTTGTGGATTTTTGACAGTTTTTTCGTAGTTCGTAATCGAAAGGGCTCAAAGTTGGCGGGAGTTGCCTGCTGCAATACAGAATGTGCGATTTTGGGTATTTTTCCTACATTTACTGTACACTGTAACCTGTCTAATTTGGCGCGCTACAAGCGATTTTGCCTACTTTTTCAATATTTCCTCTAGTACAGCCCTCCTACTACCACCTCTAAAAACTAATACTTCAGCCAATAATTATTATAAGGAGAATATATGAATACCGAACGATATTTTACCATTAGGGAAAAGAACTTTGTTTTTTTCTCCCTTTACATGGTTTAAAATCGTAACAAATCTTACTAATTTATCTAAAGATGATAGCTGCTTTTTAAATTTTAACAAAATTTCCGCCGAATAATTTAAACCCCATAGAACTTTGTGGAAAGATCATAAAATGGTACAAAGCTCATTTTTACCCGCCATTACAGAGAAACATGATTGATTCTTTAATAATCGATAATACAGGGTCGAATGGGGAGTTTTAATGTATTATGGGGTCTATCTGTCATCATATTTTCCTTTTGTAAAATGGCCCCTATTTCAAAATGATTACAGAAGTCCAGTTTTGTAAGTCAATATTACACAAGAATCTTATTGTCGCAAAAATACAAGCGAAGATATGTAATTTTATCTCTCGAAGCAGCAAGACTGAAAAAATTCATCCTATTTTCGATGTTCTCCGTTTCCCAATTGTTTCAAAATGACAGTGATATGTTAATTAAAATAATTTTTCAGACGAATACTATCATAAAAATCAAACCAGTTCCGATATTACTTAAGTGAATGCATCAAATTAATCAAAATATAGTGGAAATCTAGGAGGGGCTATGATGTGATTCAGGATCAGTCACAATTATATCGATCTCAGTTTATTTTCTTTCTACATTAAACTGTTTTCCTCCTCTTTCTACTCGTTGGTACGAAAATATAAGGAACTTCACAATATTTGATAACATACATTGAGTTTGTATCAGTTTGATAAGAAAACGTGTTCGATATTCAATGAGTCTTCCTGCAGTAACTAAAAAAGATTATTCGATTTCGCATTTAAAGATTGAACGTAATGTAAAGTATCAATTTTAAAAAAGAGGGTACCGTAATTCGGCATTTTCGAAATATTTGACTGATATGCATGAAACTTAGGTAACATTGGAGAATGATGTTATTGTGTTCTAGCTCCTCGGATATTATGGGTTACCTGGCGGCAATATCTCATGTTAACTGCGCCACGGTTTTTATTGGATCTCTCGATGGCCGACAAAGCCCTTCATCACGCTCACCTGATTATTTAGCAGTATTAACTTTAGATTAGGGTTGGCTGTTATGGGGTAGTGCATTTATTTGTCAAATTGGGGCTCAAATTACGAAATTTTATACTTCTTCTAGGCAAAAACAGAAGAACTAGAACTTAAATATGGCCCACTCCCTTTTCAGTATTTTCAGGTCAAAATACAATGAAATGACCTAAACCAATTGTTTTGGATACCTGAAAAACCCCTCATATGTGCATGCGAGCGCATAAATAGGGGAGGTTTGTCTCTTCTTTCGCACACATGTAAGAAATTCACTCGAGAGAGTACAGAATTTTGTAGAATTTGTAGAATAGAGTACTTAATACTTCACACGTGTTCTCTGCTGGTAGCTACCACGGATAGGGTTATTAGGGCCCATATTCATAATTAGTTTCCTTTCAATTACTAAATGAGTTTGTGTTGAGGTCAGCTAATATTTGTGACGTAACGGAACCGCAAGGACTATATGAAGTTCCCGGAACCCATCAACTTCCATTAAAACAAGCAGCAATCCCCTAGAAATGAACTCTCACTAAGGGTCAAGAAATTGAAGAATTCAACTAAGCTGCATAGTTGATTATGGGAAAAATTCGCATTTCACGCAATAAATATGACTTGATACCCTAGCATGTATCTGCAGAAGTCCCAATTTACGAGCAATTTCGAGCATTTCGGAGTAGAAATGCTTGCACTAATGACTTGTCCTTATTTTTCGTTCTTGAGTTCCACTCTGGTTCTACCTGGAGGTCCCTTTGGCTTCCCTCTAGCCCCGATGGGCGCAAAATACCAGCTCTTTGAAATACTGTGCTGTGCCAGCATCTGTATATCACTGCCTAGAATAGTGGCCGTAGAAAATTATGACTATAAAACTCCACCTTTTGTGTTGAACCACGAAAAATTTTCCAGAAAAGGCCATTAATCAATAACGGATGGGCGTTCTATGACTTTTTGAACAGTGAGAAAATGAAAAAATGAAAAGCAAGAGGCCAATTAGGTAAGCCCACCTGGTCACTTTTTTCAGTGTTTCAAACTATGAACGGGATCTTTCAGATTTCCCGATCACACCTTTAAATGTGAAACTAGAGAAATTCCAACACATTCCGGCTATTTTCCACCGTTCTCTACCTCTACATGTTTCATTAAACAACCCCCTGCTTTCCCAACTGCTCTCTACTACTATAAACTCACCCTTACAGTTCTAACCCTCGATCTCCTCCGAGCCGCTTCCGCAAACACCACTTAAACCAACAACCTTACCGTACTCGAAAACATTCCCAAACAGCTGACATAAATACAACCCGAACCACCCGAATCAACCTGCCTTAAACCTCCATAAAAACCTCCCCGAACATCTCCATCAATACCTCCCTCAATCCTCCCCAGTTCTACTCCTCAACCGCTCCTTCGACCCTTTCCCTAAACTTTTCCCCAAAAATCCAGAAACCACACCATCAGATCCATCTCTAACCGCTTCTACACCTATTACTCTACCAGGTCATCCAGCTACGTTACAATTCCGAAGTTACGAAACATAGTAGGCATGAATCACATGCTAGATACTAAACTTGGACGACATAAAACTAATTTGGATACTGAAATCGAAGTTTATCTTCCATTTTCATCCGGTGATGATTCAAATTGCAGTCAGGAGGCAAGCAGTGAGTTAATCAATATACAACTCAACCCAAAAAGGTAAGCATTGAGTTAATTAATATACCCCTCATCCAAAAAAGGTCTACACAAGCATAAATATTATAAATCTTAATGTAGAAATGGGAAATGGTGATTTTAAGACTCTTATGAGATATAAAGAAGCGAGTACAGGTCCGAGTGCCATAGAATGGAAACATGCAATGATGAAATGAATGAAATTGAAACTCAACGGGAGTGTGTTCTGGAGGTTTTATTGAACTGAATTAAACCAATTGGAAACATATGGATGTATAAAAACAAATTTAGTAAAGCTGGGGAGCTCCAAAGAAGGAAAGCAAGACTGGTTGCCAGGAAATCCTCGCAACGATTTGGTTTATACCTAGAGGACAACTTACGGTTATGAAAATGTACACCACTTTGAGATCCTTATTGTCAGTGATTAGTACTGAAGACTTTGAATATCTTCGGTTGGATGTCAAGTCCCCCTTATTAAATCATAATCTGGCGCAAAACGTTTATATATTAAATAAACACAGGGCTTTATTGATCAGACCCACCCTAACTGGGCTAATAGGCTCTTGAAAGCCTTTTACAGCCTCCAACTAGCTTACAGAGAATGCAGAATATTCGCGGACGAAATTCTGAATGGACTCGGATTTTGGAAGTCTGATGCTGATCCTGTCTTTTACACCATGAAAAATGGTGGAGAGAAAGTTATTATACTAGTGTACGTCGACGACATGTTCCTTGCCGCAGACAGTATTGGAAAAATTCGTAACATTACCTTCCGCGTTGTTGATCTCATAGAAATCAAATTGGTATACAATAAAGCCAAATCAAATGGAGTAGTGATACAGCAAGATCGACCCCATGGCCTGGTTTCGATATCAACTCCATTACCAACTGACCGAATACTGCATTTGTCCGGATTCATGAAATGCGAGAACTCCAATGTTCCAGTAACACATGGCGCAGAATTAACGCGACCTCGAAACGGGACGAGGAGGAGTACGAGACACATCTATATGTGCAGTAAAACATACAAAAGGAGCATTGGGATGTTTGCTTGACATTGCGAGAGCGACCCGACGAGATATTGCATATTTTTTGCTCTCTTCTGGACCTACCTATGGAATAACCTAAAAGGAAATATTAGAGCCCAGCCGAAAATGTGCTCCGCTACCTGAAGGCGACGAATATTTTCTGTGTCACATACCAATGCAAACTGAATAATGAAGATTTTTGTGGCCATAATGAATCAGACTTTGCTAGGGAGGAAACTGAGATAATTCTACCCTTGGCTATGCCTTTCTAAATAAATCAGGTGCCACATCGTAGGGAAGATAATAACAGAATCTGTTGCCCTACCTAGCGTAGATGCTGAGTACAATTCAATAATTTACGATCTAAGAGATATACTTTGGCTCCAGAAACTTTTCTGGGAATTACCTGAATTGACACAGGGCAAGAATTCGATTGATTTTCTCGCCAACAAGTAAATGTACTTTACAAGAATGATGTTATTAATGAGAGAACAAAGCACATCGATGTAAAGTACTATTTATTACGAAAAATGATGATCAAGGAACCAAAAATGTTGTAAAATATCGTAAAAAGGAAATGAAAGAAGACGCACTCACGAAACTTCTCTCCCATGAAAAACATGCCTACTTTCGTGCCAAGACAGGAATTGCAGAATCACCTAGCTGAGCACGAGGGGGAGTTTTTAGAGTGGTCTATTCGTAATCAAATTAAGCAAAAGAGAGCCCATTTCATTAAAATAAAAAACAATTTCAAGTTTTGGGAATTTCTTGAGCAAAATTTTCAAATAATTAATCGGCTTCCTTTTTTGGAGAAGTATTTGTAGCAAGATAGTAACTTTACATCTCTGGCCTCTCCTTATAAGAAGTAAAATATGAAATGGTCACAGTCAAACAGTTCTTAAAGGATATTATTTTACTGAGCAAGAACCATTAAAGAAAAGAATTTCAACAACAAAAGACAAATTTCTTCAAATCTAGACACAGAAATGAATCTGTTGATTTGAACTGATAGCTGTCTTCCAAATCCCAGCAGGAACTGTAGATTTATTGGGATGGTGTAAATATCTGCTCTACATTGGCCTAAGTTCAGCATCGAGCTTCGCTCTCCAGGACTGCCCCGACAAGTCAGCTGCTGCACGACATAAGTGGCTCGATTCGATCTCTGCGGGCAAGAGGGCTTTGCGGTGTGTCAGATCTTAGCTGGTAAGCAGCTCTTGTACTGGATTCCAGCGCCGCTACACAGCCTAATATTGGTGCCCGAATAAAAACAGGGTACATAGGAAGGGTAATCAAGTGGACTGGTCTCAATAGTCTCAAAGTCTCAGTTTAGTCTCAGGGGAGTTCTCGTGTCTCAGGTTGTCTCAGTCTCTGGTTTCCATGTTCCCACTTCCCACTTGTTACGGTCATTGCAACAATGCTGCGATTATATACTACTGTACCGAACTATTTCGTATGAAACCCGGGTAACATTAAATAATCAACTATCTCTCCGGGATGTGCTGCACTAGATTGAAAGAGTGCTAAATTATCAAGTGTGTATGATAATCCTCATGTGATTAGCAGATTACATCATTTATTATTCAATGCAAAGCAGGAAGCATACATACTGACGGATGCTACGATATTATACATCCGATTTACCTGCTGCTGGGAAAGGAGCCGCGTTTCCGAGCCGATCTGGATTCATTCGTGACAAATAATTTCTTTCATCGAAGTATTATTTTTTTCGCTTCGGCCAAGCCTTTCCTTTCTTCCACTTCCAAACTTCCGTTCTTCACAGTGATTATCTTTAATTACCTCAGCGTTTCTCAGAGTACTCCCGGATTGCGGGAAACCTGCATTCAAACAATCAAATGCGCCCGAAGAAAGCCATGGAACTGTGCTAGCAGCCCTTATCAGTTCCCACAAACTAACTTAGCATACAGATTCACACGAACTTGCTGAGGAGCAGGCCCCAAATTTGAAATCAAACTCTCAAAACCAAAGACTGCTGCGGCTGATGCGGACTCACTGTTCGTATTAGCACATAATATGTCGAGAAAGACTAAAATTCAAGGTCTGTACCCTCGTTACTTCTATACTCGTTGCAATAACATTTGTTGCGACCTCAACAAACTCACGCCTTCTAATAGGAGAGAGTATTTATTGTTCCGCTCACTTTCCTCAATGCAACAATATGTGCTAAGCGCTGAATGTATGAAATTTTGATCAAGACTTCTGCCAGAGGAAGTATTGTACCCATCGCCATTTCCACCCTCGAAGGCCGGCATCCAGCCTGTATGCAGTGCTAACCGATGTCGCGCGGAACATGGGCGTTCGAGAGGTGCCAGCTCAAAGGGCTAGTTGCCCCGACCGTTGTATCTAATGCGGAATGGCTACTCGCTGCTATGAATCCAGCCTCTCGGGAAAGTTTTTTAGAATTACTCAGTGAAACGGTCGAACAAACGGAATTTTTGGGTGTTTTAACCGTTGAAAGATATATTAGATTAGTGAAGAATTGTCCCGCATTAGTACTTCTAGCGCCGTGAATATAACAGAAAAAATCTACCATTGCTTAAAATAACCCAAAATTATGACAGAACGGCCACAAAAGCATGTCTTTGTATGAAAATGCTAAGAATTTGGACTAAAGTAGAATGTAAATGACGACTGGTAGAGGAAAGGGAAGGACAGTTGATAAAGGAAGGCAAGATCGTGCCAGAGATTATTGGGATAAGCTACAAATTGACTAATAGATACTAATTCGATCGAGAAATGCCATTCACTCAAACGGTGTCCAAATACGCTCTCGAAGTGTACTTGAGCAGCCCTCAAAGTTTATTTGAAGCCAATTACATAGATTTCCCTACCATGTATGCAACAGAAAAGAAGATTTTTATGGAGCCTAAAACATTTCGTTCAGGTTCCCACACACGCAAAAATACGGACACGTGCAGTAGTCTTTGAACCGTGACTTGTGCCTTACGTACAAAAATAGGAAAACCGTAATCGAATAAAAGTTGAACCGGTATGAAGATCGGTAGTGTTCGGCAATAAAAGTTTTAATCTACGAAACCGTACAATACCATTTGATTGGTGACATATATGTCACGTACACGAACAGGAAAACTGTAATTCATCGAGCTGGGCTCGGTTTGAAGCACGAAAGTCTTTGTACAAAAAACTTTAACCTTCGAACACGTTCAATAAACTTTGACTCGTGACATCTTGCAGAAGCGCAACTATAATTAAGTACACGTACGGTACGACAAGTTTTGATGTACTGTAGTATGCGCGGTGTAAGCGAGGGGGAGCGGGAAAGGAAGGCACAGTGAACGGGTACAAATGTCCCCCAGCATGCAGTTGCAGTCCCGTATTTGGTTGTTTTAGTAGTGCGATTCACTAGAACGGTCGATTTTCTCTCAATCTCCCAAAACTGCCTCTCTCCTTATGCCCCGATCGGGCAGTGAGGGCTTCCTTATACTGTGTAGTCGTTCGATAGCTATAGAATAGTAGATACAGCATACGATAGCCACTGTATTACCGGTAGCACAATACACTAGTTGTTGTGGCTCACAGTGGCCGGTGTCCTGTGGCCACAAATTATGGTCCCGAGAGCCATGTACAGTACCGTACATGGCCACAAATTCGGGATACGAGAGCCATGTACAGTACTGTGCATGGCTCTGAGCCACAAATGGCGTGTACTGCGCAACAGTACAGTAGAAGCGCCTCAAAACAGGCGAATAGGGGGTCTAAGGGCTACTTTTTATGTTTTGCTAGGAATTTAGTAGCAATTTGTGCGTTTTAGTAATTTGCGAATCTCTATATAAAGGCTGGTCGACCGGGGTGTGAGCCTCGACCGACAAGAACAAGCCAGTACCACATCCAAAACCTCCACTCCAAACCCCCCACCCAAAACCTCCACACTCCAAAACCCCACACCCAAAACCTCCACATCCAAAAACCCCGCTCCAAACGTTGCCGTCCGACTCCTTGTTGTCCTTTAGGCAGTGGTGTCCCTTGTCTCCTTGGACTTACGGTGTGCATACCGAAGTTCAAGGGGGAAATACCCATTAAACTGCAGGTGTCCCTTGTCTCTTTGGACTTTCGGTGCTTAGCTCGAATTTCAAGGATGCAATACCCTCAGTGACTGCTATACTCTAAAAACCTTCCTGGAACTTCGAGGAATGGTTGGAGGGTTAAGGAAGCCACTACGCACCCCGAAGGATCATCAAAGGTATCAGGAACTCCGTCGGAGGGAAGAAAGGGAAGGCCTCGTCAACAGATCTACCGAAGGGAGAGCTCTGCCATCATAGCTTACCCTAGGCATCCCCTTATTGACGACGAGGCCGAGGAGGGGTCCGAAGAATCCGAACAGGTCTCCATCCGGAACGGGTCTCCTTCCCAAGCCTCTAGCTACTCAAGACAACCCCCTCGCTCTGCACAGCCTTCGTCCCGTCCGTCGCACCGTAAAACCGCCCTTGGGTCCTCTTCCGTGGCTACTTCCTCCCGGGCCCAGGCCCGCATTGACCTTGTCTGTACCACAGCTTTTAAAGTCGCAACAGACAGGGAGAGAAGGGAGAGGAATAAGAAAGGCAAAAAGCCTAAGTTTCACTGTCGCATCTGCGACATCGAGTTCGTCAGTTCCGGACAAAAAGCTGTGCACGAGGCTGGTGGGAGGCACCAAAGGGCAGAACAAAGGTTAAGGGAAAGCAAAGATCCCCCGCGGTGTACTGATTGCGACATTACCTTCGCCCAGGAGATCGACCTAGAGACTCATCTGCGCAGTAACAAGCACCGTAGGAGAGCTTCCTTTCTCGGCGAGAAGAGACGTAATTAGAGTATTTTATTGAACTAAAAAAACAACAGAAAAAAAAGAAAACAAAAAAAAAGAAAACAAAAAAAAAGAAAACAAACAAACAAAATAAATTAGAAGCCCTCAAATAGAGGTGCGAAAGAAAAGCAGAACCCCTTCCAGTGCTTAACAGAAAAATAGCACTATTACTAGTACTGCCACTTGGCTGTTCAGGGCACAAATCATTGGATCTGCCAAGTCAGATCAGTCGTGGCCTGTGATTGGCCGCGACCGTTCGTACAGTATACACTGTACAACATGTACAGTAACTTACTGTGCTGTAACCTTCTCATGTACAGTTAATTATTGTAATCTAGTACACGTACAACAACTATTGATGTACTGTAACCTACTGTACTGTGAACTATTGGTCTACAGTTACTACGGTATACTTTCAAAATACTGTACAGCAAGACTAATACTGTACAGTATTGCCCAGTTATTGTACCATAGTACTGTACGTGTCGTACCCCCAAAACACCCGAAATTACCCCCTTTGGAACATACGCTGACCTATTTTTCTGTCATTTAAACACCTCAATTTCCCCCCGTACCCCATTTTTAACCGAGAACGGATCGAGTCTGTTCGCAGGTCTCCATGGGTCTCACAGCTACGAGCGTGGTCCCCAAAACAAAAATAAGGGGAACACGGGGGTTCATTTACTTAAATTCAGATTTGAAACGCCAAATGGGTTCCAGTCAATCCATACATCTCAATAAAGGCACCCCCATTTCCCACATTACTTTCATAGGTAAGCTGGCTAATACCCTGTTAACTTGTACAATATATACTGTACATAAAAAATAATAGTAAAAAAGAATTATAGTTGAGAAGGATTCTTTACAGCATTGGGAACAAGCACTCAGAGGCGCCGAGGAGTAGGATAGAAACTAATTGGAAAGGCGCTGGGAAAGAAACAAACGGGATTGCATGCTGTGCAGGCAAAAGGAGAAGCTGGTAACGAAATCGTGAAACTCTTGATGAGGAGGGGTATTACGGCGCTTAGTGGCGTGGAATGCAAGGCGGCGGAAGAATTGAAAGTTCATTTGTTTTCGCGCTTTTTATTCCATCTTCAAGGGATGAAAACCCGCCAGGTGAGCACCCGTCGCCTGCTTGAGTAGTATTTCTTCAATGACTTGGAGACGTCTGAGTGCTTTGTTTCATACTCGTGAAGGTATCACCACCTACATGTTTAGGAAAATTTATGCTCCCGATCATCATTTTACTTCCAGTTCACCAACACGGTAAGTGGAGTTTGTCTACTGCGAGAGACATGTGGCTGAGTTGCCGAGTTGACTGGACTCGCAAACAGGAATCTCCATGTAAAAGAAAACAGTCGTCATCCATGTGACCCTCCTGGCCTAGGGTTCTTTTTTGTTTTTTGCCTCTGATGAAGATGCCCGCGTGTCCAGGAGGACAGCGACGATCGGCAAGTTTACCTACCTTCCACTCACTGTAAGGAACTGTGGTGCTTACAGGGCGATCTATTGTGTTGTGCGCCGATGTGGGTTGAGTCCATGTCACAATCCACCACTGCTTTCTACCTATCCAAAAACTCTCCAGAACGGTCTCCAGAACGGTCGAGCACTGTATGGCATTGAGCCGGCCCTTTAGGTAAAGTTATTTGGTGTTAACCAGTGATGAATTGTCCCGCGCAACGTACTTCCAGCTACATTAAAATAACCCTAAAATTCCGCACAGTATGGGCCCTATAGAGACAAACCGGCGACTATCCTCATCCTCTTAATAACCTTACACGTGCGCGTAGTTGACTACTTTTAGTGGACGGCTTCGGGGTTGAATGCAATAGGGGCGGCTTCCGTAGAAGATAGAGGCTGCTCGTCACCATTCGGTGCGGTGCGGTGGGGTTTCGGTAAACAAGAAGAGTTCATCGCAGGCCTGTTGCCGTTGGGTACTGCGAGGAATGGGAAACGCAAGTAAGAAAAAGTAAAGTGGCCTGACAAATTCCAGTGAAATACCTCGCAGAGCAGAGCATCCACAGCTTGAAAGAACAGACTCCTTCGCCTGAAAGCATGAACCTCATAGGATGCGACGGTAACGAACTGAATCTCTTGGTAAAAATGGAGAGGGGATGATGGACAAGAGTATAGTACTGTACTGTATCTACTCCCAAAAAGATCCTGAAATCAGATCAAGCCGAGATGAACTTTATTGTACTCAAAAAGGGTAAAGTATGGACCCCGTAGAGACAAACCCGGTGGCTATCCACCTACTCGTATTAAGACATATGCTTACATGCAGTGCCTCTGATCATTATCTTTCGGGGGGAAAGTTTGGGTAGTTAACTATTTGGAAAGTAAGGTCAAAACTTTTCAAGTCAGGGGGAAAATTGGTTTAGTTTACTGCGAGTAATGGAACGGTTGAGAGTCCTCTGTATTTGTAATCAAACCATTGGCGGGACCTACATTGCAAGTGCTTGAGCGTGTGTACCAGCTAGAAAGTAGCTGGTAGACCGGTTGACAAGCAGGCTGCGTTAGAAGTGACCATCAACGCCGCGTGTCGTTGGAGGAGAATTGTCCTCACCCTGGAGTATTGGTCCAGGGCTCGGTTGGCGACTGCTCGGGCTACCTCCGTGATGTGGCGGAACGCTTCGGGATGTCAGTGAACTCCCGGTGTCCCCGCACAAATCCTATCAATCATTTTGACGCACTTTTAAAATATTCTTGAAATAATCACTTAAAAATAGGTCGTTTATAATTTTACTAACGAGAAAGGGCCTATAGGGCCTTTAGAGTACCCCTGCTGGTTGCATCTAATTTAAATCCAACGGGTTTTTAGATTTGGACCCGCCGAGATCAAATTCGAGATAAATTGGATTCCATTCCTGTGAATCGGGGTCCAAAAGACCCTGTATTGGACCTCGATTTTTCGAAATGGAATCTAAACACTAGCCAATCATAGCGCTTCAATACCATCGTCTCTCTAAAGCACTGCCGATGAATTCAGCAGCAAATTCAACTCATTCATAATTTTCATTCGTCCTTCGCTTGCAAATTCAACTCGATCAGCAACTAAACCTTCCGAGAAATGGGCCCTCCCTATACGCAACTCGTGGGGTTGTGACAAAGCAGTGATCAACAAAGTCAAAATAGCGCGAAGGAAAAGGAAAGGGAAACACCATGCCAATATTTTTGCGCAGCAACAGCGATCGAAACGGCTTGTTTTCAGAAATCAGCGTCATAAATGTCAGCCACAGTCTGGAGCAGAGCACAACGAAGTCTCTTTCAAGCAATCATTCTTTCGACAACCTCAGGAAATAATGGGTACAGGAAAAGGGTGGAAACCTGAGGGAAGCGTCGCTGCATGCCGGGCATATGTCGCTGCATCTAAAAATCCATCACCCGGATCTGGAAAGAAGAAAATCTTATTCAGGTCACAAGTATTGGATGCTTACAAATAATTTATGGGAGATGTAAAGAAGAAAAACCCAGCAGTGGTATATCCGGAGCGTACAGATGAGGCTGTCATTCAGCGGCACAGGAAAGCAAGATGAGAGGTTGTGAAATTTGAGGGAATCATTGGTGCGATAACGAAGAGAAACCTGGCAGGGTCCCTTCCGCGGAAGAAATTATAAGAGCAGCTATCGCAATTTACATTGGCGATGCAAACATATCACCGATATGCACGTATCTGCGAGGTCCATCTGTCGAATTTGGAAGTGAGTCTCCTTATAGGCAGTGCTTGGAATTTTTCCGATCGACACATTCGTGGTCTCCGATACTTGGCTCAAAAGACCACGTGGAATTATTGAAGGACGTGGAGGTAGTTGCTCGTGTTGATGGTTCTGTAACAGCTGGGATTAATGCTGACGGGAACACAAATACTGAATCAAAATCTAGCCAGGTAGGTAGTGTGATACTACCGATATTACCAGAAACCATCCAGCAGAGAGCGGCCAGTCGGAACTGGTCGGAACTAAGAGGTACATGGAGCTTTCAAAGGAAGCAGATGCTTTGAAAAGGGGGGATGAGGGAATTGAATGGCTAGCTGAAGCATCGGCTAAAATGTCCAAAGCTACTCAAGAACTTGTGCAAGTAGAAAAAGATACATTCATGATGAATCTATTTTCGATATTATGGACAGATCCTTTGTTAAAAAAAGGTATTCGACCATTGCCCAGAGAAAAGCGCTGGATGCATTGGAATCACATGGCAATATGGGAAATATAACTGGATTGGCAGAGTCCGGCAACCCAGGACAGAATTCAAGTGATATGATAAACGCAAGTGGAATAATTCCAACTCGGATGTGTGAAAGTTTGATCCAGCAACATTCAACCTCTCGTCTACATTTTTAACCCGCTTTGTATGGTTCTAATCCGTCCAGGCTGCTGAAAAAGGTTGAAGGTATTAGAGACATTAATTGTGTTTTCGGAGCCGCTATCGCCGGTTTGTCTGCAATTCTGAACTGATCTATAGAATAATTGCTAGAAATTAAGTTGAGCATCATCACCATGCAGTAAACACTGCCGTAAAATGTTTTGCTCCTCAAAACATGAGGGAGACTAGCTGTTCCCATGCTAGTTCCATTGGTTGCTAATCAAAGCCTTTGTGAGTTGCCGATGCAATTAATTTCATCGGCAATCTCATGCTGATGTATACCAATTATTGAACTAATGTCGGTCATCGGTACAATTACGAGATCTGTCGCATCTTCAAGCTCGTTATAGAGGTTTGAATATCCCTCACATCCGTCACCAGTGTAATGAACTCTCCACACCTCAACGCTCATATTGTGAAATACTACTGCAGCTTTGGCGATGATCGTCATTTTTGCCACGTTCCATAGTTCGCTACGGATGAAAAGAATTTTGAACCTACGAAATATGACCCCGAAAACCCGCTCTCCACATTTTCTTACACCATCCTTCCTTCCACAAAGCAGTTCACTCTTCTTATTGACAGAATTACTTAGAGTTTTAACAAAGATTTTCCAAGGCAGATTAATGCCGTCGGCAAGATAGTCGAACCATGTAAAAATTCTTACTGTCCACGGTATAATTAAGGCAAACGGGAGAAAAAGAACCAGCGAGTACGTTACCGAAATGATCGCTTAACTCCAGGATGTTAAGGTCATTGAATGCTCTGGGCAACCCAAATTGAAAAGACCATATCCAAAAATATAATGAGCATATGACTTCCATTCAAGCGGTCGGAGATCCATCTTTGCCACTCATAATTCCCTGTAATGCCTTCGGGCAGTTCTTCAATTCCCATTATTCGCAATCAAAACAGCCAATACATCACGGGAACCCCATATCCGCAAACTCACTCTCAATGCGCTCCAAATCATCCTGTTTTTTGGCCCGCAAATATTCAGCTCCGAAGAATTCTAAGAACGACTCGCAAATAGCGATCAAGCATTGGGAGGCAGTTATTTCTGAGAAACCAAACATTCTATCAGCTAAGTCGGCTGGTAAAGCGTAGGGTAAAGAACGAAGAGCAATTATCACTTTTAGAAGCGGCTATTTCCCAAGTCGGCCTTTCGCATCAGGTTTTATTCCTTTCGTAGATAGTTGGATCTTGCGACAACTGTAGTAAAAATTCGATTAAAGACCGATCGAGGCATTCTAAACCTTCGCTCGAAGGCATCTCTAGCTGCTCAGGTCTGATTTCTGACGTTGCAGGTCGACACCGGTTGTGAGGCCAAAATATTTCACCATGTAGTGGTAATGTGCGTCACAATAGTTACGATGGATCTTACCCGCTCATCCTGGAATAGATCCACGTTTTCCTGCCTTTGATGCATTGAGAATCGCAATGGTTGCCATTTGCACTCAAAAAACAGCTGCAAATGCTTCTTGATCGTCTAACTCACCGTCTTCAAAAATAGAATAGGTAGTGTCTTTCATTCTGTATTTGTGTAAGCTTCAGATTAGACAATTCCGTTTTGTAGGAGGGAGAGAAAGCTTTCGTGTTATTTTGTGTAGTGTTAATCGGTTAGCGGTACTGTGGGCGTGCACGAAGCTTCGTTAGATAGGCTTGGTGCGTATGGGGAAAGGGAGACGTCGATTGATGATTCTAGGTGTGCGGAGATGTGGAGAATGGCTGTTGTGGGAGAGGCGCGACGTTTTATACGCTTGTGGGGCGCGTGAGACGCTATTTGGAGAAATAGATGCCGTTTCTTCACGCTTTTGGGCGCGAGGGGGATAGTGATCGATGCATGTGGCCTTGGAGAACTATTGGATACTGCCTGTAAGCGTTGAGCGATACGTTAATCCTTATCTCTGGGAGTGAGTAACGACGATTTTTCACGCTTGTAGGTGTGAGTGGAGAAACTAATCGGTGTTTGTGGCGCCGAGAAAATGTCGGTTTATATTTTTGATCGTGGGGGATGGTAGTCGTCGTTTGCGGTTGTCAGAGATGCGATGATCAATTTGTGCAAGTGTTTAGCCCAGATGAAAAGGTGTTCGGTGTGTGTGAGCGTTGAACGAATGTCTTAGAGATATTGATGGTAGTTTGATGGAGTTGGCAGGACGTTGGTTAATGCCTGCGGACTTTGGAGAGCATGGAGATCAGTTCTCGTGGGTGCGGCGGAAGAAGGTGATCGATGCATGAATGTTTGGGGGGAGTAGATCGCGGGTTGAGACGGATGAAGCGTGTTCGTGGTGTTGAACTGGAGTTCGTTGGGAGTTCATCCAGTCCAGGACCGTTGAAATTTGAATGAGTACGAAACACCCTATGTCCAACCGGTCATCGCTGACTCTAGCGTTCGATCGCAATGGAAGAATTTCGACCTTCCAATATTCTTCGTACACTTGTTCTTCAATTGGATTTGGACGAGTAGGGATGCCCTTAATTACAATCTCCGTGAAATTGGACCATAGCTCTCTTAACAACAAACGATACGATTAATTTAATTCTACTTTAAAAGGAGAGGGTTTGGGTGCTTTTACTCTTGGAAGATAAGTGCGATCTATACTAAAGTTTTCAAGACGTCTGCAATCGAATCACAAAAATGTACCGACACAGTAATGGGGGAGGAACTAAGCTCCCTAAAAGCCCTCCTTCGATAATGTAAGATAATTTTACGACATCGAACTTAGATTTTCCCTACTGACAAGCAGTCGGCTACTGCAGATACAGTATTGCAAGGTTTATAAGAGATGTTTTAAGACAGCTATTGATTCAGTATTGGTAATGTAATAGCTACTAGGGGAAGAAAATTGGGGTGATGTACTGATTAGAGATTTAGGACGGGTATTTTCTGAGACTGGGGGTGGTCTGTGTAGGACGAAACAGTCGCTGCAGAGCGTCTTCGTATAGGGACGTATCGAACGCGCCCGAAGTTCTCTATGGCTCACACCGCGTCGTTCCTGTACCCGACAGTGCTACCATTTGCATTACTGCCAAGGAGATAAATGGAGTTAGTTTGCTGCACGTAACGCTAAAGTTGGAGGTTCTATCACCTTGCATTCAATTCATGTTTCAGGGTCTGCAATACAAATAAGGTACTAGTTTCAGCAACTGAAAAGTAGCTGCTCGCCGATTCAACATTGGCAGGCAGGTAATTTTGTGTGTTTGACGGACTAGAGATGCAAAACGGTTACTTGTCTATACTGGAACATTGCAGTATTAAGGGGAAAAATTTTGGGAATTTTACTGATAAGGGATGTGGAGCGGCTACTTCTCGGGGCAGTGATGGGCAGGTCTAAGTATTTTAGGCGGACATAGGCAGATGAATGTACAGGACTGGCGTGAGACTAGTGCTAATGGATAGCACTGTACATCTACAATATCCTTGTTGGATAAGCGAGTACGTTTGGTTGGAGTTGACCGGCTAAATAATTTCCGTAAAAGCGATGACTGGGTCAAGCCGCTACATAGCTGGACCCCGGTATTTATTTACTTTAGGTGGAATAATAAATGCAAAACTACATTGGTGAAAGCTGACGGGGCGAAGTCTGTAAGAGACCGAAAGCCTGTGGAACAGAATAGACTCTAATACTTTGCTCCCTAGCCAAGTATAGCAGCAAGGGATACTAGGAAAGAAAGTAATGAAGTTTTATCTATGAGGTTTACATAAAAGGGAATTGCATCATTGAGCTCTTTGACTGTGTAAAATGAGGGTGGCTATATCACCAACACACAGTATTTTGATACCTTAATCACTTGTCTTAAGTCGGATTGACTGGAGGCACATAAAATATGACTTATACTTCCCGGTTTTATGGTCATGAAATTTCTGAGGTACAGAGACTCGGCTTTGATGGATGACTCATTGTTCCACGGGAAGGGAACAAGTGTGCTTCTCCAGAATTTCAGTCAAAGCAGGGCAGAAATTTTCTTCGGTGAATGCATCGGCTGGGTTAGCAGACGTGCGCGCAAACCCAAAATGCGAAGTATCATTCCGATTTATGGCATGTTCGAGTAGGATGGCGTTTATTATAAGCCTTTTTCGACCGTAGAAGAGCATGTCGTAATAACGTCGAATAGAGACTTCAAGTCTTCTAGAATATTAAAAGGTATGTCTCGGCGAATAAATGAATGGGGATTCATTCGAAGTGTATACACAGAATCGAAGGCATTTGCGAAGACTAAAACTTTAGTTGCTAGAACGGGGCGGAAAACGAGATGAATTTTCTTCTTGAAGTAGTGGATTAAATTAAAATTGTCTGAAGCGCCCATTAGGAGAATAAAAATCGAGCTGAGAAGTAAAATTTTCATTATCGGAGAATATGTTGTGGGAGTATACGGTGATACGGGGAGAGATTATATCCAGGGAAGAGTACGAATGGGTGTGTTCGGATGTTTTTGAACGTGCGTGACTACAATATTCAGATTTTTATTTTTCTGAATTGAATTGACTTTCCCTCCTAACCTTGGCAGCTAAAGCAACGAAGGAAGAAATATATGGGCAAATTTGAGTGGCCTGAGAAAGCTTTGCACTGAAGGAGCTCTCAAAAATATGATGATTTACCAAGAGAGGAATTCTTGGAGATGTATGACCTTTGTAAGAGGGCGATACCGCTGGACATGGTAGAGGTTGAAACAACACCAAGCGTATTGTAGTCGAACTTGAGCTCCGCAGAATCAAATGATCAAGCATTTGTTGTAAAATACTGAAGTATAAAACCGATAAGGTTCACATGTCTTACCTAAAAGACCTTAAAGTATTTTAAGTAATTTGAGAATATTACATTCTGGGAGTCGGAACCAAAGAGGGGATCTTCAGTGTAGATTTAAGCAGAGACATGGCTAAAAGTTTTGCTCTTAAAGCGGAAGTTTTGAATTGTCGCGAGTCAAGAGATTGTTCAGGTCTATTATTTTCCTATATTTGTAGAGTTATGATCGAAAAGGTTTTCATCCTTGTACGAATGATCTTGTGCGACGAGTCTTGCTTGAATACGGGTGTGTTTGTTTCCACTTTTTTGATGATCACAACAAATCAACCTTTTTAATTTTTGTAGTTCTTGGAAGATAATATTTTTAAACTGTAGTCAAGACTTTAAGGTAAAGAAGGCCTCGTGTCTCTGTAACTGTGGCGTCCAGAAAAGGCGGTAGATCTGTGCAAGGATATTCTAGATGGAGCATCTCCGAGATTTAGATAGGAAATATTTGGGGGAGGTCTATGAATGGTGTTAGCATTGAGTACAAGATTTTAACGATTCTGCCATATGCGGATAAAAGATGACCCAAACTTCTTGTGTATAGTCGAAGATCAGTGATTATAATTTGAGTTTTTTTGTTGTATTCTTATCGACGAAAGCTTGTTTCTCCTCAATGGATAAGAGTACGTAAGTTCCGTGCCATTTTATGTGTTTCTTTTCACGATAGAACAATACCTATTGACCTGATTTGAAGTTTAAAGCACACAAGAGTTTCACTGGTCAGGAGCTATTTCGCTTCCAGTAGTTCTTCTCTATACGACTCCTTGAATTCTCGTATTACAGATTTCGGGCGCAAAGGTCAATACAGGCACCATTAAAGCGAGAAAGGGACAAGGGTGTTAAATTTGAATTCGTCGTATGGGGTACATTAGGAAACGGCGTTTGGGACAGAAACGGGAATTTCTGTGTATTTGGAGCGTAAGTAGGGGGAATACCGGATGTAACTGCAATGTTTTGGCAAAAAAGTGAAAAAATCCACGGCTTCGTCTTTAATTTCATCTAGTGTCTATATGTCCATTGTTTTCATATGAGGACAGACTTTAGGCTAAAGTTTTAAAGTAAAAAATTTTTTTTCTGTCTTTTGTTATAATCTACAACTTCAACAGTAGTGAAGCTCGATCAAAACAAACTTTTTGGTAATTTTAGCGCTAGTTTGTGTTCGAACTACTTTATTCTCCTTGATAAAAATCGGGTTTAGTGTCAATTTGCCACATTATATCCTTTACATACCTTTAGGTGAATGCATTGGCCGAATTGGTGTGGAGATAAGGCCACTGAGCATCTCTTTACTGTAATTATATGTTCAAGAGTTATTTAAGTAAATACTTACGGGTTCCTAAAAATATTTTTATGTACTACACATTTTTGTATGATAAAGAGGTTTGTCCTCATCTGAGGACAAAGAGTGCCTCAAATGAGGACAGTGTTATGGCAGATAGAAACTAGGGGGAGAGAAAAGGGAGGCTGATAATGGATGATTTGGTCTGAGGAGAGAAGTTTGAATCCATGTTAGGGGTGATAATCCTCAACAAGGTTGCTCTTTGAGTTTAAAAATGGACGGATTTTATAAGCATTGCCAGGACGGCAGTTAGTATCAAGTTCGGTGAAACTGCCAATAGTTTCGAAAAAAATCGTTGCAAGACTTTAATTTCTTGATTCGGGTACTTCTTTGAATCAAAAAAGAAAACAATGTCCGTTAATTCTTTTGATATACTTAGGATGAGAGTATGTGTTGAGAAAACGAGGTTTTCGTGGTTTAGCAATGCAGAGGAAGGTGGGGGGTATTCAAATGGGAGTGAAGAGGATTTGGCAGGGATGGATTGTTTCGGGAGCTGGGAAATGGAAGAAGGAAATGAGAGTGCATGGATTGTACCGAAGCGGGGAATATGGAAGATGATGCCATAGGTCTAGAACGCCGATTGTGTGCAATGAAAGATCCTTCCTCAGTTTGAACTGCGCCGTGTATTTTTGAAAGCAGTTCTTGATACGTGACTCCATATTTCTTTGTGTGCGTGAGGACAAGCGCTGATCATAAGCATTTTGCGACTGCATCGCAGATAAATTCAATGTTTTCT
This sequence comes from Kappaphycus alvarezii, assembly GCA_002205965.3. NCBI lineage: Eukaryota > Rhodophyta > Florideophyceae > Gigartinales > Solieriaceae > Kappaphycus > Kappaphycus alvarezii. Next base: position 239,696 of record NADL03000704.1, on the reverse strand, counting down.
TCGCTTCTATTGTTTCGGGGGAAATGGTTCGTATTTGGTAAACACCTAATTGATTTTGTCCAGACCTTCCGAAAGCCAAGGTGACGACTCGAGTTGTTCCTGAATGTTAAAGTTTTGAAGGTATCGGTAGAACTGATTTTGATTTGAGAGAAGATTAAAGTGCCTGTCGATTTTAGCAATTTCTTTGCCAAAATCAGCGAAACTTTCCTCAATATTAATAAGATGATAGACGAGGGAACTATCGCGAAACAAGAGATACAGGAATTTAATTTTCTTTTCTTTACATATAAGGATGTCTCGAGTGGCGGACTGATATTTAGTGACGAAATAATATGAGTTTTCCGTTCCAAAGTATTTCCTAGTGGCCCCGATGAAACGCTGTGACATATTTTAGCCAACTTTTTCGACTTTATGGTTATTTTCAGTAGTAGAAGGGGAGATTATGGGATTGGTATTGTCGGTGCAAATTCGGGCGATAATTATGCGTATATGTGTTCGGCACAGTCCTCTAGTTTTGATTCATAGAAGATACTGGAGTAATATTCTCAAAAATGTTTTCGAATTTTATGGAAACGGTATCATTATGACTTTGAAGAAATGATTAGAATTTCCTGTGAATAAGGCGATTTGAGATAATTTACTGTCCTAACAGGAATGTGGGTTTCAAATCTTCGCGAAAGAGGTTACACAGCTCATTTTCCACGATGTCGTCAGATGCGTAGCCACGAATTGTTTCAACGAAACTGAGCTGTTCTTCATTTTGGAAGGTACTCCTGAATGAATTATATTTTTGATTTTCTGTATTATTTCAAGGTAAGGGGATGGAATAAAGCTGAGAAAATGAGGAATAGGGATACTGGGATAAAAATGTAAAGAAAAAGAGGGAACAGACAAGATACTAACTTGGCGGACAAATTTTTTGCTAGGGGAGGAGTGAAGCAGACGATTAACATAGACATTACATTGAGTTTGTAGGTTAACGTTTGTCTGGGTACCCTTGCAGGGGTCATCAAAGGATGCGGAGCCATTCAAAGCGACGGTTAGATAGGGGGGAGGGATATTTGATGCCATTATCTTAGACGGCCCAGCTATATGGGATTGGATGGTCCAGTTTATTCCTTGAGATGGCGGAAAATTTTACATATTTCCATGGCTGGAAAAGGAGGACATATGTCGATGCGACGGCTTTGGTGTAAGAGAAACCATGTTATTATTGCTGACCATATGGATGTTACGGATTTTCTTATTTAATGTTTGGGCGGTTTACCAAATAGTACGTTCAAAATTTAAATAAGGTCCCACGTGGCGCGGTAAAGAGCGAGCAAGAAGGTCTTGAACCTCTAAGTGCAGTGTATACAATCATTCAAGTATAATTATCCCGGTTGTCCATGTAATGTGGGTAGAGCGTACTTACGTCTGACACCTTTTGGTTAGTGAATTTGTTCAGTTATGATTGACGAATTGATAATTTTGATGGAGGATGAGAGAGAACGGCTAATCTAGCAGAGATAGCTATCTTTAGTAATAATTTGTAAATATACCTTCCTCAAATGTTAGTCAAGTTATAACTACGTAATATGCAATCGGGTATTGCAGGAAAATAAGTTTAAACAGAGTTGGACCAGTATTCAATAGTATGGAAAGGTCCAATTCATGGATTCGGCTTCGGGCAACAGTCGGGAGCGGTTGTGATATACAAAGACTATTGGTTATCAGATATTTCTTGTCTACGTTACGTCGGACCGGCCCAACATAGCATACACTAGATATGTACGATATTTTCCTGCTTCGTTACAACAGCTGCGAGCCAGTAAATAGATAGCGACGGTTGCTTTTCAGTAGTTGCGTCTTCTAAATGTAATGGAGCAGGCTGAGTATAGAATACTACAGATAGGAAAAGGTATGGTATCCGGCACTGAAGAAACAGTTCGAAGCTGGTAGGAAATATAACGACTATTGGTTGGCTCGATCGTTTATTCCCAGTAACCTCCACGAAGAAATAATGGTATTCGATCTTTGCCGACGATGGAAACTCCGCGGAGAATAACCGATTGTTCTATGGGGTACTTGCATCTACTTTCATCGATGATCCGATTGAGAACTGAGTTCTCTTTCAATTCTTTTTAGAGAGGCAACAGTCTTGAACACGCTTCGTATCCTCTTTCATCGACTATTCTGTAGTCTTGTGTACGCTTCTTCCCTCCTCAAATCTCACACACTTGGATGAAGTCCCGCGTTCCGCGATATTGCTTCTATCCTCCCGTTATCCCTCCCTCTCTTCTTCATTGAACCCCACTGCTTTCTTTGAGCGCTTTACATCCCCATTTCCAGGTGAAAAACTTCAGTTTACCACCAACTCGGAACTCTACGCTTCCGCATTTCATCGCATGTTTCTCCGCACCGAAGCCACGGAGCAGGCTCGTCTCCTTTCGGTGCGTACCAAATCCTCCTGCTCCCTCTTTACTGCTCTTCTGTAAAAATTAAATGATATGCGTAGATCCAAAATAGGTATTTCCAAATCAATGAAAAATGAATTACCTTGAAAGAACTGAGAATAATAGTAAAAAGAAAACCAATATTTATTGATCGACGGGGTAATTCGATGGCCCGAGGCTTGCTAAATTTTTGTATTAGTCTAAGACTATTTATATTGCAGATCATAGTACAAGAGCTACAAAGATGATTCCAGCTGTATATTACTTTTTGAAGACCAAATTCATGCCCAATAATAATTATAGAATAATTCTCCAGGTGAACATTAATCCAAATAATAATTTACTGGGAAAATAATTCCAGTAATTATATCTGAAGAATTTAAAAATCAACTGACAGACATGCAAAATTGCTTCACTTGTAATACATTATAAAACATGGAACATTGAAAAATGAATAAAATTATTGTCGATGATTCACAATAAATAAAAATTGTTGACCTCTGATAAAAAATGCCCCACAATTTTTTCATCACTGTATTCGATATGGGGGAAATGTGGGGTGATTTAATACTTGAAAGATACGGTCGGTCGTGGCCCGGAATATCCTACACGGTGCCCAGTAATACCTCTGAAATTTCGATATGGAAAACCAATTAAATAGTTTTCCAATACTTGTAAAAATATTTTTCCAGTTTTCGCATCTTCACCACCCGCATCGTGGCACTTATTTGGTATCCCATGCTTTGAAAATTGCAGTCGCCCTCTGTCTTGGTATCCCACTTTCCTCGGGGAAATCACGGTGCCCAGTCTGCTCTCGCTGTTCCGACGATGTCGCTCCAGTTCTGGACCTTATGGGCAAGCATGCCCTTACCAGCAAGTATGATAACGGGCAAACCCAGTGTCACAACTTCCTTTCCAATGCAATCCATCTCTACTGCAAAGAACTCGGTGTCAGTACGCTCGTTGAACACCCGCTCCCGCCCACCCCATTACAGTCCTCGCTTTCTTTTCGCATGGACCCGTACATACCTACTGCTTACGGTCTAGGCGCTAAGGAAATCGCATTGGATGTTACTGTGGCCCATCTTGGCCTCCACCAGCGCCTTTTACACAGCGCCTCGTCTCCTGGGGCCGCTGCATCTCTCGTCGAGGCCGCCAGGGTCTCGCGCTATGGCGACCACTGTGACGCCCATGATCCTTTACTGATGCCCGTCGGAATTGATACTTATGGTGTGATAGGGGGGAGTAGTTCTAAACTTTTCCTCCACCTCGCTTATTTCGCTCCCAGCCACCGAAATTCCTCCGTCACGGTTGAGTTGCGAGATTTCGTTACTCGTTCTTTATTCTGTCTTCAAGGGATGCGAGCCCGCCAGGTGAACACCCTTCGCCTGTTGGAGTATTACTTCATCAATGATACTTCGGCACGTCTGAGTGCTTTGTTCCATACTCGTAAAGATTCCACATGAGTCTTGGTTGGTAAATCTTTACGAGTTGTACAGTATAACACAGAAGCTTGTGGAGGGTATTCAGAAATTAACTACGAATGCAGGCGGCGGGTGGAAAACTGTCGGGTCCGCATCACTGGGAGACTAAACGCAAAGCGGGTAACGAACTGGCGAATCTCCTGTTGAGGAGAGGACCGGCGACGGGAAGTAGCGAAGGAAGCAAGGCGGCGGAAGAAACCATGGCCGTCGTCGCCCAAGGCAGGATAGATATCAATCCCGACAGGGTAGAGGAGGATATAGTTTTGGTCGCAGTATGTGCCGTAATGACGATGTTTCTCGCGCCCTGCGAGTGTCGCGACGGCCCCTGCTGTAACTGTACTTGGCGAGATGTGGCGGCGAGCGGAGGGGTGGGCAACAGTATCGTCGACGGCGGTATCAGTACTGTATAGCCCAGAGGCAGCGAGAATGTAAATATGCATTCGTAATGCGGGGTACTCCGAAGGGGAAAGGCTTGGGTGTTTTACCCTTGGAAGATATATCCGGTCCATCCCATGGTTTTCAAGACAACCGCAATCAACTGGGGTACTCCGAATGCGTAGACGAATTGGGAACCTGGTAGAGTAGGGGATGCTCGACGAGGGCTTCGATCCCAACTTCCTTACAGAAGCGGGCGAGAGCGTTGCGGAGGACGTTATGTCGACGAGTCATGTCGTCTTAGTATTTGCAGGTCAACGCGTTTTGGCCGATTGGATCTATAATTGGCGCACTCTGCATAATTTAAGTAGTTTACTTTGGGTCATCTCTACCAGCAGATTACAAAATTGGGAGAAGGTTTGGGTGTTTTACTCTTGGAAGATATATCCGATCCCCGATTACAAAATTTGTCTTTTAAATTTAGTCTAAAAGAGCTTTCCTTTGTTGACAGATATAGATTATGCCGTTGACTGCTGTACTTATAACAACCGAGATCTCCGCGATGCTACAATATGAAGGACAAAAGACCATCAAGTCCTCCCCAGTACCGATATCTTCGCTACAATTACAGTACAATACCCTTACTGTAATGATCGCTTTCCACCAATCGCACGCCTTCAAGCACCTACTCTATTCAGAGAATAAATCCAGCTCCAATCGGCCACATTCGACGGTTTCGCCCTATACAATTTCGGCCAACACCCATACAAAAGGCGACTGCCCCACTGCCAAGCCCCATCCCTCTCGTACCCCTTCCGATCACACCCGTTCAACATCCGCACATTCTCTCCTCTCTTCTTCATTTTCCAACTTCATTAAACACCAGAATCACACCAATGGTCCGCTCCAAAGTCCTTCTACCCACAGTCGGCGGAGGAGTGGAGATCTGGTTTTCCTCCATCGAGAAGTACAGCTCCGGCATTGTCAGGTCGCTCGATCCGCCCGATCACTTCCGCATTGTACTTGCCGACGGTAGCTAGCGTCTATTCGACAAGGACAATGTCATCAATTGATTACATTGTTGTAATCAATTGATGACATTGGTATTTTGACAATTTTCTCAAAAAAAATAATACTGCAGTTACTTTTACGCATCTCTGTGCATCAGTCTGTCTATCGTCCGCAACGCCAGTCCCGCTGCGGATGCCTTCGACGCTTTATAGAAGTCTTGCTACCAGGCGCTACACGGAATTGCTCTCACTGACGCCGGGGGCTCGAGAACAGGGTGCCGGGTGGCTTTGGAGAGGTCTGCGACAAACAACCGTGTTTGCGAGTCGTGCCATAGGCATTTCCCCTTGTGGCATTTTCGAGCGGGAGGAAGCAGTGGTGCCCTGAAACTGCAACCACGACTTATAATTGCGGTCCGAGATGTAGGTGCCCTGGCCTAGAGCCGGTTGGCATGAAAGCTAGTCCTTGCAACCATCCACTGAAAACGAGGCTCCGAATGCTGCGGTCCTCTCATCCTCCTTTGGCATGGCGTCAAAGGCCTTTTACTCAACTGGGCGAGCGAGTTGTCCTTGCCCAAACCGCTGCCTTGAGTCTCTAGCCGTGAACTGGACAACCTTCTCGGGTGCCACTTGCTCTTCCACTCGTCATGAGCCCGAACTGCGAATGTGTAAGATTGGAGAGCAGTGTTCGGTAGCACAGGGAGAAGGGTAGAGCACAGGGCACATGTGAGGGACACGGAGGAAAGAAAGGCAGCCGCGGCAGTCAGCTTAGCGGAGCGGAGGCCGATGCCAAATGTTGGCTCGCGGGGCTCGAAGGGCGCAATAGGAAGTTGCAATTCCCGAAAAGTTTCGGAGTCCAGAACCCCGCCCACCATCCGCCGCAGCGTGTCTTCAACAGCGGTGTCAAATTCCGCAGCTCCCTTGTGAGTGGAATTAGGGAGAACTACACGTAGGAGGTAGTTTATAAGAGATACGCCAAAGCAGGTCCGCAGTAGGTGGAGAGCTACATGAGTATCCTTCAGGGTTAAGAGGGATTTGAGGAGAAGCTGTAACGAAGTGACGTGCGTTGTGAACTCGCGCTTCATGATTAGGTACGACCCGATGGGGGCGCGGAGCACTTTTGTCCCGTCGTCATAGTTCTGCCGAAGCTCATATAGGAGGGGCTGCTGAAAAGGTCGGGTCGGGATAGTTGGCCACCAGCCGGCACACTTATCGATGCGGAGGTCTAAACCAAAACTGCGCACCTCCGAGGAGGAGAGGAACTGTAGTGCCGTTCGAATGGTTTCATGGGTGCGAACTACAATATATACCCATCGTCAAGTACCACAGATGTAGGAGAAGGGAAGGCCCGCCTGTGGTGTCGCCCACATTTTCCAGAGGGATTTTGAGTTCCCGCGTCACTTCTTACAGCGTCACTTCTTGCAGCACAAGGGAGAATTAAAGTGGACCCAGCGGATCCCCGTGCTGCACGCCAACCACGCTCCGTAGCGTATCATCCCCACACCATAGATGACCCCGGTTTACCGCGTACGTGTAATGGACCCAACGGAAGAGCTCCGGGAATCTCTGTTCGACCTCCGTCAAAATCGCACTACGGCTGACCAAGTTAAATGGTGGTGGTAAATCTTTATGGGTTGTACAATGTTGCACAGAAGCGTGCAGAGGGTATTCATAAATCAACCAAGTTAAAAGCGTTTTGAAGGTCATCGGTTAACAGTGCATACTCCGCCGATTCACCATGTTCCTCGTAAAGTCACCGTATAGCGTGGACAACTGTCTCAGATCCTCCTGACGTTGATACTCCGAACTGTAACCACCCAGCACAGACGAAAACAATGCCCACATGATGCTCGAAGGAACAAGAAATAAGCAACCTAACTGTTGAAAATTTTTAAAAAATGATGCATTTTGCATCTGATTTTTTGATTTTCAGCTACTTTACATTATAACACCACAAATAAACTCAGGCGCATCCGCTACAGCATATCTTGCACAGGAGTAAATTGCTTTCACGAGGCAGTGAACGTGCGAAAGCTCTGAACGGCAACCTCGCACAACTAGCAGAGACGTGAAGAAGAAGAAGAAGACTTTACCAAGCAGGAAAGGGGTGGCTAGCGGCCCTCAATAGGAGAAAAATCTATCGGAGCCAGGAGCGGTGAAGGAAAATGGAAAGCGAAGAAAAGGCGTTAAAAGAATATTTTAAAAATATTTTTTTTGTTCTTGGAAAATGTCATGAATTGATTTATGTAATCAATTGATGACATTTTCGATTACATATGAAATCAATTGATGACACTTGTCGGATAGACACTAGTGGACAGTGCATCGCAGAATAGGTCGGTTTAATAAAATGTGAAAACTGTTGGATGGTTTAATAAAATAGTTTTCTGAACCACCGAGGCCTTACAGTACCCAATACTGTAGGCAACACTGCATCGGAGTTTTTCATCTCATTGGGCGGATCTTGTTTTCCTCAATTCGGATTCCCTTTCTACATACTGTACCTTTCAGAAATATGACATGCAATCCAGTCCGTATTAATTCCGAAGGATGCGAAAAATTCACACAGCGGTGGTACTCGACCAAATGAAGGAATCAAACTCTTGAACAATGGGAGCTGGCGGGATGGAGGAAGGGCGATATGGTGGAGCTTCGGGGCTTGCGATTAGCACTGTCACAGGGGGTGCAGAGATGTCAGCTAAAAGCTCAAGTCAAGATTAGACCAGACTAGTCAGGAACAGTCACAGCTGAGGACGAATAACGATCATCGAAGTTGTTGCATGTGGAGGCGTGCTTTTCACTTGCTGGTAAGGTCGGCAGTTGCAAATGGACCAGAAGCCGAAGAACTGATCAGGAAAGATGTGCCAGGGCTGCGAGCAGTGAAGCGTAGACTGTTGGGATTTAAGTGAACGGTTCTGGAAGGAAGCACGATTGCCTGTAACGACAGCAACGAAGAGTCGGAAATGAGACAATGGCCGTCCAGCCTAGCTTAAAGGCAATCAAGCTGAGAGATGTGAGGGGCCAGCATTTTGCGCTTGGTATTGTATTCGTGCGTAATTAGGAAGCGGGGCCTGAAAATGATGACACAGTGGCCTCTTGGCCCATTTCAATGTGACATTGCGGACGTTAGAGTGTGGCAGGGCAGTTGAATTGGGAATTTTCAAGGTGCTTGCGAATCGTGATGGACCATAAGGAAGACAAACGGCAGCAGGAGGGGCAAGCACTGACATAACGACGTGAAAAGATGGCAGAAGATAATAGCGACTTGCCTCGGGTGTTCCAGGCGCAACGGCGGATATATGCGGGGTTATGGTCGGCGAGGGTCGTATTGGCTGTTCACAATGCCCGTTTTTGTCAAAGATTCCAAAAAAGAGCGTTGCGTTCCTTGAAAGAGTACATCCTAATAGGTTCAACAAGCGCCTCCAATGCATCCTGCTCGTATTCTCTAGAGTCGGTGTGAATAGCAAGGGCTTGCGGGTAGCATTTACCCATGAGAGGATAACAGAGGAACAAGGAAAAAGATATGAGGTCGTATAGAAGCGGCAACACGTCCTGATAGTTTCGTAGAAGCATCAATAGAGACGGTAAGGGTCAGTGTTGGTGCAGCTGGCAGCATAGAATGCTTGGTGAGTGCTCCACGTACCAGGACAATCGTGGCCTGAGTGTGTAAGAGGCGGGAGAATCCGATAGAAACGAGTTGGAAGAAATCGGAGCATTGTAAAGTGGTGTGTAGAATTTCATTTCTTCGGCAACGAGCCAAGAATGGATAAGATTGATCGATACAGAGCGCCGAAATTCGGAACACGTGCTGGACTTCGCAAGTAGACGTAGTGAAGCGATGCCAATGGAACATGGACTCCATGGTAGCGCACAAGTGACAGCATTCAGTAAGAGTCAAGCCATTTTGCTTCTCACGACAAACGTACCTATCCACCTCACATCCTCTCCCAAACCCTTACGACGCCCACAGCTCGCCTCTCAGATATATTTCCCTCGTCAATTGTTTCCGTGCATACTTTCTTTTCCTCCCCTCCACCTCCAAGCTAATACGCTGTTCACTATTTCGTTTGAACGAGGCTCAAGTTCTTTCTCATTACAAACATCACCTCGAAAAGCAATTGAACCCATTCATTCTGCGCAAGCAACCCCTCGTATACCCCCTCTGCTGAGGAGTACGGATGTAGAGGACGGGGCAAGTAATGGATCTTGCTCTCTAGGAAATGACGCAACTTGAATGGAATTTGGTGTGACCACCATGAAACAGCAGCAATAGATCTCAGCAAATGGCATTTGGCAAAGATTTGGAACCTTCCCCCTGCCAAGTACAAACAGATTTGAATCTGATCGTCTCATCGCACTCTGATCCTTTTGCTATCCCAAAGAAGCTTCTAGACATCCCTCTCAGATGTAGTTTCCCTCACACGCTGTTTCCGTACTCCTTTTGCACTCCTTATTTCTCTCAAACTCATTACATTACCAACACATTAAGAACTAGCAGTTCCCTATTCATTCTAGTTACCTGGTCAACATCAAGTGTCACCTAGTCCTGGGGCGATGGCAAGCAACCCTCCTGTTACCCCTATCGTTGAGATATGCGATCGGGTAGTGAACAAAACAAATGATAGTAGGTTTTCCATTCAAAGTAGTGACGGTTTAGAGGTAACAATAGAACACAAGAGTGGCATTCAGCAGCCGTCGCGAGATTGGATGATTACCGAACGGATTTGCTTTCAAAAGATTGAATGTGTAGTTTACCGGCAAGGGTGAATACGGTAGAAGAAAAGGCTGTAGGCATAGAAACAGTGTGGGAATACTTTATTATCATGTACTGCTCAGCAGAATCCAAAAGCGCGAACAAATGGATTCAAGTGTTCCACAGCGAGATGGGTGACCTTCGGTATGACCATAGTTCTCCCTTCTCATAGCTTCTTACGCGGAAGCAGCGTATGACATGTAGAGCTCCTAGTCTTCTTCAGCATCTTCCTCACTGGTCGTGTCATTATTACGGCGGCTACTTGTACTGCGCAAATTGTAGGATGCAACAGAGAGGCGCCATGCGTTGTTTGTGCGATGCACGGTCCACGAGCTACCATCGGGTAGTACAACATGAAAGTGATCGGGCGGAGCGAGCGACCTGACGATGCCGGAGCTGTACCTCTCGATGGAGGAAAACCAGATGTCCACCTCATCGCCGACTGCGGGTAGACGAACGTTGGATCGGACCATTTGTGTGATTCGTTTAGTGAAGTTGGAAAATGAAGAAGAGAGGAGAGAATGTGCGGATGTTGAACGGGGTGATCGGGAGGGTTGCGAGAGGGATGGGGCTTTGCAGTGGGGCAGCCGCCTTTTGTATAATTTTTGGCCGGAATTGTATAGGGCGAAACCGTCGAACGTGGTCGATTGGATCTGGATCTATTCTCTGAATGGAGTGGGTGCTTGAAGGCTTGTGGTCGGTGGAAGGCGATCATTACAGTAAGGGTATTGCAATGTAATTGTAGCGAAGATATCGGTGCTGGGGAGGACTAGATGGTCTTTTGTCCTTTACAGCATCGCGGAGATCTCAGTCAACCGCATTATCTATATCTGTCAACAAGGGGAAGCTCTTTTGACTTCAAGCTCTTTTAAATTAAATTTAAAAGACATATTTTGTAATCTGCTGGTAGAGATGACCCAAAGTAATTCGTTACAATTCAAAAATTTATACATTTAGTTCAAACTGTATCTGTATGGTACACCCTTCCATGTACGGTACAGTACGGTACAGTACTGTACATATTCAAGCCATCAGCCGTAAATGGCACGGTCCTTTCGTACTTGATCAAAATACCCCTGGGGGAATTTCTGGGTTATTTTAATGTATGGTTGTATCCACGCCGCTAGTGCGTTGTGCGGGATAAATCGTCTCTGATGGGTAGCACTAAATACCCGTTATTGCCCGCATGTTTGAAAGAGAGATATACAGTACTGTATTTTTTATTTGCATTGACTTCTAATTTCAACTAAATTTCTGATAAATCATTTAAGACTGTCGCCGGAAATATGTCTCCAGATGTCATCACCTTTACTCAAGGTGATCTGGAGACATAATTAGATATATCTTCCAAGAGTAAAATACCCAAACCTTCCCCCACCTTTACTCAAGTACTACAATACCCCTCACCGCCCACAATATCCCACCCCACGTTGCATCCTCCTATCCAAGGGTGAAATATTTCGTCGAGGGATGCAGCTGTAGCTCAATGGGCAGTACAAAGTTCTCATTCACGCCAAAAAGATTGAGGGGATGATGAAGTAGTTTACTTCGTCATCTGGCACTTCCAGCGGGGGGGAATCTAAACGGAGTTTGGAGAGAAGGAAAGGAGAAAACAGACACGGGTCTGCACCTTCGCGACCCTGTGTCTACATCGACGGGTCAAGGCAGGCGAGGAGACATGCGGTATTAGAAGGATCGGGGGGTGCGAAGGCACGCTGCAGCAGCCATCATGTCCAATGCAGCCTGCTTGGTGGCTGGCCTGAAGGTAGCTTTTTAGGAAGCGTAGTTCCTTCCCCATTACTGTGTCGGTATACCCTTTTTGAGTCGATTGTGGTTGTCTGCAAAACCATGGGATAGATCGGATGTATCTTTCATGAGTAAAACACCAAAACCTTTTCCCCTTAGACAGAACAGCTTGCACCAAAAAGGTATTTTATCTTCACAACGCAACGACAACATTGACATCTCCAGAAGAAAAGGAAGCGAAAATCCGCCGACAACTGTAGTTAGCCAAATAAGGGCTCTACAGGCAGCTGGTAGTGGCGGTGGTAGTTCTTTACGAGTTGTAAGGCACGAAAGTGTGCGAAGAGTACTCAGACATCAACTACGAAGGAATGCGGCTGGTGGCAACCTGTCGCGCGTACATCACTTGGTGGCTAAACGCAAAGCAATTAACCAAATCGCAAAGTTCCTACAGGAAAGCTGCAGAAGCACTTCGCTCACTTGGTCTGCTTCTTGCAACTCAAGCTGTCTCCAACGCACTTCGTGCGGAGCACCCGCAGGATAACTTTGGCTCCCTCGGTGACCTCTTGGTTCGCGCGGATGCTCTTCCCGATAGAAGGGCTCATCCCTGCGGTCCGACCTTCTAAACCTGTTTCGGCCGTGCAGAGCTCGGGCCACGCCCTCCCCACCTCGTTGAGTTTCCTCGGGACCCAATTTTCTCCCCTTAAGATATAACCAATGCCAATACGAAGCTATCCAATGCCCTCGCCACTAGGATATCGAATGTATCTTTCAAGAGCAAAAATTCCATACCTTGGACGAGAAATCTCCCACCCCTCGCTCTTAGGATCGCTGGCCCTCCGCAAACCCGCTCGCGAAGATGAACATGGATTCGCGCCCTTTTTCTGTCCGCGGGACACTTCGAAGGCTTTTAGCAGCTGCCCTCTGTCCAAGTTGTATAGGAAATATGCTGAGTACTTTCAACTATTTCAAGTGGCAATTTCAACGAGCGCAAGGGCCGACATATGACGTCAGGGCATCCGGCAAATATTGAGCCCAGTGGGGAAAAATTCGTTGTTAGATCTCCTTGCTGTCGATCCGAATCACTCCCTCAATCTACGCAGCCATTTTCAATTCTTGAAAACCAAAGAAATTATTTTTCTTCAGTTGTTCTAGTGGATGCTGAACTGCAACATCAACAATCCTGTGTATTTTTGTATGGGGTATTTAAATTGCAATTGAAAGTAGCGCCATTTACACTCAACAAGACGTACCATTCGAAGGCTTAGTGGTCGATCAGGTCCTTTAGAGACTAAGAGAGAGAGAGACTTTTACTGACGCATGAACATATCAGAACTACAGAATTACGAATCAGGGCGGTGTAGCTTCCTCCGATCGATAGCAATCGCAATCCGTTGTTGGACTAAGGAACTAAGAACGAGTAACAAGTGCTGACGTTTGGCAACAGGATTCGTCGATTTCCGGGAGGCAATGTACTCAGAAATACGATGCAACCCAGCCTCGGTCCGAGGACCAACAGAGCCGTAGATATCGAAAAACATCGGGTAGAAATCCATATCAAGATCATCGCAAAGGGCGCGATACCTGTTGTTCTAGGTAGCTTACGCTTGAGAAAGGATAGATGTGGCATCGAAGACTGTGGAACGATTGTGGGGCGCGGAATGAGGGCTGACCACAGTCACATCATATCCCTGTGGGCGGGAAGCGAACTTAGCGTCACTCTACGGGTTGTTGACGGAGGTTTTAAGGACCTTAACGTCCCGCCAGCGAGTACCCAGAGTGTCCAGTCGGTTATTTTTTGCACCAAGGAGTCGTGAGAACTTTGTTACCTCGAACAGTACATGCTTTGTCCGAATAATTCCCAAGTCTGTTAGGATGAGTTATACGCCACCGCCCTCATGCACCAGGCAGATACCTTCCTGTACTCTAGCCGCAAATGTGCACTTTAGTCGCAAATAAAGAGAGCTTGGCAGCAACCGGCCGGTACAGTGCACGACAATCAAATGGCATAAAATGGAGTAAGTAAAAGAGATCTTGTCCAAAAGCCATCTTGCACAGAACTTTTCCTGTGGTGCTGTGCCTAACAGCGTATCGTGCATCGAGAACGTGCCGTGTGGCGTAATGGAACAGGCTATCTGTCAGCTTGGTGTTCTCTAGGCATGCAGTTGCATGCCCCATGATCACTCCATGCTTCTATTCGACCAAACCATTTAATTCAGGGTGTACTCTGTCGTGGACATCTACGCCATCGTTATCCAATTGGTCACGGACTTTACGGAACTCAGAACTGCCGTCTATGTGTACCGCGGTGCACAATTGCTTCCCGAGTCGCTCGACGAATCGGAACAGAGCCTCTAAAGCTTCCCCTTTGTACCTCATTGGGCATACCTAGGTGAATCTACTGTACTCCTCAACCACTGTGAGGAAGAACTTGTTACCATCGTCGGACGGAACTGTGACAGGACCTTTAGTATCATAGTGTAACTGATCGACCCTTTGAACAGATGTGAGAGATCCAGGGAACTGGAGACGCTCCTTCCCTTTAGAGTAGCTTTCACATACTTCCACTTGGGTCAAACTCGGTAGTAGGCCTTCGGCGATACAGACCTTGACCACGGGAAGGGGCAAGGTATGGCCGAGGCGCAGATGCAAAACGCATTCTTCACAGGAGATGGCTACCTCTTGCTTGAATGCTTTTTCTAGATTGGTTTTAAGTAATTGCTGGTTTTTCATCGAATCTTTCTTCAATTTTCTAGCGTTTTTACAGCTTCCAGCCAACCCTTGACATCGTAGGCTTTTAATTACATTACAATATCCCTTATATAACAGCTAGTTGAACAGGCACGTGTGCGGCACTCGCCAACATCACTTTACTGTGATGTTCTGAAACATGTTCAATAGGACAGAGGTCAGGATGGAGTGACCGTCAGAATAGGGCTGATGCACAGGCACGTATTGTACACAGGACTATCTATTGTTTGTTTACAGAGTAGTATATGATGGTATGATTGCATATGCGTACACAACAAGATGTTACATCAGGGATGATGATCGGACAAGTGCTCAATTATGAATGAACCAATGGGAGCTAGTGTAACGCTAGCATCAAACAACTTTGTCAAGAACCCTCATAAAAATAGTGTTATGAACATCTTATATCAATGAGAACAGTTTGAACAACTAGGGGATGCATAGCATCAGAGAGAGAGGCAAGGTGGGATGATTTGACCTGATTTACTGAAGCTAGGAACTAGTATAATAGGACAGTAAATCCCATCCCTCTGATGATCTTGGGATGATCAAGGGCATTGAACAAGACCTTGAAACTGGTTATGGGCCCAGAAATACGCCTGTGGCTTTGAACATCTCCACTTTGCTCTCTTTGATCACTATACTACCCTTTGTCTTGTACTGTGTGACGCTATAAGGTTGTGTTTTTTTGTTTGTCAACATGAAAGACTCGGAAGAAAATCCACAAATTTCATGGTAGGCCCGGTGATGACTAACATCTTTGAGCTGCGCGTACTGAGGCTGCTCTTCAGGGAAAAGGTGTGATGTCCATGATCGAACAAGACGCGCAAGCAGCTGATGGAGAACTGGATGAGAACACCCAAACCAGTTTTGCTACTGCTAGGATAGTCATTATTCAAGGATTGGGAGACCGTCCTCTTCGACTTTGCCTCACTGCTGAGTCTAATCCGTTTAAGATGTGGGCTAGATTGAAGGAGCGGTACGCAGTGTCGAACACCGCAACCAAGGTGCAGCTGCAATCTAAACTGGCAAATCTTACCTACAAGGGGCAAATAATGCAAGACTACGTCGACTCATTTGAGAAGATCTTTAACCGTCTTGCAGGGATGGGGAGTGAGGTCAGTGCAGACCTACAGGTGGCCATGTTACTTGCTTCGTTCGGAGACAAGAACAAATCTCAGTTTGGCCATGTTATAGCTTCCCTACAGAATGTCCAAGAGGGATTGGACTGGGAGACGACTACAGTCCGCCTCCTCCAAGAGTATGAAGATCATAATGACCGTCCCCATACTGTCGGAAGGAGGAGTGACCATGTGGTTGGTCAGGCGTTAGCAGCAAGGTCTAGAAGCGGTGGAAGACGCGAGAAATGGGTTGACAAGCGGAGATGTTATAAATGCAATATGGTGGGCCATATTGCAAAGAACTGCCCGAATAACGATAGCAGGGGATACAAGAACATCAGCAACTCAGCTCCGAGGCAGAGTAATGCATCCGACAATATGGAAATGCGATTCCTGCATTTGCGCTTACAGTAGGAACAAGAAGTAATTCTCATGATGAAAACTGTCATAACGTAATGGTATCGTTGACGATCCTGAAATCAGAAGATACTGAACGTTTCCTTCTGGACTCAGGGGTGTCTGACCATATGATCAATAGAAAGGAGTGGCTTAGTAACATTACGGAAATTGAACCACGTGCTATTGTTGTGGGAGATGGAAGAACCATCCATGCTACACATATTGGTACAGTTTACGCCGTTACGAAGGTAGGCTATCCAGGAGATGAGCATGAACATGTTATTGTGCTACATGTTACACTTTATGTTCCAAAATATTGCATCGAACCTGATGTCACTATATAATTTGCCTGAGGACGGATATCTGATCAGGTTTGGATCGCGAGGGAAATGCAGTGGAATTAAGGATGGAATCCTTAAATTCCAGGGAGTTTTTGGTCATGGTAATGTGTACACCGTTAATTTGAAACCCACTGGCGCTCTAATGGAGAGAAGTAGAGCTAGTGAGGGAAGCTCGCAACAGCAAGGGCGCCTGACAATGGCCAGAACGACCGGAGATTCCGAGTCCCGTCAGATTACCCATGAGAGAAACATGCAACTCTGGCATAACAGACCAGGTCATGCAAACCTAGAAAGTATTAAGTCTCTATACAGGAATGGTTCTGTAACTGGAATGGACTTGAACAGCCCTCGCATTAAGAAGGAGGTATGCGACAACTGTATGACGGGAAAGCAAACACGCCAGTCCCTTCGAAAAAATACGCATAGGACAACGGAACGATGTGCAGTCATTCACTCTGACGTCTGTGGGCCGATGTCCACCCCGTCTTTCTCTGGGTGTCTGTACTTCGTAAATTTTATTGATGAGGGAACGGGATATATCACTGTATATCCTATTGTGAGAAAGTCTGATGTTCTATCGAAGTTTAAGCTCTACAGACCGTGGTTGGAGCGGAAGTTCTCTTGTACAATTAAGAAGTTGCATTCCGATGGTGGAGGGGAGTATATCGGAATGAAATCATACTTAGAAGAGAGAGGTATCGAACACCATATGGCTCCAAGGTACTCCCCCAATTTAAATTGCATAGCGGGAAGAGAAAACCGCACAATTTTCGAGAGTGCAAGTGCAATGTTGGACCACGCGTCTCTACCAAGAGAATTCTGGGCCGAAGCAATATCTCATGCAGCTCAGATCCGTAACCTATTTCATTGTCCATGGGACAATACTAGAACATCATATGAGGTGATGCATGTAGTTAGACCAGTGTCAGTCACTTGAAAGTCTTCGAGTGCCTTGGATGGTACCACATACCCAAAGAGCTACGGAGGAAGTTGGACCCGAAGTCCAAGTTTGGAATTATAGTAACATGCCTGGAAAACTTACAGTATAAAGTATGGCTACCTATGGAACGCAGAGCTATACTCAATCGAGATGTTACAATTGTGGAGGATCGCTTCCCTGCAAAATCTATTTATAACGACGAACAGGGTTTGGATATGGATGAGGAAAACTTCATATCCAACGGCAAAGAGCACCACTCGAGCAGCGGCTCGGAAATATCGATTCCAATGGCGGAAAGGGAAACTTCGACGTTAGAAGGGGGTGTTGGTAAAAACCAACAAGTTCATGAGTCTGGTTCCGCTGCAACTGACACAAGTAATGCAGGAATTGAGGAAACAAATGTAGGTTCTATGGAGGAAATTGAAATGGAAAACATGCTGACTCATATTCCGGCAGATGAGAATGGTGATGTGGAAGAGGTGGACTTTACTGGAGTTGGCAGCAGCGCAGCAGAGTACCACACTACCGAGAATGGGGCAGCTGGTGATGTGATACAGGAGGATGATACGAGGTACCCTCGCAGAGAGAGACGATCTCCCGACTATTACACTCCGGGATCATCGATGGTAATGAATACACATCAAGCAGATCCTATTACAGTAAGTGAGGCAATGCAGAGTGAGGATGCAGCCTCGTGGCAGGAGGCAATGCAGGATGAACTTGAATCATTAAAACGCCACGGGACTTGGGAAGTTGTAGATCGTCCCAATGGGGTACAAGTACTATCAACAAGGTTTATATTTCTGAGGAAGTATGATTAAAAGGGAAATGTACGGAGACATAAGTCTCGCCTGGTTTTCAGGGGATTCATGCAGTTTGATTTTGGCGAGTTATTCGCCCCCGTTGTTGATTTCGTTACTCTTCGTACATGTCTGGCCATAGCGGTCATGAGGGGATACTTTATCGAGCAGCTCGATATCCGTACAGCCTTCCTGCATGGTGATATAATAGAGGATGTTTATGTGTCACCACCACCTGGATTGAATATAAGTGCAGTTTCAGAAGCGTTTAAGATTAAAAAGGATTATATGGCCTGAAGCAAGCGCCTAAGTTGTGGTATGATAAGTTTTCATCTGTGATGAAGATACTTAAGTTTGAACCACTGGTATCAGATGAATGTGTCTACAGGAGGGGTTCAGTTTGGATGTTAAACTATGTTGATGATATCTTGATTATGAGTCAATCTAAATCCAGCATTGAGAAGGGTAAAGCTGAACTGAGAGGACAGCTTGATACTAAGGAGATGGGATCATCTCACACATTCCTTGGTCTAAGGTTTATTAGGGAAGGGAATGGTGCCTGGCTATCTCAAAGCCACTACGTAATGAATGTACTGGAAAGATTTGGTATGAAAGACTGTCGACCCATGGAAAACCCTATGACTGAGAGTGCAATGGCCGACCTTGAACAACCCAGCCCTGCAACAGACAAAGGGAAGTACCAGGAACTGATGGGTGCGCTTCTGTATATCTCTACGAGAACGAGGCCCGATATATGTGCAGAAGTTTCTCTTCTCTGTCGTTAAATGTCGGAACCTAAAGAGCTACACTGGAAGATGGCGAAGAGGATTTTAAGGCATCTTAAGGGAACATCTGGATATATGCTACGTCTAATTTGTGGGAAATCCGAGGTTTTGGAGGCGTTCTGCGATGCCGACTGGGCTGGAGACAGAACTGACAGACGCTCAACAATAGGAACAGTATTGAAACTTGGAGGGACAGCGGTTGCATGGAGATCATTGAAGCTAAGGACTGTGGCATTGTCTACAACTGAGGCGGAGTTTATATCAGTAAGTGAAGGTACAAAACTCGTTGTATGGATACGGAAGTTGCTAGATGAATTGGATGCGACGCAGACCAGAAGCACAGTAATCCATGAAGACAATCAGGGTGCTGTTGCGTGGAGCAACAATGGATTGAGAAAGGCAAAGCACGTCTCTATTCGATTCAATTACGTGCGGCATCACGTCACCATTGGAACAGTTGAGCTCAAGTACTGCAATACTATGGACATGGTGGCTGATGCTCTTAAAAGCCCCTAGGAAGAATAAGGTTTGACAGGCAACGATCATTGCTCGGCTTTCTATCATCAGCTAAGGAGGAGTCGTTTGATCAGGTTTAAGGCGTGAGCCGCATGGGGGGAGTTGAACAGGCACGTGTGCGGCACTCGCCAACATCACTTTACTGTGATGTTCTGAAACATGTTCAATAGGACAGAAGTCAGGATGGAGTGACCGTCAGAATAGGGCTGATGCACAGGCACGTATTGTACACAGGACTATCTATTGTTTGTTTACAGAGTAGTATATGATGGTATGATTGCATATGCGTACACAACAAGATGTTACATCAGGGATGATGATCGGACAAGTGCTCAATTATGAATGAACCAATGGGAGCTAGTGTAACGCTAGCATCAAACAACTTTGTCAAGAACCCTCATAAAAATAGTGTTATGAACATCTTATATCAATGAGAACAGTTTGAACAACTAGGGGATGCATAGCATCAGAGAGAGAGGCAAGGTGGGATGATTTGACCTGATTTACTGAAGCTAGGAACTAGTATAATAGGACAGTAAATCCCATCCCTCTGATGATCTTGGGATGATCAAGGGCATTGAACAAGACCTTGAAACTCAGCTGACCTCATTTTCCATGAATAAAAAATACCCCTAATTTCCCCCTTCACATGGAGCTGGTTACTGCCAACTGGTCACCTTGATGCGATGCTCGCCTTTTCCGCCTTTGTCGGTGCTGCCAATTGTTTTTTTTGATTTTCTTCAATGTAGAAAGTTCTTTCACTGTTCTGCATGAGCTGGCCGAGAATTCTCATATCATCTTATAGTTCAGGAAGAGGGCTTTTCAGGGCACGAAAATTATAGCAATGTTCTTCTAAGTGAGGTCCGGGACTGACAGTAAAGTCATGAAGAGGTCTAGAGCGACTAGCACAGCTGTTTACTTGACCTTGCTGTGTACATTTTTTTTCACCCAGCGCAAGATGCCTACACCGGCACGGAAGGCCCGTATCTTAGAATCATCGGCCAATGAGATGGAAGTGTCGCATGGTGTCATGTAGAAGGGAAGGTATCCGTGAGGGCAATGGAAACATGCGGACAGGTTCGGGGTTTTGATGCCAAGGCACGCTGCAGTACCTCATGTCCATTGTAGCCTGCTTGATGGCTGGCCTTAAGGTGGCCTTTAAGGAGCGTGGTTCCTTCCACATTCCTGTGTCGGCATGCCCTTCTGAGTGGATTGTGGTTGTCTGGACAACTTTCCGAAAGATCGAATATATCTTCCAAGAGTAAAAACTCAAAACTTTGCCGTGATATTCAGGTCTCTTTGCTCTGAAGAGATCTTGGTCGTGCCACTGGGCACCCCCCTATAGTATCCCGACCTCCAAGGGAACGCAAATCCAACCCATTTGTCATCAGGGAAACTGATTACTTTGACTTCACCCTCGCCAATCTCTGGCCCCTTCTCATCGGAGAATAACGAAATTTGACCATCTCACTAGCTTGATAACCGCCCTCGCCGAAAGGTTCGGAAGTACTGAAGGTTAAGTATCGAATTTTCCAGCGAAAACATGCCTGTTCCAGTTCCGATCTTCACGATCGGAACCCAGGAGCCATTTCACTTCTGAAGGAGGTAGCACAATTTGTCGCGAATTGGGCGAGGAAACATTACCGGCGGTCGGGTCAATCTTTTTGCAAATTCATGCCGCAATTTACTGAATTTAATAATAAAATTTGTACATTGCTCCGACCATCGTTACATGTATTTAATATGGCATTCAGATTTACAACTCAAAATGGGTTCCAGTCAATCCATACATCTCAATAAAGAAACGCCCCTTTTCTCTCATATTAAAGTTATGGACGAAAAAAATTATTAGAAAAAAAGAAAAAGCTAAGTTCTTGACTTGAAATAAAAGGCCTAAGTCCCACAAGATATGCTGTAAACCATTAAAAGAGTGATACGAAAATAGTGGTGGTAAATCTTAATTGGTTGTACAATGTCGCACAGAAGCGTGCGGAGGGTATTCATAAATTAACTACGGATGCGGGCGGCGGGTAGAAACCTGTCGCGCCTGCATTATTTGGAGACTAAATGCAAAACGGGTGAGGAAGTCGCGGAGCTCTTGTTGAGGGGAGGAACCGCGACGGGAAGCAGCGAAGGAAGCAAGGCGGCGGAAAAAACCCTTGCCGTCGTCGCCCAAGGCGCCATAGATATCGATCCCGACGGGGAGAGGAGGATATCGTTTTGGTTGCAGTAAGTGCCGTAATGACGATGTTTCTCGCGCTCTGCGAATGTTGCGGCAGCGCCTGCGGTAACCGTTCTTGGCGAAATGTGGTGGCGTGCAGAGGGGTGGGCAACAGTAACGTCGACAGCGATATCGGTACTGTGAAGCCCGTATGCAGCGGGTATGTAAATGTCCATTCGTAGCGCGGGGGACTCCGAATGCCCAGATGGGTTGGGAACCTGGTAGAGGAGCGGATGTTCGACGAGGGCGACGATCCCAACTTCCTTGCAGTAGTGGGCAAGAACGTTGCGGAGGATGTGATGACGACGAGTCATTCCGTCTTCGTATTTGCAGGTCAACGCGTGTTGACCACTTGGATCTAAGACGGGTGCGATGTCGGCCGAGCGGCGGGAGCAGACCGGACAGCGAGTAGATCCAGGGAATAGCGCGATGCCCAGACGGAGAGCCAGAGCCACTTTCCACGTAGAAGAGGACATGTACGTACCGCGGTGGGGGTGAGGAAGCGAAGAGAAAACAGACGAGGCGGAGGACGTGCGCACGGAGAGGAGCCGTGCTCGGTCGCTGGCTGCCGCGGACGTGAACAACCTATCGGACTTCGATAGCATGAGTTCAGTTGTGATCGCAGACTGGAGCCTTTCGCCGGGGACCGGCGATGAACAACGCTCGAAAAGAGCCGTAGCTGTAAGCGACGAAGACAGCTGCGGGTGGCGGGAGGATAAGAGCGAGATGGCGGACCGAGGGATCTCTTCCAAGTGGCGGTCCTGGGAAAGAGTGAGCAGATCGGAGATAAGTGCAAAAGAATCAATTACAGATGCTGCGTAAGCAGCCTCGGTAATGTCTGAAGTTTGCAGGAGACCTAGACCGCCCATGGAGAAGGGGAGAGAGGCTTGGAGCCAGGCTCGCTCTGGACAGGGCAGCTGCAATTGGTGGAACGCTTCCCTCTGCTTCTGATCGAAGCTAGCGGCGAATACCGCAGATTGAGTGGGCGAATAAGCGAATACTAATGATAAACGGCAAGGATTTTTTCCGCCGCCTTGCTTCCTTCGCTGCTTCCCGTCGCGGTTCCTCCCCTCAACAAGAGCTCCGCGACTTCCTCACCCGTTTTGCATTTAGTCTCCAGATAATGCAGGCGCGACAGGTTTCTACCCGCCGCCCGCATCCGTAGTTAGTTTATGAATACCCTCCGCACGCTTCTGTGCGACATTGTAAAACCCAGAAGGATTTACCACCACAATGATAAATAGAAAAAAATAAGAAAAAATAATATGAATCTAAGGTTATTCTGGTACAGTACCAGCGGTAGCTTTTGTTCCTTGCTCTTACTCTTCGCTTTACTCGCCGGCATTGAGCCCGCACTGTAAGGAAGGTCATGTACTGTAGTGTTACCCATCAGCGACGACTTATCCCGCATAACGCATTAGCCGCGTGGATATAACCGACCACATCTTCCATGCATTAAAATAACCCACAAATTTCCCCCTTGGCTTTCTCCAACCTTCATCCCGCCGCTCTCGGCGCCCGCGCTACTATGGGCGCGGGCACCGGACGCTCGTTCCTTCGTGCATCTTACAGACGGCTTTTCGTTTACTGGGCTTCCGCTGCAATGCCGTTGGCCATGTCTTTTCAAGTGGATTGTCTTCCCGCGCCCCCAGCGCACGTGGGTCCTCGAACTGGGAATGGCTTGTAAGGCGGGCTCTCTACCTGAATCAAGTTCTGCAACGCTCAGCGTACGGTGCCGCACTTAATCCGGCTGTCCTTTTGGACAGCAAGCGAGGGTCCTGGGTCCCGTGGTTCTGCTGGTTGTGTCCGAGGCCGCAAAACGGGAGCACATGTTGACGTCGTCGCCGCTCTCTGTAAGCATCGCGCTTACATAGGGAGTTTTTCAAGCTAACACCGCCTTGCCCCGCAGGTGTGTCGGTGGTGGAATTTTCTTCCTTCCCTTCTGTTGGCGTGGGCATCGATTTACGCGGTGCTGGGTTGAGTCTGTTTAGCTGGCCCACTAAAAATCAAATTAAAGGTCTCCATTTCGTAAAGAAATTAAAATTCAGGGTAAATTTTAAGTTTACCATAAATAAACTCATGAGAATTGCAGGTTGCTTCAAACGCGGCATACCTGTTGACAGGACTAATAACTACCTTTTAGTAACTGGTCAATGACACCTTCACTCCTCGTTTTACGGTCTATCCCTGGACATCGCTATAACATAGCTTCTTAGGGCTGTAAACTACTTTCTCACCGCAGTACAACAAACCTATGCTTCCTCTACACTGCACTGACGCTCTGATTGGAGGGGTTTGAAGATCGCGTAAAACATTTAAGTCCGCTACAAGTGAAATATCTTTTGATGCCGCGGAGCCTGCAAGGGAGTTCGACTCAGTGCAGCGAGCCGCTTACGCCACGCTCCGTAAGGTCCCCCTCACCGACGACGCATGGGAACAAGCTTGTCTCCCACTCCGTCTCGGGGGCACGGGTTCTCAAGGATTGGCCCTGCACTGCACGCGGCTGTCGCCGCCAGCATTCTGGAAGCTGCCCCCGCCCGCCTACGCACCGCTGACTATGCAACACCCCGCTCCGTCGCCGTCCTTGGGAAACAGGCACGGGGTGACCGACATTTCCTCGTCAACCAGGCACGCCGGCCCCTGCGCGATTTCGTCCGACAGATCCAAGATGACCCGTTTGCCACCGACCTAGGCCCCTTTAAACCCGCCTCCCTTGCCGCCATGCCCGTCAACCTGCAATCTCATCTAAATCGGGCGCAGCAAGAAGCCAGGGCAAAGGAGTTTTGGGAGGATGAACTATGGAAGAGAGTGCCACATCCTAGCTGCCACTCCGACACATCCACACGTCGCCGGATTCGAGGCTTGGCCTTCCGTAGCACCGGTGCGGCGGCGTTCTTATGGGCCCACCCCACCACAGCGACGAAGGTGTCATCAGCACACTGGAGCATCATGCTGCGCAGGCACCTCGGTCTCCCAGTCTACATAGACTCGGTGCCATTGAAATGCCACCACTGCCAGCAGGACATGGATGTCCACGGTGACCATGCCGCCGACCGCTGCGTCTCAGAGTTCGGGCGCATTCACCGCCACAACTCCGTTCGCAATGTATTCGCGTGGCACGTGTTCCGTGCCGCCGGCCTTGACTACGAGTTCGAAGCTGAGAATCTCCTCCCCGGGACGGACTACAGGCCCGCTGACATTCTCCTCGTGCATCCCCCCCGTGACACTGAACCTGCCCTACCAGACCGACCCATTGCATGTGACGTCGCCGTCACGTCTCCGTTCAAGCAGACCTCCATCACCAAAGCGACGCAAGTCGCCGGTGGGGCTGCCGCCCTCATGCACCATCGCAAGATCCAGGACCTACAGCACAAGCTGTCAAGGCGCCTGGTCCCCCCCTCTCTGCCCTCCCGGGACCCAGGTTTCCGATTCCAACCTCTGGTCTTCGACTCCCTCGGTGCCCCTTCTCCGGATACCGCATTATTTATCGAAGAGTTTGTGCCACGTGTAGCCACGAAATGCCACACCTCGGACGCTACGATTCGCACACGCATCTACCAGCGTATCAGTTGCACTTTGTGGTCGTCGGTGGCTATGGCCATCATATCGCGGGCCCCACTGCACGTGACCGATGTGGTCCATCCAGTTAGCTCGTAACTGAATAGTCGGTCAGTCGGTGTACACTCAAGATAAGTAAAAAGAGTAAAAGATTCTCTTCTCTTGATAGCACTATCGAGTTTGAACAATAGAGAGAATAAAAGAGACCTTTTATTTCCTGGAGTTTAGAGTGGGGATCACGCATGAGCCCCGTCCCGAAGTCAGGTGGTGGGGTATGTACGCAGTTTTGGGAGATTCGGCATAATCGCGGTGTACTGCAGAACATACTTCAAGACACATGTCTCGAGATTCTGGGGTCAGATTTAGTGTAAATCCAATGTAATAATCAGATATGAAATGTGATTGGGTTACAGCCAAAACATCTGTCAGAGTAAACGAACCTCCTCTTTCCCCCATTTGACAAAATAACAAATCATTTGAATGACTGCTAAATATATACCAAATTGTAAACTGCAATTATTGCATTTGTACTACCCTTGTTTAATTACCCAGTGGAAGTGCTAAATATTTTGAACTAACCTTGATTTACCCATTTACTGCCTCTTGCTCACGTACCGAATCATCGCAAGAAAAACTCACTGACGCAATCCACATGCAGCAGTGTAGGAAAGTATTTCCCCTGGAGATCAGAGAAGGCAGGCATTCCGCGCTTCCATGGCCCACCCTGATGCCAAGGAATGGATGTAGTGCGCCCCATCCCCAGGCCTTGAGACCAGTACTGACCCCCATGAATTCGCGGTGTGGCTCCAATACTTCTTCAAAGTCACGCTGTTCCCTTCGGACGTGTCGTGCCGGAGAAGAAACTCACCCGAAACCCTCGACTGTTTCAGGGATCACCTCCCGCATTGTAGGCAAAGTGGGCTCAGAACCCGACGACACGACAATCAATTCGTCCTCCTCGCGCAAGACATGTAGAAAGCGGCCCGCCATCCCACCATCGAACCGCGGGACGGGTCCCTCACACGAGGCCAGGCACCCGGGCGATGGGAAGCAATGGAGGTACGGACTTCTTCGACGTCACGTTCGTCAACCCCCAGGCGCCCTCCCACTGGAGGGAACACACTTTTAATCCGCTCATCTCTCTCAATGTGGCCGTTTCTGCGAAGCATAGGAGATATGAATCTTCTACTGCAACTTCCGTGAGAGTTAGGCTAGCCCCTATCCCTATATCCACTCTCGGAGGTTGGCGCCCAGACGCCTATAGGGTGCCAACTGATGTCGCGCAGAACGTGGCCGTTAGGTGGTGGAGACCTATGGCAAGGTCCGAGCGAGACTCACCCAAAGGCACGCTGCCGCAGCCGTAATGTCCAACGCACCATGCCTGCTGGCTGGCCTCGAGCTGGCCTTTTAGAGAAAATTTAGAGGTACCACTGGTCACCCTCTAGGATATCCCGGACCACAACCGACCATATCTATCAAACATTAAAGCTCCCCACATTCCCACCACTTCCTACGTTCGCCGGCATTGAGCTGGCCCTCTAGGGAAAGTTATTCAGCGTAACTCAGTGACGACTTATCCGGCGTCACGCACTCCCAGTGGCGTGGATACGACTGATCACATTTTCCATACATTAAAATAACCCAGTAATTTCCCCTTTCTGAATTTGCATTACAGCTGTGGTTTTTAACACGCAGTTGACTTTCACTGGTGGTAAATCTTTATGGGTTGTACAATGTCGCACTGAAGCGTGCGGAGGGTATTCATAAATTAACTACGGATGCGGGCGGCGGGTAGAAACCTGTCGCGCCTGCATTATTTGGAGACTAAATGCAAAAAGGGTAACGAAGTCGCGGAGCTCCTGTTGAGGGGAGGAACCGCGACGGGAAGCAGCGAAGGAAGCAAGGCGTCGGAAAAAACCCCTGCTGTCGTCGCCCAAGGCGCCATAGATATCAATCCCGACGCGGTAGAGGAGGATATCGTTTTGGTTGCAGTAGACTTTCAGACGGTCAAGGGGGGAAAATTGGTTTAGTTTACTGCGAGTAATGGAACGGTTGAGAGTCCTCTGTATTTGTAATCAAACCATTGGCGGGACCTACATTGCAAGTGCTTGAGCGTGTGTACCAGCTAGAAAGTAGCTGGTAGACCGGTTGACAAGCAGGCTGCGTTAGAAGTGACCATCAACGCCGCGTGTCGTTGGAGGAGAATTGTCCTCACCCTGGAGTATTGGTCCAGGGCTCGGTTGGCGACTGCTCGGGCTACCTCCGTGATGTGGCGGAACGCTTCGGGATGCCACCCCCCGAGTGTGGAGATAGGAACGGGCACGAGTCTGTTCCTGCCAGGTAAGCTGGCTAAGAATCCCTGGTATTTTCGGAGCTTGTCCGCGTGGGCTGCGTTCAAGCTGGTAAGGGGGTTGAATGTTCTCATTCTGAGGTGAGAAGGGGCCAGCGGGTTCACGAAGGTCACATCGAAGTAATCGGTGCCGCCAGTGGCGCCCGTTTCCCTGATGTCCGGCCTTGTTTTGTGTTCCCCGTGCGACCGGGGCTCGACGGCAGGATGCCTTGCGCCAAGGCTCAGGTCGTTACTTAGTAGGGTGACCTGGTCATCGTGGCGGACGATCCGTTGCGCTCCATACCTGCAGTGGATCAAGTGGTCGCCGTGGACGTCCACTGTTTCCGGGCAACCGACTCCTGGACATGGGGTTCCTTGCTCGAAGAGCGGGGCTTGGCAATAGTATTTGAGCCACACCGAGAAATGTCGTGTGCCTATTGCGGTTTTCAAGCCTGTTGTGGGAGGGCAATGGACCCATTCCTTGGCACCTGGGAGACTCATTGAGGCCCTGAAGGCCTGTGTACGGCAACTAGCCACCGGAAGCCCTTCATGTATTGCAGCATGGACTGCGTCAGTCAGTGTCTTTTGCGATGGAGGGTTAGAGCAAAAACGACTGAATGGGAGCCTGTCGACCGGGCGGCAAGATGAATTCCATTGAGTGAATGCCATCTTGGCCTCCTCGTAAGTTGCCAAGTCGCTCACTGCAGACGGCAGGCATCGCTCACCTAGCTTGTTTGTATGTGAGCTAGACGCGAGGAAGGCGGCTGCGCCGATGTCTTTGGCTGATGTAAGACCGATTCCTAATGTGGGCTTTTTGTCCTCAATTTGTTTGAGCGGGAGTTGCAGTTCCCGAAAGACTGTGCTGTCGAGGACGCCTCCTGCCAAAGTCCTCATTGACTGTTCCATCAGCTGGTCGAAATAGGTGGCTCCTTCGATGGTGCACGATGGCGGCACGACCCGAAGGAGATAGCCCAACTTACATACTCCTAAGCAGTTTCTTAAAATCTGGAAGGAGACCTGTGTATTCTGAAGTTCCGTGACGGCCTGCATGAAGGGTTCCAGAGAGAGCACATGGTTGGTGAAGTAGTGCCTCATGAAATCATTTGAGCCGATAGGCGCATTCAGGACCACAGTTCCCTCACTGTAAAATTGTTGGATCTCCGGGGGTACGCGGCTGTGACGACCTCGTTTGGAGCTGTGGGCCACCATATTTTACACTTGGGAAGTGCCAAGTGTAGACCGAGGCGCGTTGCCTCGGGAGAGGACAGAATTGCGATAGCTTTCAGCAGAGAGGCATGTTTGGCCACTATGTAGCCGTCATCATGATACCACAGCTGTAGGAATATATCTTGGACCTCTTTGTCGCCCTTCGACAACGTCAGCATGTCTTGTATCTTCAAGGTTAGCCTATGGAGAACCACGTCGAAGAGCAAGCCGCTGAGCGGGTCGCCTTGCTGGACACCGATCACACTACGTAGTGTGTCAAAACCCGTCCACAAATGTGCTGGATCGTTGTAACAGTACATTACCCAGCGCAGCAGTTGTGGAAAATGCGTTTGGACCGCTTCGAGAAAAGCAGATCGACTGCAAAGGTTAAACGCGTTCTTAAGATCTACTGAAAGCAGCGCAAATTCTGATGAGTTGCCAACTGTATTAACCATTCGTCGGACGGCGTGCACAATAGTGTCGGCCCCGGCCCTCGTCGCAATGCCAACTTGGATTGGTTGTAGGTAGGTCGCCGCCTTTGTAGAGGATTGTGACATGAGGCAGCTACTCACCAAACGTCTCAGTGTCTCGCCTACGGCGATGGGACGGGGCGTCATGTCTGCCTTAGCAAGCGGGGTGAGTGGTGCTCCCGCGATCCACGGAGCCAGAGCGGGTGGCGCTTTTCCGGCTGCTAGGACATTGACGAGTTCGGTAAGCGAATGCAGCATTCCTCCACGGGAGGAGGAGGACGGAGCGCGTAGCAACTCGTCGAGGTGGGAGGGGCGAAGGCCCGAGCCGCCGGGAGCGGAGCCAGGTTTGAACGAGCGGACTGCACGAATGACCTCTTCCGTGGTGATTTTGGTAGGCGGGGGGATGTAAGCAGGCGGAACGAACTTGACGGTCAAGTAAGCCTGTTCAGGATTAAAGAGTTGATTGACTAGTCCAATCAGGTAACGGAAGCAAGAGGTCAATTGCGATGACATTTAGTCTTCTGATTCTACAAACTTGGGATTGAAATTAGCTAGTCCGCAGTGGCCTTGGACGTTCCGTCTCCATTTACTGGACCGTGCTGTAATGTCCAGGACAGTACCAACTGGCTACGGTATCAAGATACTGTACAGTAGCCCATTTACAGTACGGTACTGTACAGTAAGTCCCGCGATGAGCAGTATAATACTGTACTACTGCTTACTGTAAATACTGTAAATATCGTATACTGTAAGTACTGTATACTGTGAATACTGTATTGTACTGTATAGCAGAAAGGATTTCGATGTTTGATGTATATTTGTACAGTGCCATCCATGGTTCAGCGCCGCTGAAATCTGCTCGCAAGCAATTGGTGGGTTGAACGATTATTGAAGAAGGGAGCCCCAACAAGGGGCCGACATAGGCCACAGCCTTGGGGGGTGCCCATAAGTGCCAAGCGACAAAGTTGCTAATATGTCACGAAGGGAGTGAGGACGGTGTAAAGCATATGGAGTTGTCAATGGGAGAGCGTTGTGTAGGTGATGGGGATCGCCTTTTGGTGTGCTGGAGCGACGGTGGTAGAACGGGAACCAGTGCATGAACCAGCGGAGAAGGAGTCTTCTACGGTGGCCATGAAGCAAAGGGGAAAGGTTTGGGTGTTTTACTCTTGGAAGGTATATCCGATCTGTAGGACGATCCGTCCAAAGTGAAAGTTGAGATAGCTTTTGGTTGATGAACGAGGGTCACCCCTCAATGAACTGGGGTCACTCATCGGACACACGGCGTGTGCGGACACACGGCGTGTGTCCGATGGCCGGCCAGTGTTGGGACTCAAGCGGTTGAGTTTACCGGATGTGTTGCGAAGCTTCAATAGCAAATAGAAACGCAGCTGTCGGAAGTTCCGCTGACTTCGCAAGAATTCAAATATTCAAACAATCAGGTACTGTACTGCTCGCCCAACTGTAACCGCTCAGTAATTCAAACTATGACTACTGTACTGTACTGTACTGTACTGCAGTCATTCTGTGCAGTATAGTGCATGTGGAAGGCGCACGCGCCAAATTCTACACCCAAAACGATCGGTCCTAAGGAGTGTTCTTGACTCCGAAATCTTCCGAGAGCTCTAGTTGCCGGTAAAACCCACGGACCCCAAAAGCCTTCCTTGGGAATAGGGCTCACCTCCGCGAAAAATATCGGCCCTACAGCCTTCCTCGCATCAAGTTCGGCAACGGACAAGCTGGCCAAACACCTCCTGCCACCGCCAATCAAGTCTCTGGAAACATACCCGCCGCCGTGGACGCTCATCGGAAATCGTCCCTGTCTTGCCTATCGTCCAAGATTATTCCGTTCAACGTTTTCTGCTCTCAAAAAGCATCACCGCTGAAGACACTGACGGATGCTTCTCATGAGGCAGTGCAACAGGTGATTCCCACCGGAGACTGTAGGAGGAAAGCATCGATGGCGCTTCCGGGCTCCAAAGAGTGGGTATACTGTGCGCCATGTACCGGACTACAAACGCACATCGAGGCCCGCTAATTTTCCCAGTGGCTCCTGTATCACTTTCAAGTCCCGCTGTTTGCTCCTGGCACACCACGCCCAGGACCAAACTGCCCTCACACGTTGGACGCCTATGGTGTCCACCACCTCCACTGTCTGCACGGCCCCTAAGACCATTCGTCACGACCGGCAAGTGAACCTTTTGGCTAGGGACCGGGCCTAAGCCGCCCGTCATCCCGTCGTTGAGCCGCGAGAGGGCCTCCACCACGCCAGACCGGATATTCGGGCAATGGGACGCCGCGGGGGGACTGACTTCTTCGACATCACCTTTGTCAATCCTCTCGCACCATCGAACAGGAGAGGGGAAAAGGTTTGGGTGTTTTACTCTTGGAAGATATATCCGGTCTATCCCATGGTTTTCCAGACAACTACAATCAACAGGAGAGTCAACATATTTAATCCCTTGACCTCCCGCAACGCAGCCCGAGCAGGGAAGCACAGAAAGTACCAATCTTTCATCGCTACTCCCTCTCGAGGCAGACTCGTCCCAGCTGGCCTCGAGCCAGCCTTCTAGCGACCTTAGACTGAATTAATTCCGTTTCTTGATTCCCCCATGCCGACCACTTGTACAGTACTGTACCAATTACATATTTGATGCGCTTTGGAACATAGGCTAACCTATTTTTCAATAATTAAAACACCCCAACCCACATATCTACCACAGTAAATTAACCCCCCATTTCACATTTTTCCACTTGACTAGGTACAGTATCAGCCACCCCTTCTGTTACAGTACACTGTAATGAACCCCCTGTGTTCCCCCGTTTTCTTAAAAAAGTACAGCACAGCACAGTACCTTGATTACAAATACAGAGGACTCTCAACCGTTCCATTACTCGCAGTAAACTAAACCAATTTTAGATCCATTTTTCCCCCTTTATTCTGGAGAGCAAATACAGAGGACTCCCAACCAATTTTCCCAACCGTTCCATTACTCGCAGTAAACAACCAATTTTCCCCCTTGGAAGGCACCGAAACTGTACGGACTTCGTACCCTCAACTCTTGCCATCACCCCCAAAACGCACGGAAGCCATCATTGCACGGGGTGCCCGTCGCATCTCGCGGGACACCACGGCGGGCTCGGACCGGTCGCCCTCGAGGTGGTTCCACCTGCTCGCGAAGACCGCTCGTAGCCCTGAAGCTGGTGTCGCCACCACCGGAGTCTTGACGGGAATCGTCAATTTCGTTTTACTTCTTTTCGTACTATCCACAGTCACGTGGACTTCGGTGTCCGGCGCCCCCCCTGCTTCTCTTCGCCAAGGCGATCGCTTAGAGCATCCACATACCGACCGCGCTTTCTTCATCGCATCGCCCATCGGCTATCCCGCTGGCTCCCGTGTCCTCCGCCGACAAGGACAAAATTTCAAAATTCCAAACGGTCAATTTCCGCAGCACCGTATTGATTGCATCGCTGTATCAACTGACAGTGGAGCACGGGTGACAATTACAGTTTTGAACAAGGAGGTCTGAAGTGCATACCGACCGTACAAGACAAGAAGTCCCGAGGATTGGCACACTGTACAGTACATAGTACAGTAGTAAGCCCAATCGCTTAGTAGGGTGCACTGTTTCTAGGACCTCAGGGGATCGGAAAATTGTCACTAGGCTTACTGTATTGTTCCTTTGATTACAAATACAGTGTGTGTAATCTTTACGGGATGTGGAAAGAGCATGTGGGAGAACATGCTGAGGGGGATTACAGAGAAATTAACATGCATAGGGGGATGAGAGAGAAACTAATCGGAAATGCATCTGGTAAGAGCTTGACGAGCTTGTAACCCATGCAAGCAGAACACAAAGCGCGTGATTAGGAGGTGCAGCTCCCATTGGGGAGTGGTGCCTCGACGGGCAGCAGCGAACGTAGAAAGGTGCCGGAAGAAAGTCGCACCGTCGGCCCCAAGGCACCGAACACATCAATACCAACAGGAAGAAGCCGTATATCGTTCGTGTGGCAGACTAGACCGTAGTGCGTGTGTTTCGCACGTTCAGCCATTGAGGCAGCTGCGCCGCCAGATAGGGCACACTGGGAAACGCGAGAAGTGACTGTGGATGGGCCACTGTGACATCCAAAGCAATATCCTTCGGGTCGAGGCCATATGCAGCAGGGATATAAAGATCTATGCGAAGGGCGGACGAGGAAGAGGACGAAGGGGGAAGGGGAGGAAGCAGATGTTCAAGAGAGGCAGAAATTCCAAGCTCCTTACAGTAGCGATGGAGAGCGTTACGCAAGACATTGTGGCGACGAGTCTGCCCATCGTTGTACTTACAGGTGAGGGCATGTTTGCCCAGGGGATCGAGCACCGGGGCGATGTCGTTGGAACGGCGAGCACATACCGGACATCGATCATGACCAGAGAAAATCGCGCGGCCGAGGCGTAGAGATACAGCGACTATCCAAGCTTGCGAGGACAGATAGGTGCCGCGGTGAGGGTGCGGTAAAGTAGAGAAAGCTGAACAGGCGGACGACTCACGGACAGATAGGAGGCGAGATCTGTCGCGGTCAGAGGATGATCGGAAGATCCGATCAAACGTCGAACTGTGAAGCTCAGACGAGATAGCAGACTGGAGCCGTTCGTCGGGGACCGGCGTTTGACACCTCTGAAACAGGGAAGTGGGCGACAGGGAAGCCGAAAGATCTGGATAACGGGTAGATAATAAAGAAATCGCGGCCCGAGGCACTTCCTCCAGGTGTAGGTCTCCCGAGAAGGAGAGCAGATCTGAGAAACGGCCGAATAAGCGGACTCAGGGATTGACGAAGCGAGAAGAATGCCGAGGCCCCCATAGGAAATAGGAAGGCAGGCTTGCTCCCATTCGGAGTCGGTGCAAGGACCATGAATCTGTGCGAAAGCCTCCCGCTGCTTCCGGTCGAAGCTGACGGCCAAAGCCGTAGATTGGTGGGGGAGAGAGTCCGCAGCAGATAAACAACCTTACAGGCGTTCGCACAGAAACGGTGCAAGTGGTAGGCCATCTGGGCGTCATCGAAGGACTGAAGACAGGAAAAGATGCGATCTACTTCAGCTTGACGGGTGTGAAATGCGGCGCTGACGAAGGTATCGGAACCAATGGGAGAGCCGAGAACGGTAAAGCCATCGGGCGTGGAGAAGGGGCAGGGAAGAGTGAGGGGAGAGGGATTATAGGAGAGGCCGTATACGTGAGTTTTGGTCATATTCAGTGCGAACCCGATGGCTGGTCCCTGACTCTGGAAGAATTGCAAAGCCTCGAGGGCCTGCGAGCGGGGAACGACCAAGTTCCCATCGTCTGCATACCAAGCGTTGAGCGGGGGCCGGAATCGCTCCTGAACTTGAGAACGAGAGGATGGAGAGCGAGAGCGAAAAGCAGAGCCCCCAAAGGATCCCCCTGTTGAGTGCCATCGGCGCTTAGTATGGAGAATGAACCGAATGAGAGAAAAGAGGTATCCCCATAACAGTAGTGAACCCATCGCGCGATGCCAGGTGCAAAGTCCAGAACGCATCAAGAATGCGTTGTCGACAAATGCTGTTGAAAGCATTGTGGGCATCGACTTGGATCAATACGTGGTCCTGGAACTTGGTGTTTTGCGTCAGGCGACGGACGGCATGAACAATGGCCTCTGCCCCGCTTTTAACGCCCACGCCGAGTTGATGAGGCAAGAGATAGGAAGCTGCAGTCGAGCAAGCCTTGTGAGCGAGGAGGCGGGCAATAAGTCGGCGGAGGAGGAGACCAACAGCTATAGGGCGAAGTCCACCGTTGGGCTTGTGGAGGGCTGTGAGCCGGCCCCCACAGAAGTAGGCCCTGCACGAGTCCGGTAGTTCGCCGTTGGAACACATGTTAACAAACTTGGTCAGCACATAAAGACAGTCGCGGGCGGGATGCACTCCCCCCGCAGGTCGAAGCAACATACGGAGAAAGAGCGGGGAAAGGCCATCAGATCCAGGGGCGGTGGACGGGTCGAGGCTATGGATGGCTCTACGAACATCCGAAACGGAAAACTTGACGGCAGGGGGAAGACGAGAGTTAGGGAGGGGCTGAACGGGGGACGTGGGCGTGGGTGAAGGGATTTGAGTCTGCGGAGAATGTCTTCCGAGGGCACAACAGGTGGGGTATCGTGCAGTAAGGCTGCTGTGGCGCGGGAAGGACTGCCACGGTGCAGTAAGCGGCGGCTGCGCTGGAGGGTAGATGGGGAATGAGAGGCGTCGGCATGGGTAGCAGGGGGTGGGAGGCCCCGAAAAGGGAGAGGGCTTCAATGAAGAGGTCATCGAAAAGACCGGAAGATGCGAGACGAATGCGGTCGGCAAGATTGGAGCAGATTTCAGAGCGGCTCGAGCGATGGAAGCGAGGATGATTGCGTCGAAATACGAGTTTGGGGAGGGCGACAAGTTCGAGAAGGGCACGATGACGATGTGCATCAGACGGAGCAGCGATGACACGGCTCAAGGAGGCAAAATAGAGGTCGTAGGCCGCTGCTTGAACTGGGCGAGGGATGTACGGAAGAACGGGTATCGAAGCCCTGAAAAGAGCAGGGAAAGTAAGGGCAGTAGGAGGGACAGAAGCAATCCTACTGGTCATTATCGGTCATTGATTCCGGAACTGGGACGTATTCGAGGACAGAGAACCGACCATCAACCTGCGGGGGAACGGGGGAGCTAGGAGCAGAAGAGGTCGCGGGCCCAGGGCCGCGACGTGCAACCAGGGTAAAACCATCCGTATCGGTCACATCTGGACGGGCGCGACGGCGCTTAGAGTGGACAGCGGGAGCCGAAGGGGGTGCGAGGGGAGGCATGTCCCGGGCAAAGGTGGGATCGGCAGAAAGAGTCTGGTAAGCTGCGGACTCCATTTCGCGGAGGGATTGGGCAAAAGCAGGAGCCGGATACCACAAGCAGGACGGAGATTCCAGGCGTTCGATTTCTTGTCGAAGGCCAGGAAGGACGCCGCGGAGCTGGGCAGGAGACAGATCTGAAGAGATGTCCATGATTTCGGAAAACACGAGTTCGGGATGGTCGTAGTTGTCCGATGTCTTCGCCAAGTTTCGGAAGGCGGTATAGGCGGGAGGTAAAGACGCCAAATCCCGCTCGGCAGCGCACACCATGAAGATATGAGGGGAAGAGGAGCGAATAATGGAACAGGAGCCCGGAAAACCACCTTGTGTGATGGCTCGGCGGAAAGCGGACGGATCGTGTACAGGAAAGTCCGGAGGAGACGTGACAACGACAACTCGCTTGGTGTTGCCGCCAAAAAGCCCTCGAGTAGCTCGGCGGACGCGGCCCGCAAACTTGGTGGAGATGCGAACAGCTGAAAGGTCACCCTGATGGGTGAGGCCTTGGCGGCCCAGGAAAGGGAGACGGCGGAGGGGTTTTGGGGCTATTGGGGGCATGGCCGCCGCGCGTAGGTAGGATTGTGCGGGAGGCTGAGGAGCAGGATTGGGAGATTGGTCCGGTTCAGTGGCTGGAGAAGTCAGCGAGGAAGGGGCCGCAAGAGAGGTCAAGATCTGCAGGACGGAACGAAACTGAGGGTTGTTTTGCAGAGAAGGGGCCAGAGCGGTCGCCACGGGGAGTTCTGAACGGCAGAACAGAATGCAGCTGTGGCTGCAGGGTCGGAGAGATTGACGACTCCATCAAAGATGGAGACGCATTTGACCAGATAGTCCATCGACGCATGGGTTAGGGAAACAACGGTGTCGGAATGCCCAGAAGAAGGTCGGGAAGGCATGGTGGCAGAAACTGTGGGGTCGGGAGATCACGGGAAAGGAAATAGCTAATAAAAAGATCACGATAGACTTAAAATCAAGAAGTAGCCAATAAGATAGCGCTGTGGAAAAACGAATCTGGCGAAGATCGGGAGAATCAAAGAAGAAAAAAGAAAAAAAACCAGGAGAAGAGGGAAGATGAGGGCGAAAGCACCGTCGTCGCGCGACAGAGCGCAACCGCAGAAGGACCGCGGGAGCGGGCTCGAACGTCGGACGAGGGAGGGCGAGGTATAGGTGGAGGAGGGAGCTTAAGCGAAGAAATAAAAAGACAAGTCAGCTAAAGACAAAACTTTGGGTGTTTCAATGATTGAAAAATAGAGAGGACTCCCAACCTTTCCAACACTCGCAGTAAACCAAACCAATTTCCCAATTTTCCCCACTGTACTGTTCCCTATTGCTATCATGCCCCCGCCAACGGAAGAACAACCGATCAACCCCCTGGAACAATCAAAAATTGAACATGTACCCCACCTAGAGCACATGCCGGTCGAGCGAAACAATGGCAATTGGTTTTCAGAGCGCACGCTAGCAGACCCCACCTCAACAAGGCCACTACCACATCCAGAGGTTTGTCCACTCTGCCCAACCCCAAAGACCCGAATGCGAACAGTCGCCAACCTGCTGGCACATCTTCGTAACACGCACCGCGCCGGATCTAAGCAAGGACAGCCAAAACTGCATCAGCACAGTAAGCTCAAGAGGTACATCGCACAGGTGGGTTATTGGTACTGTGCTTGCCACAACCAGGACATCGGCTCCAAGGTTTCCGGGCCGAGGGAAAACGGCCTCTTCGAGTTTTCATACTCGAAATGCCCAAAATGCACAGTCAACACGGCACCAAAGCAGCACACGCCACTGGACAACACACAACTCCGCAGCCTCGTTCCAACTACTGTACCCTCCCCGGTACCTGTCTCAGACGAGCCAGCCCCGCCAGCACCAAATAAGGTTTCCGCAGACCGCATTACCCCCAACATTTCTAGCGCTGAGGCACCTCTGACAACTGCGATGAACACCAGGTCTACTTCTCGACCCACACCGGACAATCCCGAGCCTCAGGGGCCTGCCGCAGAAATCTAAAACCCCTCAAGCAACCACGCGCAACCGTTGCCCCGAGCTGATCAGGTTTTCACAACCCACATACCGGTGATTTGTCATATCCCGACACGGTTCCGGCCTGCCCTCAGTGAACTTCTCTCAATGGCTCTACAAGAAGCTGCACATGCGTGTGACGCGGGACAGGACGGCGCGTCGGATGCACTAAGCAAGGTCTTTCTCTTCCCTTCAGTGATGCTCTGTAACACATCGGGTTGGCAACTCCCAAACGACGATGGCGACGCAAGCGCTCACACCAATGCAGAAATATTCAGGGAACGGATAAGACTATGGAACGCGGGACAATACGATACCCTCTGGCAAGCAGCGCTTGCCCAGTGCACCTACAGCGCCTCGAAAAAGCTGTCACGGTCAGAACAAAAGCAGGCCAACATCAGACGAGCGTTGAGCCTTGTCAGAGAGGGCGCTTATGGAAAGGCGGCGCAGCACTAAACTCACTCGGCGTCCGCCCGGCAACACAAGCTGTATCTGACGCACTCCGTAGAAAACACCCACAGGTAACCCCGGTAGCCCACGGGCCCAAGTTCGTTCCGCCTGCTTCCATCCCCCCGCCTACCAAAATCACCACGGAAGAGGTCCTTCGTGCAGTCCGCTCGTTCAAACCTGGCTCCGCTCCCAGCGGCTCAGGCCTTCGCCCCTCCCACCTCGACGAGTTGCCACGCGCTCCGTCTTCCTCCTCCCGTGGAGGAATGCTGCATTCGCTTACCGAACTCGTCAATGTCCTAGCAGCCGGAAAAGCGCCACCCGCTCTGGCTCCGTGGATCGCGGGAGCACCACTCACCCCGCTTGCTAAGGCAGACATGACGCCCCGTCCCATCGCCGTAGGCGAGACACTGAGACGTTTGGTGAGTAGCTGCCTCATGTCACAATCCTCTACAAAGGCGGCGACCTACCTACAACCAATCCAAGTTGGCATTGCAACGAGGGCCGGGTGCAAAATAATTGGGATAGGTAGATCCAAATAATAATAAATAGTTCCAACTTGAATAAATAAATAAATGCCACAATCGGACTTAGAATGAATAATGAATAGAAAACCAAATTTAATAATATCTGATCGAGGGGAATATTTCGATAGCCCGAGGATGTAAAAATATTTCTAACAACCTAGACTACTTATACTCTAAACCAGGGTGAACCTGCTACAAAAATCAGGTGAGCCGTTCAATAATTTTGGTAGACATAATTCAGGCTCAGCAATAATTATTGCAGTATTTTCCAGGTAAGCAATCATCCAGATAATAATTTGTTGGTAGCATAAATGTAATAATTATAGCCTGTATAATATAAAAACCCAACTGTAGGACATAAAAATTATTTCACACTGAATTCAGCATAAAATAGTGCCAGTGTAAAATAGATAAAATTATTCCTTGATGATTCATAATAAATATAAGTTGTGGGCATCAATAAAAATATTGCTCCACAATTCAGCATCACTGTAGGACACCGGGATAGAGATTAAAATATTTGGTCAATTTTCACACTGCTTCCCCTTTGAAATATTGAACTAAATTTATCCTGTTGACTGAGATGAATCCCGAGATAAAATATTACTCATATCCATAGGTATAGATCCATCAAATAAAAGGAGCTTGAGCATGTCAGATACAGGACTGTCCTTTTTTGTGAGCGGGTCGGAGGGATTAATTGTACCAGGTATCCATAGCATTCTCTTGATTTTGTTCGTTTCGAAATTATATGGAATTAATTGAACATCCGCTCTAATAGATTTGTCTTCAGGCACACGACAAGTAGATAGAGAGCTGAATAGATCTTTTGAATCAACCTTTGATAAATTCCATTTAAAAATTGTAGGAATTGATAAGAGAATTCTAATTGCTATTGGAGAACAAGATTCCGAATCAGTTCTCAAATTATATTTCTCCTTGTCCTCATTTCCATGCGGAGTAATTAGAGCCTTGAAATAATATTTTCCATCATCCAAAATTTTTATTTTGTATAAAACGTGACTGGATATTACATTCGAGTCGGGAGGAATTTTTGAAACATAAATTTTTGAACAGGTAGTGAGAAAATTATTTTCTTCCGTATTGTACGCATTTGAAATAATATGAGATGGGAGTCCAGATGCTTGATGAAGTAAAAATTCTTTAGATCCAAACCTTTTATGAT
This sequence comes from Kappaphycus alvarezii, assembly GCA_002205965.3. Classification (NCBI taxonomy): domain Eukaryota; phylum Rhodophyta; class Florideophyceae; order Gigartinales; family Solieriaceae; genus Kappaphycus; species Kappaphycus alvarezii. Next base: position 199,431 of record NADL03000704.1, on the reverse strand, counting down.
AAAAACTCAGATCTTTTTGTTCAGATGATTTCAATTCCGTTCCAGGTAACAACTCAATTTCATGCGCATCAATTCCATCGTTTTCATCAATAGGGATATGAATTAAATTTTCAGGGTGCAGGGAACTAAGTTCAGATTCAATCGGAACATGTTCAAGAGATAATATGTTTTTAGATTCTGATAAATTTCCATCACTTTCTGATTCATTATATTTTTCGACATCAGTATTCATATTTGTGTTAAAATTATCATCATCAGAATGATCGTCAAAATTGTTTTCGCCCACATTCTTCACTTCGGTAATATTTGTTTCATCAGAAATATCTTCCACAGAATATTCAATAGACTGATTCAATAAATCATTTGCCTTTTGAATTTGGTATGCTAGTTCATTAGATGAAACGGAATGTCGGACATCTTCAATTGCAGCATGTATAAATTTTCCGTTGGATCCAGGTACTGTGACGATAAGAGATTTTTTGTCGAATTTCAATACTGGTTTGGGCGATGACCAAGATCCTTTTTTATGATTTGGTAGATGAATAAAAATTTCCACAATATCGCCAACATTAATTGAAATATCGGTCACAGACTTTGATTTTAGAATAAGATTTAATTTCCTCTTGCCTATTAGCTCATTATGAGCTTCTCTTAAATCATTTGGTAGACTTCGAGGACCAGAATTATCGATGGGTCGAGTGTGACCAGTAGCAAGCTCGTATGAAAAAACAACATCATTTCCATATAAATCATTCGATATTTGAAACATTCGAGCAATACGAACCGTATTACTTGCAAAAGAATCGGATATTTTTAAACGGATATAAATGTCTCTCAATATTTTATGTTTTGACTCAATATAATTTTTGTTATGGCGGCGGGAACCAATAGGACAAAACGAAATTCCTCTTTCCTCAAGATAGCTTCTAAAATTATCATTGTCAAACGCCTGATCTCCCATTAAATTGTTAGGGTCCCAAAATGGTGTTAACCAGAGAGTCTCAATACAATCAATGCAATTTTCCATCCTTAAAGAGGGCACTATTGAACCAGTTGAATACCTGGTAACTGAGTCCATAATGTGAAAAATATCCAAGTTTTCCACAAAAAAATGATCCACACAAACCAATTCATTAAATCCGCGAGAAATAGAGCTTAAAGATACTGCACGAGGTGAGATGGATTTTTTGTGACATCACAAAATTTGCAGGAGTCAATTATGCTTGATAAATATTTTTTGCATTCATCGTCCCTTATAAAATTTCTTTGTAACAATAGTTTTATATCATCATAATTTGAGTGACCACATACATGTTTGTGAACCATATTAATTATTTTCTTCTTTTCAGCCCAAGATATTTTTTTGATGTATTGATATTGTTGGAACAAATTGCTGAAAGAAATGAGTTTTCAATAGGTTCGGATGATTGTATAAATATATTTCCGGGTACATAACAATGATGACCATGATCCACCAATGTTATAGAATCGATTGAATTATTTGCGGACTCGAACTCGATGCGATTGTCCGTCATATGAATAATATTTGATTTTCTTGTGATATTTCTTCCAATAACCCATTGAGATGATCCACTGATTATTAGATGCCTTATTTTAACCTGATTTCCATTGTCTGAAATAGCTGATAAAAATATTGAACCGATCATTTTTCTTTTTTCGCTTGAGTGGTCGCCATTTCCGTATTGCCAGAAGGGCGTGTTCTTGATACATTCAGGAAGTTCATCAAGAATTCCATTCCATTTCGGTAAAATAAATTTCGAAAGTGCTCGTAATTCAACAATACCCATTCCACTATACGGTGCTCCATCATCAAGTAACGGACCTGGGTATAACGTATTTGACGGAGAATCAAGCACCGTTTTTACCATATGAAATGTTACAGAACCAGAATCATTTTTGTCTTTGATATTTTCTGCATTTCCCATTCTAGATGATGAACCTTTATGATAATTTTTAGCACTCTTGCATTTATCTTTTTCATAGGCCCAATGGCCAATTTCTCCACATCGGTCACAAGTTGATTTTGCCTTGAGCGCAGCAAAGTCTTCAGGAGATAATCTTTGCTTATTATTTTTCTTGAAATTTTTCTTTTCTCCGTATGGAATATTTGATTGACTTTAAGAGATATATTTTTGAGCATTTCCATATATTGGTTTGTATTTTTTGGTTTATCACATGCACGAATAATAGATGATATTTCTGAATATTTGATTAATTCTAGGATTTTTCCTTTTTCCAAATCGGCTTCTTCATGCTTCGGAGAAGCAGCAGCCAAAATAGATACTCGCTGGTTTGAATCAATTTTGGAATTAGCCAGGAGCAAAAATGATACCAGTGCTTCAGGTAATTTCGAAGTACTAGTAGATGAATGAAATCGGGCAATTTGAGCATCAAACCGTGATTCAAAATTTTTGAAAGACTCACTATCACCACAAGTAGTGTGCAATAGATCTAAGAATTTTTGAAATGTATCTGATATAGATGATAGAGGATCCACCTTATGAATAGCGTTAGCAATCGCTAATGCACCATTTTCAGACTGAATTTCTGGGTCTGGAATTTTCTTACAAATATCAAGAGCTCGTCCAAATAATTGTGATTGTAAGACAAGACCTTGTACTGCCTTAGGAACCTTATTAGAATTTGATGCTGGTAATAAATCATGAACAGATTTCCGTTTTTGAACAGCATCAAAATATTTTTCTTGAGGTCCTTTACCATCCGTCCAAGGAGCCGTGCGAAAATCCCATGAAAATTTCGGCCTCGAAGGAATTTCGGGGCGATCTGGGCCCATAACTGCAAAATAAATGGGATAGGTAGATCCAAATAATAATAAATAGTTCCAACTTGAATAAATAAATAAATGCCACAATCGGACTTAGAATGAATAATGAATAGAAAACCAAATTTAATAATATCTGATCGAGGGGAATATTTCGATAGCCCGAGGATGTAAAAATATTTCTAACAACCTAGACTACTTATACTCTAAACCAGGGTGAACCTGCTACAAAAATCAGGTGAGCCGTTCAATAATTTTGGTAGACATAATTCAGGCTCAGCAATAATTATTGCAGTATTTTCCAGGTAAGCAATCATCCAGATAATAATTTGTTGGTAGCATAAATGTAATAATTATAGCCTGTATAATATAAAAACCCAACTGTAGGACATAAAAATTATTTCACACTGAATTCAGCATAAAATAGTGCCAGTGTAAAATAGATAAAATTATTCCTTGATGATTCAGAATAAATATAAATTGTGGGCATCAATAAAAATATTGCTCCACAATTCAGCATCACTGTAGGACACCGGGATAGAGATTAAAATATTTGGTCAATTTCCACACCGGGGCCGACACTATTGTGCACGCCGTCCGACGAATGGTTAATACAGTTGGCAACTCATCACAATTTGCGCTGCTTTCAGTAGATCTTAAGAACGCGTTTAACCTTTGCAGTCGATCTGCTTTTCTCGAAGCGGTTCAAACGCATTTTCCACAACTGCTGCGCTGGGTAATGGACTGTTACAACGATCCAGCACATTTGAGGACGGGTTTTGACACACTACGTAGTGTGGTCGGTGTCCAGCAAGGCGACCCGCTCAGCGGCTTGCTATTCGACATGGTTCTCCATAGGCTAACCCTGAAGATACAAGACATGCTGACGTTGTCGAAGGGCGACAAAGAGGTCCAAGACATATTCCTACAGCTGTGGTATCATGATGACGGCTACATAGTGGCCAAACATGCCTCTCTATTGAAAGCTATCGCAATTCTGTCCTGTCCCGAGGCAACGCGACTCGGTCTACACTTGGCACTTCCCAAGTGTAAAACATGGTGGCCCACGGCTCTAAACTAGGTCGTCACAGCCGCGTACCCCCGGAGATCCAACAGTTTTACAGTGAGGGAACTGTGGTCCTGAATGCGCCTATCGGCTCAAATGATTTCGTGAGGCACTACTTCACCAACCACATGCACTCTCTGGAACCCTTTATGGAGGCCGTCACAGAACTTCAGGATACACAGGTCTCCTTCCAGATTTTAAGAAACTGCTTAGGGGTATGTAAGTTGGGCTATCTCCTTCGCGTCGTGCCGCCATCGTGCACCAACGAAGGAGCCACCCATTTCGACCAGCTGATGGAACAGTCAATGAGGACTCTGGCAGGAGGCGTCTTCGACAATGCAGTCTTTCGGGAGCTACAACTCCCGCTCAAACAAATTGAGGACAAAAAGCCTACACTAGAAATCGGCCTTACATCAGCCAAAGACATCGCCGCAGCCGCCTTCCTCGCGTCTAGCTCACACACAAACAAGCTAGGTGAGCGATGCCTGCCGTCTGCAGTGAGCGACTTGGCAACTTACGCGGAGGCCAAGATGGCATTCACTCAATGGAACTCATCTTGCCGCCCGATCGACAGGCTCCCATTCAGTCGTTTTTGCTCTAACCCTCCATCGCAAAAGACACTGACTGACGCAGTCCATGCTGCAATATATGAAGAGCCTCCGATGGGTACTTGCCGTACACAGGCCTTCAGGGCCTCAATGACTCTCCCAGGTGCCAAGGAATGGGTCCATTGCCCTCCCACAACAGGCTTGAAGACCGCAATAGGCACCCGACATTTCTCGGTGTGGTTCAAATACTATTGCCAAGCCCCGCTCTTCGAGCCAGGGACCCCTTGTCCAAGAGTCGGATGCCCGGAAACAGCGGACGTCCACGGCGACCACTTGATCCACTGCAGGTACGGAGCGCAACGAATCGTCCGCCACGATGACCAGGTCACACTACTAAGTAACGACCTGAGCCTAGGCGCAAGGCACCCTCCCGTCGAGCCCCGGTCGCACGGGGAACACAAAACAAGGCCTGACATCAGGGCGACGGGCGCCACCGGCGGCACCGATTATTTCGATGTGACCTTTGTGAACCTGCTGGCCCCTTCTCACCTCAGAATGAGAACCTTTAACCCCCTTACCAGCTTGAACGCAGCTCACGCGGACAAGCTACGAAAATACCAGGGATTCCTAGCCAGCTTACCTGGCAGGAACAGACTCGTTCCTGTTCCTATCTCCAGGGGTGGCATCCCGTAGCGTTCCGCCACATCACGGAGGTAGCCCGAGCGGTCGCCAACCGAGCCTTGGACCAATACTCCAGGGTGAGGGCAATTCTCCTCCAACGACACGCAGCGTTGATGGTCACCTCCATAGCAGCCTGCTGGTTAACCGGTCTACCAGCTACTTTCTAGTTGGTACACACGCTCAAGCACTTGCATTACAGGTCCTGCCAATGGTTTGATTACAAGTACAGAGGACTCCCAACCTTTCCATTACTCGCAGTAAACCACCCCTTTACCCCCTTAGAAGGCCCACTTTGGTCTAGTCCCAGTTAAACAAGTCCAGAAATGGCAGTATGCACAGGTAACTTCTAACGCTGCTTGTCTGCTGGCTGGCATCCTATCGACTTTCTGGTAGACTGTTGCTGGTGCTAGCATTCGACAGCAATGATTTGTACATTGCTTCGACCATCGGTACATGTATTTAATATGACATTCAGATTTGCAACTCCAAATGGGTTCCAGCCAATCCATACATCTCAATCAAGACAACCCCTTTTCCCCCGTATACACAAACCTGCCCCTTTGTCTCGGGAAAGAGTTGTCCCACATCTCTACTCGGAAAAGCGCCTTTCAAGTCCGCCCCCTTAGTATAAAATCCACTGTATCGTGAAGAGCTCCTTAGGGCTATCCAAATTAAAGCTTAACTCGCCTAGTTTGTATTATTCTTAGTTTGTCAGGTCAAAATGTCAAAGCCCATATGCCAGCAAAGTTGTTTACGAGGAAATCCAAATTCAGGCAGCATATAAGTTGCCAAAGAAAGAACGTGTATGATTGGTGGAATATAACTGTATTGGGTCACAAAAATGGGAGCCATGGTCAGGAACAATTCAGGTGTAATACAGCAAGTGCAATCTTGCTTTGGCAAAACCTAGTTGTTTCAATGATGCACAAACTCAAAAGAGATAAATAAGTTTCATAGTCACATAGAAAAGTACTTTGAGTTATAGTGACACGGACCTGCCTCTCTAATCAATAAGTTTCACATTCACACGGAAAGTACTTTGAGTTATATTGATACGGACCGGCCTCTCGAATCAGATTAGAGAGGCAGGTCCATGTTTTAAATCATCCAAAATTCATCCCGTTTGAATTGTTCTTCCATAATTGTAGAGAACAGCCTGTACATCTGAACCACTGCTCGCGACTGCTACTAGAGGGAGGCTTGTGCCTATCCCAATATCCACCCTTGGAGGCTGGCACCCAGACGCGTACGCGGTGCTAACCGATTTCGCGCGGAACGTGGCCGTTCGAGCGATGGAGACCTATGGGATGGTTAGAGCGGTGCTTACCCAAAGGCACGCTGCTGCGGCCGTCATGTCCAACGCGGCATGCCTGCTCGCCGGCATTGAGCCGGCTCTGTAAGGAAGGTCATGTACTGTACTGTAGTGTTACCCATCGGCGACGACTTATCCCACATAACGCATTAGCCGCGTGGATATAACCGACCACATCTTCCATGCATTAAAATAACCCAAAAATTCCCCCCCTCTTTCCATAGTAACGCACACAGAGGTTCCCCCTGTGAGTGATTGCTTTCCAAATGCTGCGGAGAAATACATCGTTTTAGATTATCTACGACAAACGCAACTCTAGAAAAAGTTAGAGAGTTTATATTGAATGACAAAGAGGCACCTTTTCTACCCGTATCTTTCACTTTTTTACAGTGTATATGCCTGTCGCTGCATTAGCCCACGCAGCTCGTCAGCCGGAGCAATCCCAAGTAATTTACTCACCTGCAATGTCACAGCGCCAAATGTTGTTTTCAAGTCCGATTCTTACATAAGGCACCCCATTTCAATTTTCCTGTGAATTTGTCCCACATCCTTGCCTTCTCATGCAAAATCTCCTCAAAATTTTTGCTTTATTATTATGTTTCCTCAAGAGTAGGCCACATTACATAGTACAGCGTGACGTAATGGGTAGGGCACGTTATTCTTCGGAAATAGCCAAAAGATAACTTTGAAAACTGGACGATAGGTTTTTGCAGTATCGCATGTACAAATTAAAGTGCAACCAACCACAGAGGAAGTACGGTATGCTTTGTTTTGCGGGAGTTTCGAGATACAACAGACAACAAATCGGCTCCTCCAAATTCTGTTGCTATGTTGAAGTCTTCATTTGAATCGAAATGAGGCCGTGCCAAGAAAAGTGCTGCCGTCGACGTGAAAGCAACAAGGAAAACGCTGGGAAAATGGTACATTTTCAAACTCTGTACAATTTCAGAGAGGTGCAAATGATCATCATTGAAAGAACGTCATGTGCTAAAATGCTTCAAGGAATGAAATTGTCGGCATTGGTTCTCTAGGAAAGTGGCTGACATATAATCAGTTGTATGTCACTCTAAATTGTCCACTTCTGAGTTAAAAAGTCAGTCGAGTCAGTGCCGCATAGTGCAATATTTTCAAGAGAAAGTCGAGTTGGTGAGCTATCAATCACTCTTTATATAAAATTGCTTGAAAGGTCTGTGAAAAAGTTGGGAACCAGAAAAGTAACTCAGGGTCGATGTTTATATCGAGTGACTGCCTGTATTTTCTGAAAGATGGACAACTGTGAAGGGGAGCTCAGGAGGATAGTAATGCATTTGTAGTCGTCGAAAATTTCAGCCAGTAAACAATACTAAATTGATTCGGCACCTGTCACAACCGAGACTTGGCGGTACAGCCACAGAACCTACCTTCAGTCTCGGTTTTGTTATTTCAAATGTGTACATAATTTCATTTATCGTAATTGTGCATCCGAAGCTCTCTTTCGAACTTGTACCTGACATCACAGGTTGTGATATGAGAAGATGACCGCTGAACAATTACTTTTTTGTAGAGACGGTCACTGATTATATATCACTACTAACATCAGCTACCTGACGGAATATCCTGGGACACAGCCACTCACATATCTCAAATATTAAAGAACTCAACCTCACCCCCCTCACTTGTTCTTCTTTACATATTCCGTTGCAAATTGAAGCAATACCCGTGCAAGTTCGCATGCAGTTCTTGGAAAGCAGATTTATTCCTTTGCCCATGACTTGTCGGTAGTAGTTGGTCGGAATACAACCCCCGTGTTGCACCAAATTTAAATTTATTGCAATTGAACAAAATGACAAAGAGTAGGCCTTAAATCAATCCACGGCCGTGCTTCCACATTTAGCAAACTAGTAACATCCATCCTACATGCGCCAACTGTCTGATTTTCATGATTTGCCATTCTTCTCCAGTCTCTCCGCTCTTTCTACTCTGTGTCCTTATGTCACAGCTCTCCGTACCAATAGCTGCTCCTTCCAAAATTAAAGTCCCAATTACGTATTTAAATCCACCTCCCAAAGCCAGTACCCTTCACCAGCAGACATTCAAAAGTAACAACACATCATCGTGAAGACTCATTGCATCAGTCACTCACATGATGTCCCTCCTCAGTTTCCTTCTCCCTGTCCTTCTAGCCTCTTCTGCTTTTTCCCATTCTATTATGTCTTTCCCACGCCCAACGTCTGCGAAAGTAAGTCTCTCAGAGTTCAGTCCCGATTTACGATTTTCTCTACCATGATCCGGGGGTAAATGGGGTTGGTTTAATGTGAGCGGTGCGATGGTTTGGAGTCTATGAGCTTGACTCAAGCCATGTGACAGAACCAAATCCGATGCTAACCCTCCTTGTGCTTTTCCTTAGGCTTGTCGTCTTGGAGGTGTCCCTTCCCGAGGAGGGATTTCAATATGTCCCGGCCCTTGCGATGTGTCTACCCTCCGCCCTCCATTTCCTCATATTACTTCCTCTGAGCGTCCAGCCTTAACTGTTAAGCGAGGTGAGCAGATAACAATCAAATACCAACGCAATAATCACGGTCCCGGTGGATTTGTTCGCCATACGTTGGTTCCAGTCTCCAAGATGATGGATAAGGCCGCGCACCAACATAATGCTTTCCATTACAGTTGTTGGGGTGCAAACCCTACTCTTGCTACTCGGAAAGAGCGCAGAGAAGATGAATTTGGCTTTTCTCTGGTTGGCGGAGATGGAAAGTTGCACAATTTGCCCATCAGTTACTACGCGACAAACATAACCATCCCTGATGTAGTTCCTGATGGAATCTATGTCCTAGGGTGGTCATGGTACGGCGGTATGGGTGGATCAATTTTCAAGAATACACCAGAGAACCCCTTCCCGACAGGATTGTTTGCCGATTACTGGTCCTGCTCTTTTGTCAAGGTGAAGGGAGGAGACCGTCTCGGTCGGATATGGCGCCCTGTTTTCAAGGGAGGCCTGGAGGAATTCTGGGGTGATGCTTGCATGGCAGCCAACGACCGTCCAGGCGTGTGTGTTTATGAGCCATGTCCAGTAGAGGGGCGACTCAGAAAACCGTGGGAGTTTGAAGACGGACACAAGAAGGATTCATTGACACCGGCAGACTTTTTAGTGGGCCAGGATCAAAATGATCGTGGAAATATGTCTAGGGATAGCATTCCAACACCAGTACCGATGCCTATTATCTTGAAAGATGCAAGGAAAGAGCTCAAAATATGCAAGAGGATAGAGAGGAGATCATCCACAAGGACTAACGAAGTACGGAAAAGAACAATGGCAGATCAGATAAAAGAGGTGCTGATAGACCTCTTCAATTGCAAGGAAAGGCTGAGGGAAACAAGAAGAGATGGTAGAGGGGACCGGAATTGATCAACGTCGACCGGTCATCTGAACCTGAAGTCTTGTTTGTCAGTAGTTGGGTAGCCTTTGATCCTGCCACTAAGCAATAGTGATCCTCTCAAGCATCTCCGTTGATATATGATTCAAGGGACTGCAGCAACTATGGAGTTTAGAAGCTAGGTTTGGTTATCCAAACGTGGAGCAAAGATGATTGCTTAATGATTGTCAATCACTGACGTAAGTGAAAAGCTCCGACAAAATAGTCGCAGCCCTAAGATCAGAAAAAATCAGCTGCCCTAAGCAAAGGCAACCTCTCTTCTTAATGACTGGTGAAGAACTGAGTCTTTTGCTAACGACGGACTGCGATCGTTATCAATCTCCGAAAGTTGCATCGTTATGTTTCTTAGTACTACACTCCTTACATGCTTTCGAATAGTCCAGTAAAACCATCTCTTCTCCCTCTTCTTCTGGTTACTACTCTAGAACACCATCCTTTGGATAACGTCTCGTTGGGCTCCTTTCCGTTTCTCCTCTGGATTGGAAGAGTTCATAGGTACAAAGCATTACTTAACTACAGAGACATCCTCAGAAAGAGATGAAAAGGAATTAATTTTTAACCTTGTTCCAGCAGTTCTCTTAAACTTGGTTATTTTACACATACCCCATTACGCCCTCTCTTGTGTTCACCTTGATTATCTTCAGGCCGCGCAACATGTCCCCGCGTGCTCAACTATATACGTAATTCTGTGATTCCAATCTGAGCCCAAAAGTATGCATTCTTATTGAGTGTAAAGGGAAAAGGTTTGAGTGTTTTACTCTTGGAACATATATTCGCTCTATCCTAAACTTTTCTAGGCAATCACAATCGACTTCAAAAGTATGCCGACAAATTGATGGGGGAAGAACTGGCGGAAAGTATCGTGAGTGCGCATGCTACCATTTTCCTTGTTTCGGTGTATTCCAACCGAATAGTTCCCTGATCAACTTATTCTCCTAAAAAATGTCACTTCGGAAAGATGTGATTGGTTCTCTCATTAACAAAAGTCATTCTTGATATGCAGTTGCACCTGGAGAAAAGACGGTGTTCGTTTAGTTCGGTGGGGATGTCGGCTAAAACCCTCAGAGTGGCTGTCAAGGCAATGTAAAATCTGACACGATCGGTATGTGTTTATTAATGACTCCGAGTTCGTTGCCAGCCCGCAGGCCTTTGATGTCTCTGTCATCAGTCCGCACTCATCCGGGTTTCGTTCTTGTCCTTTACATGGCCATATCTTCAAGAAAGAATCAGAGAAACGCCACCATTACCATACTTTATGCGAATACTACGGACTGGACCTTCACCCCATGGTTGCTAATGTCTATGGTTGCATTGGACCCGGGTTTGATCAAGCCGTGCAACAAGTCGCCCACTTTCTCGCGAGCAAGCGTGGTACCTCTGTTGCCGCCGAGAAACATTCGCTCCTCGTTAGATTCGTATGCCTGATTGTCCAATACGTTGCTACGTCCGTTAATCGGCGGCGTCTTGACCAAACCACCCACTTGGCCCCCGCTGTGTAGTCCCAGGCCCTGCGCTGTATGGCGCTAGCGGTCTCCTGAGTATTGATCATTAAAGGTGATGCTTTCGTATCTTATACTAGAATGTTGATGGGAAGACGGCCTAGCAGAAAGGCCGTATTGGGAGTTGCCGACAACGCAGAGTGTCGCTGCAGACGAATGTTAAACCTAGGTCATCAGCGCTAACGGGAAGATCGCTAAAGTACTGCCCTGAATTTCATTTAGCAACTCGCAGAAAAGTGATAGAAAAATAAGTTCTGATTGCTGACATGTCTAGCTCTCGTTACTTATGGTTAGCGCATCCTCACATAAATCGATTGTTTATTTGCTGCACATCAAGTATTCTTATATAGTACTTTAAATGACAGTTCATCTTCCGAAAATGCATTTTATTCAATAAACCGTCAATAATATTCCCAGGTTAACCCAGTAGAGTCAATATTCTCCTGCATGACTCCTTATGTCAACACCATTCCTGAATGTTGACTCTACTCGTTTGTTAAGTCGTCAATTACGGAATCCCTAGGAGCATTAGGCTTTGTTGCGTTTAATATTTCGCTAATAGCGCATGCTTCAACATCGTTTGGGAAAACGAGTTCATTGTATTTTTCTGTGACATATTGTAAAAATTAAATTATATGCGTGGATCCAAAAAGGTAACTCCAAATAAATGAATAATAAATTAACTGAATAGAACTGAAAATAATAATTAAAAGAAACCCAATATTTATTGATCGACGGGGATAGTTCGATGGCCCGAGACTTGCTAAAATTTTCTAACAGCCTAATATTTTTTACACCACAGATCAGAATAGAAAGCTACAAAGATGATTCCCTCAGTGTAAAAATAATTGTAGAGCAAATTCTTGCTCAATGATAATTGTAGAATAATTATCCAGGTTAGCATTAATCCAAATAATAATTTGCTTGCAATATGATTCCAGTAATTATAACTGCAGAATTTCAAAACCAACTGACAGAAATAAAAATTGCTTCATATGTAAGACAGTATGAAACATTTGCCAGTGAAAATTAGATAAAATTATTTTCGATGATCCACAATAAATAAAAATTGTCGACCTAAAAATTGTTCCACAATTTTTTATCACTGTAGTCGATATGGAAAACCAATTATTTAGTTTTCTAATACTTGTAAAAATTATTTTTCCAATTTTCACACATATGGTTCCCTGATCGTTGCTGGCTGAATTTTTTTCAATACTTCGGTTCCGTGTCGTACACTTGTATTTCCGATCCGTGCATTATTTTAGAGATCTATAGTGTAGAAAAGTTTCAAAAATTCCACAGCAACTGCCGCTGTGGTTCTTCGGAATACAAGCTCTATTAAGCTTAACGTATTCCTCGGTATAATTAATGATGCGGTCATGGCCTTTTCGATTCTCCCACTCGGTGCAACATGATGCGTGTGAAATTTCAAACTTTTGCGAGTCATAGAGAATTTGGACCAAGAAATGGCTTTCTAGGCCATCTGCGAACATTCGCTCCGTGTGTTTTTGATGGATCTTGATTTGTCGATTCCAAAAAAGTTCGCGTGTAGTGGATTCGAACCCCGACGTGTTTTTTTCGTTTGAATTCTGAGATTGTAGTTGCCCAGATCGTGGAGCCAACGTTGTCTTAAAATATTATAGTCGGAACTTCTTGTAAGAGTCCATGTCCAAGCTCTGAAGATATGTAGCCGTGTCACTGAAGGTCTTTGGCCACGGTAGATCGGCCAACGTACCCCGCTTCTGTAGAAAAGAGCGTGATACGAGAGTGATTAGAGCTTCTCCAGAGTATGGCGCTGCCTTCAAAGAACACGATATTACCTGTTACGGGCACGCGATCGGCCCCTCCTGCCCAGTTAGAATCTACATAGGGGCAAACGAATTTGTTCTGGGACTAAGAAGGAAGCTGTATGAGATTTTGCTACATAGATATCGAAAGATGCGATTGACACCATTCCAATGTGTAGGAATGGTGCGTTCCCTTTATCTATAGGTATATTCCAAAACGCACTTAGCAGTACTCTAAGGAAGGAAAAGTACAAATTAAATCAAACGTATTCAAAGCCCTACTATTAATACGAAGCAAAACAGTTCATGACAAGTTTTAAAGCTACTCAAAAAAACGATATACCACCAAATACTGTCATCTATCAGGACCATCAATTACAATCAATGAGGTTTACTCCTCGAGTACTTTTATAAAAAAGTGCCTTCAAGAAGGAAGATGATACTATTTTTCACCAATAAAAGACATTACGAGGTCGATGATTGTGAGATAGAAGACTTCCGCTCCCCCTCGATAAAATAAAACCTTGATATTCGGCTGAAACCTGTTGCCTTTTAGTAGCGGTTCTAAAATCGTAATACTGGCGGCCCTGGTCCGATCGCCGGCGAAAAAGTGCTCCCGACAAGCATGCCACTATCCCGGAGTCGACGCAATGTATAGGACTTGATTCACTAACGTTTCTGATTAGGACATTAACCTCAATGGAGTTGCCCGGTCTTTTCCGTACGCATAGGTATAATTCGTTGCTAATTTGGTTCTCAGTACTGAATTTTTTCCATTTATTGGGTTCTCGGATCTGTCCTTTGTTATTTTTCGGTCAGTTCTTTGGAGCGTTCTGGTTTTTCAGCATATGTAAAGGGGAGATTAATGCATGTAAAAAAATCTAACTATTTATCTATACACTATTCTTGTTTTAAGAAGTCGTTGTTCTATCATTGGATATTTACTACAAGAAAACTGCTGTTGGCCCACTTTTCTCTGAGTTTGAATGATACTTCAGGCCACATTAAAACTCTTGTAGGGTAAGATGTCATTTGTTGATGACGATTATGTCATCTAGTGAGGCCAGTCATTTTTTTTTTGATGTAACCACTTTCAGCTTGTGTGGGTGGTTTGAATCTCATTTGATATTTTGTCCCAGAATAGCTGATTTCACACTCTACAGGCTTGATTTGGATGGCAATAAAAACAAAATAAGGCCACACACATGGTCCGCTTTGCTGGGAATTTCAAAACGTTTCTGTTGTTCCGTACGAATATGCCCATTTAGTTTTATTTATGGAAGAGAACTCTCTAAGTCGAAGTGATGCATCATGGTCTTTTCTAGATACGTTATTCTTTGAACAAAGCAGATAATTGTGAAGTCCACAACTGGAGAGAAAAAGTTGTCATAATCAAACTTTGCTTGCCTGCATCTTAAAGCAGCGAGCCGAGCTTTATACTCATCGATGGTGTCATCCAGACTTCTTTTGATTTTGAGGGCAGCTTTGCTGGGTGTAACATTTTATCTAACTGGCCTCGAAACTATTTTCCATGGTCTTCTACTTTCGAGAACACTCTTTGTTTGAATTCTTATATTACAATCTGCCTCTGTAGGTGAGAATGGGCCTCTTTTAGGGTTTAATTCTCTGCAGTTTCTGAGCTAGTGGCATTTGCAGAAACTTGTTCTCGAATTCTGGAGCTTCGTATTTTTAAAACTGATTTTTTATGTCAGCAGGTCTTGTTCTTGTTCTACTTAAGTTTAGTTCCTTATTACGGATATTTATCGTCCTCTATTTCATCATCGATGTCCAATTTAGAGTCATAAGCGTCAAGAATTTTGTCGAAAATTCTCTACTCAGGTTCATTTTCGTCTGCATTATCCGTTGTGTTGATAATGGCGTCCTCCTGTGTAGCTTTATTCGCCTTTTAATACCCAGGAAAAATGTTATCATCGCATTTTGCATGTATTGTGCGCACTAATCTCTTGATATTAGGACTGAAAACTCGTTGAAACTCCTCGTACTCGAATAACATTAATTTAATCGACACAACTTTACGCCTTTTCCATTTGGCTGATGGAGGGCGAGAAAATGAACGGTAACCAAACTTTTGAGTCCTTTTAGATTGGATGGATTTCCATGTAACAATTCATACGGAGAGTTCATTCAATTCTATGTGCAGACAAGATTTTTATGTAGATACACCATGATGTAATTCTTCAGCCCTAAACAGCTTGCTTAGTTTGGTTTGATGGAGCATTGATCTGACTCTTTCCATCAGAGTCCTTTTCATTATTTCTACTACTACATTCAATTCTAGGTTTTAAGTGTGAATTAATTGGGCAATATATGACTTATTCGTTTAACAGGGCTTTTACCTTTGCGTTTAATAACTCAGTGAATTGTCAGTTTGGAGTGCTGGTATAAATTTCTTGAACTAACTTTTGAACATTTGTAAAATATTTTGAGCATTTCAGTTGTCTCCTTCTTTCGTCGTGACAGATATGCTCATGTGTGTATTCTTGCGCAGTTGGCGAGCAGTAAAATGATACTTTTCCTTACCCTATTTCTTTTTCATGGGTCTGTAAATATTGGAGAATTTCAAATCCCCTAATTAATTGATATAGTTAGTGAGGCCTAGTTTATCGGTCCTCTGATAAGCTTTTCTTTAATGCAGAAATTTCATGTGACTATTTAGGTTTTCTGTCCTTGTGTTACCGTAGTCTTGTTTCCGACTTAAAATTTCTGAATGTTTCTTTATTTTACATGCTCCATTCTTTGGTGCCATGTAGTGTTTGATTCTCTAATTCTTTTCTGGAGATTTTGGTTTCCGACGTCTTATTTGCTTTTTCATACGCCTCATTTTTCATTTATTTTACGTTTCCTCTAACTGCCAAATTGAAGCTGAAGTTATTTGAAGCGATCTAATATAGTCTATCATGTTCCTTGGATGTCAATTTGATGATTTCATCGAATTTTCTTTGTAAATTAGGCCTTCCACATTCTTGGTGCGTACGTTGGTTGTTGTTCATTTTGATGTCACTCTATTCTCGCGATAGAAGTCGGATATCATCATGAAACAAGTCGCCCTCTTTTAGTTCTGATATGGTTTTGTCATGAGATCCATTTAATTGATTTTATGCCCTCTTGATTTATTTTCCCGTAAGAATTCATACTTAGTCCGCCTGGGTTTGAATTGGGAGAATGAAGCCCTGGGTGGTAGCAAAAGCGTGTACTCGTGGTTAGTAGCAGTGAGTAGTTGGCACGGATTGCAGGTCTGGAGTACGATGATCGAGCAGGGGTCTAGTTACGAGCTGTAATTCTCTAATTCAGCGCGATCTGAAACACCATTTCAAGTTCTACTGCAGAAGGAGCAGAAAACAGTAAAAAGACAAAAAACTATCAATAATTTTGAACAAGAACGTCCCAGGGGAGCACTAGCAATTCCTAGGACAGAAATTCGTTGCAGATGCCTCAAGCAACCGACTGTGTCAGGGCATTTTTAGTTTCTACAATCGATAATAGGTACTGATAATAGGTTCACACACAATTGAGGAACATAAAGTAAATCATTTAGACGTATACATGTTCCTTCGGAAATTTCGTTGATGAGTTTCAAATCAATAGTGACAGTCTCGTTGTTATTCACAGTCCTGGAATCTCCTAGGATTACTCCATGACCTTTTCCAATTTTACATACTGGAAATATTCCTTTATAGCAGCTCATTTTGTGTGTTGCACAGCAGTCCACGACAAATTTGCAAAGAACAGGTTTTTCTTCAGTTCCTGTGGATGCCAGCAATTTTCTTAGAAGCCAAAACTAAAGCTTATGCTAGTAGTATTTTTCCTTTGCTGACTTTGGATTTATTACCCCTTTTCAAGCCTGGATATGTGATACACGGATATGTGATACACGTATAAGCGTGACGTGGTATTGGGTCTGCGAAAATTCGTCAGCAGCTGAATTGGGTAACATTACAAGAGCTCCAGGATATTTTTCTCCTGACATGCCGTAATAATCTGAGCCAATGTGCGGACTGTTGTTTTCAGATGTCATTGTCTGTGACCATAATTCACTCAGACGCATATTTGGTTCCTAGATTGAGAGTTTTGGGGTCCACTAGACCTTGACGTACCTCGGGGTGCATGAATCTGGAGTATTCAATGGCTGAGATTGTCTCCTACAATTTCTTGCCAAACTCACTCAAGTTGAACGGTACTGTGACATTAGGTAGGTTTATCGGACTATTTCAATGTGTATTTGAACTGAGTAAAAGCAAGAGTGAAGTGAAACGATTATCACTTCAATCATAAAATCCACATTATCCTTCTAAAACTGCCCTCATAAATTGAAGTGGCTTTCCTTTCTAGTTTCCCAATTACAGTTTGGAGGGAAAATCGCTGGATTAATACCATTTTGCGATAGTAATTGCAAGTAATCATTTTATTTTTCAAAAACGCTATGAAATAATCTGGCTTACCGGAGTCCGCTGTTTAATACTTTGCGTTTTATTCACCTATGGGTTTCGTACTCACTACATTCCATGTTGTTTTGTATTCATTCGTAGTTCTGATGGTAGCTACTTTTGATTCAAAGTCAGGGTAATCTTTAATAGATGCTGTACATAATGAGAATTCAATCAGATCATTTAGGTTCATTGCTGTGTTGCTCAATTTAGTAAAGCATCTTTCCAGGTCTGCAACAATGTCGGCAATTTATTCGTCAGACTTAATTTTATTGCTAAATACTTACTAAATAGTCTGAGCTTATTAATTGTTGTTTTTCCTTTGTATCTCGTTGAAGAGAGGTGGCTAAGGTTTAGATTTTGCAAAAAAGGACTGGGATGGACTAACCAGCACAATACCGTAGTGAAAATATTTGGCCGACAGTTATTCAAGGCAGCAGGAATCAGCGTCCAATATGATGTTAAGTAATTACTTACCGTACTGAATGCATGGCCTGCCGAAATCCTAGTACACACGACGTCCGAAGAGATCAATACAATGCCACCCTTCCGGGAGATGCACGAGGTCTCAGTAAAATCGCCACTCGAAGAGGGTTTCATGTCCTTTGGAGTGCGCGAGGCGCACACCGTCGCCAATGCAGTGGAAATACGGGAAAATAGGAAGCTTTCCAGCAAACTAGCAACCCTACGCGGTGAGAACTCTCCCAGAACGATCGAAATAGGGATGAAAGTTTGTGCCATTAGCCTTCGACTCGCTTGGATCGCCGTCTGCGACGATGCCGAAGGTAATCGACGAATATGCGGCAGATGTCGCAACCCTCGGCGGATGTTGGACAGGAGGAGTGAAGAGCCGGCTTTATCAACAATTAGTTATGCGATTTGGTCCACGTGTGCTGCATCTGTAATATTTCACGCCACATAACACGCAGAATGTAGCCACCCTATTCAAACTTAATTCCTTTAGATTCGATACAGTGACTTATTAAGTACTTTGAATGTTGCACCTCCATATGTATGTGGTAAACGGGGAAACTTTTGGTTTATTTTACTGTGGTTGGAACATATGGTGAAATTCCCATTAACCTGTGCAGTGTTGAGGCGGCGGGGAAAATACCACGGTGAAAATATGCGTGCTATGGATCGGCGACTAAAACGTTGCTGCGAAATTAGTGGTAAAGACGTATGTTTCATGCGGATCATTCGAATATCTATAAAAGAACTTGAGGGGCTTATCTACGAGTGATACTATTAAAATTGCAAGAGTCTTTGCTTTGCGTTTTTGAAATGAAGCAAGAAGTAATTTATAATTAGATGTGATTCCTCTTTAGTCCTGTTTGAGATTCCGATACAGTTCTTAGCTTGATCACCAATCGGGCACCAAGAGGCTTGAAACGCAATCAGCATCACACTACTTCAGCGCAACAGGGAACTATGTAGAACACTTAAGTTTCTTCGTGACCTCGAAACGGCATTCCATCTTCTTTAACACTGCTTCAGCACATCCTGAATGACCTATGATCAAGCTACCCCGCCTCAAATAAAGTTTTCCGCATCAAAACGTTTTAAACTGGAACTGCGAAGGGCATTGGCGGCTATTCATAGGGACCTCCACGAAGATGTCGGGCTCCGAGCTTCTCTGAAGTTTCCTTTCAGGGGCCTCGACCCCACCCTGACAGTGACTTTCTCATCTCTCACCTACTACAGCTCTTTTTTGTCCACTTCCTCCCTCGTCCGCGCTTCCTTATATCTCGGCTGGAAGAACAAAGTGGAAAGGTTTGGGTGTTTTTACCCTTAGAAGATATATTCTATTTGCAAAAAGTCTCGCCTCACACCGTACCTATTCTCCACTTCCGGAATCGTATTCTTCCTGCCACCTTTCCCGCAAACCCACAAGACGGACGCAGTCCTCCCACCTCCCCTTCACCAAAGCGCCTCAGCCTAGATCTCGCACCAAGATGGAACCAGATGTGTGAGTAATTGTAGATCAACTTCGCCTCGTATAAGTGATGTAGGCGACAGCTTGGGCTCAAAGCAAAATGGTGAGCTTTAATTGAGTTGGTTGGTTCGGAGGAGGAGGAGGATCATTCGTTCGGTTTCTTAGTGTTCCGTGCTACTTGCTCAACGACCGCTGGTATAGATCTAAGTAACACTGTACCGAGCCTTAGAATTCAACCTTATGCCAACGAAATAATCAGATCCAATGAAGAGGACAGTTGCATTTCGATGCAAGAGTGTTAATACTTAATTATCACTGCAAATCTTCAATGCAAGTCATGAAACTTATTGACATCTGATTTGAGACTGCAAAGTGAATTTTCATGCTACCCCGTTTTCAAAATTCAAGTCAGCCAAGTGACTTATTATGGTTGCTAAACCCACAACCTGTGAGATCGACCTTTAATATTCCGGTGGCTAGTGTTACAACCACCATTTCTGTGGGAGGACTGTCACGTTTGGTACCTACGTCGGATAAATAGAGGTTGCCTGCCATCCAAGCGAACACGTCTATGTCTGTCTCAAAGTTAAACCTCATCGCGGTCACGTCCGGTATCACAGATTTACCAACAGTATTGAGTTTTGATGAGAGAGCATGGTATAAGTCTCTCGAGTTAACAATACCTGTTGATTAAACGTCGAGTTCGAAAATAGTGGACATTATCTCTTTCTGAGTTAAAAATTCATCAACAGCTTCGCTGGCTGCAAGGATTTCTGCAGCAAGTGTTGACCTTGCTGGACGTCGAGATCAATGTCATGACCAGGACACAGCAAGAAGAACGGGGATCCCTTCTTCACAGATCCCACCATCAAACCAATTAAATAGCACAATTTACTGGCTTCTTTCGTGTGACTAGCATCTGCAAAAGCTACAGACGCAATGTGAAAGCCACAATTTTCTCTCGTAGGACGGGGTAGCTGGTGAATATGCCCTGCTCATTCATTTTTTTAGAGCTGAGTAAATTAGTGCAGGCACATGGTATGGTACAATGTTTTGCTGTAGGATGCTTAAATATAAAGAACGTAGGGGATATGATGCAAAATAATAGGGATAGCTCAATCAACCTTTGATAAATTCCATTAAAAAATTGTAGCAATTGATAAGATAATTCTAATTGCCATCGGAGAACGAGATTCCGAGTCAGTTCTCAAATTATTTTTCTCCTTGTCCTCATATCCATGCGGAGCAATTCGAGCCTTGCAATAATAATTTCCATCATCCAGAATTTTTATTTTGTATAAAACGTGACTGGATATTACATTCGAGTCGGGAGGAATTTTTGAAACATAAATTTTTGAACAGGTAGTGAGAAAATTATTTTCTTCCGTATTGTACGCATTTGAAATAATATGAGATGGGAGTCCAGATGCTTGATGAAGTAAAAATTCTTTAGATCCAAACCTTTTATGATAAAAACTCAGATCTTTTTGTTCAGATGATTTCAATTCCGTTCCAGGTAACAACTCAATTTCATGCGCATCAATTCCATCGTTTTCATCAATAGGGATATGAATTAAATTTTCAGGGTGCAGGGAACTAAGTTCAGATTCAATCGGAACATGTTCGAGAGATAATATGTTTTTAGATTCTGATAAATTTCAATCACTTTCTGATTCATTATATTTTTCGACATCAGTATTCATATTTGTGTTAAAATTACCATCATCAGAATGATCGTCAAAATTGTTTTCGCCCACATTCTTCACTTCGGTAATATTTGTTTCATCAGAAATATCTTCCACAGAATATTCAATAGACTGATTCAATAAATCATTTGCCTTTTGAATTTGGTATGCTAGTTCATTAGATGAAACGGAATGTCGGACATCTTCAATTGCAGCATGTATAAATTTTCCATTGGATCCAGGTACTGTGACGATAAGAGATTTTTTGTCGAATTTCAATACTGGTTTGGGCGATGACCAAGATCCTCTTTTCTGATTTGGTAGATGAATAAAAATTTCCACAATATCGCCAACATTAATTGGGATATCGGTCACAGACTTTGATTTTAGAATAAGATTTAATTTCCTCTTGGCTATTAGCTCATTATGAGCTTCTCTTAAATCATTTGGTATACTTCGAGGACCAGAATTATCGATGGGTCGAGTATGACCAGTGGCAAGCTCGTATGAAGAAAAAACATCATTTCCATATAAATCATTCGATATTTGAAACATTCGAGCAATACGAACCGTATTACTTGCAGAAGAATCGGATATTTTTAAACGGATATAAATGTCTCTCAATATTTATGTTTTGACTCAATATAATTTTGTTATGGCGGTGGGAACCAATAGGACAAAACGAAATTCCTCTTTCCTCAAGATAGCTTCTAAAATTATCATTGTCAAACGCCTGATCTCCCATTAAATTGTTAGGGTCCCAAAATGGTGTTAACCAGAGAGTCTCAATACAATCAATGCAATTTTCCATCCATAAAGAGGGCACTATTGAACCAGTTGAATACCTGGTAACTGAGTCCATAATGTGAAAAATATCCAAGTTTTCCACAAAAAAATGATCCACACAAACCAATTCATTAAATCCGCGAGATATAGAGCTTAAAGATACTGCACGAGGATGAGATGGTTTTTTTGTGACATCACAAAATTTGCAGGAGTCAATTATGCTTGATAAATATTTTTTGCATTCATCGTCCCATATAAAATTTCTTTGTGACAATAGTTTTACATCATCATAATTTGAGTGACCACATACATGTTTGTGAACCTTATTAATTATTTTCTTCTTTTCAGCCCAAGATATATTTTTTGATGTATTGATATTGTTGGAACAAATTGCTGACAGAAATGAGTTTTCAATAGGTTCGGATGATTGTATAAATATATTTCCGGGTACATAACAATAATGACCATGATCCACCAATGTTATAGAATCGATTGAATTATTTGCGGACTCGAACTCGATGCGATTGTCCGTCATATGAATAATATTTGATTTTCTTGTGATATTTCTTCCAATAACCCATTGAGATGATCCACTGATTATTAGATGCCTTATTTTAACCTGATTTCCATTGTCTGAAATAGCTGATAAAAATATTGAACCGATCATTTTTCTTTTTTCGCTTGAGTGGTCGCCATTTCTGTATTGCCAGAAGGGCGTGTCCTTGATACATTCAGGAAGTTCATCAAGAATTCTATTCCATTTCGGTAAAGTAAATTTCGAAAGTGCTCGCAATTCAACAATACCCATTCCACTATACGGTGCTCCATCATCAAGTAACGGACCTGGGTATAATGTATTTGACGGAGAATCAAGCACCGTTTTTACCATATGAAATGTTACGGAACCAGAATCATTTTTGTCTTTGATATTTTCTGCATTTCCCATTCTAGATGATGAACCTTTATGATAATTTTTAGCACTCTTGCATTTATCTTTTTCATAGGCCCAATGGCCAATTTCTCCACATCGGTCACAAGTTGATTTTGCCTTGAGCGCAGCAAAATCTTCAGGAGATAATCTTTGCTTATTATTTTTCTTGAAATTTTTCTTTTCTCCGTATGAAATATTTGATTGATTTGAAGAGATATATTTTTGAGCATTTCCATATGTTTGATTTGTATTTTTTGGTTTATCACATGCACGAATAATAGATGATATTTCTGAATATTTGATTAATTCTAGGATTTTTCCTTTTTCCAAATCGGCTTCTTCATGCTTCGGAGAAGCAGCAGCCAAAATAGATACTCGCTGGTTTGAATCAATTTTGGAATTAGCCAGGAGCAAAAATGATACCAGTGCTTCAGGTAATTTCGAAGTACGAGTAGATGAATGAAATCGGGCAATTTGAGCATCAAACCGTGATTCAAAATTTTTGAAAGACTCACTATCACCACGAGTAGTGTGCAATAGATCTAAGAATTTTTGAAATGTATCTGATATAGATGATAGAGGATCCACCTTATGAATAGCGTTAGCAATCGCTAATGCACCATTTTCAGACTGAATTTCTGGTCTGGAATTTTCTTACAAATATCAAGAGCTCGTCCAAATAATTGTGATTGTAAGACAAGACCTTGTACTGCCTTAGGAACCTTATTAGAATTTGATGCTGGTAATAAATCATGAACAGATTTCCATTTTTGAACAGCATCAAAATATTTTTCTTGAGGTCCTTTACCATCCGTCCAAGGAGCCGTGCGAAGATCCCATGAAAATTTCGGCCTCGAAGGAATTTCGGGGCGATCTGGGCCCATAACTGCAAAATAAATGGGATAGGTAGATCCAAATAATAATAAATAGTTCCAACTTGAATAAATGAATAAATGCCACAATCGGACTTAGAATGAATAATTAATAGAAAACCAAATTTAATAATATCTGATCGATGGGAATATT
This sequence comes from Kappaphycus alvarezii, assembly GCA_002205965.3. Classification (NCBI taxonomy): domain Eukaryota; phylum Rhodophyta; class Florideophyceae; order Gigartinales; family Solieriaceae; genus Kappaphycus; species Kappaphycus alvarezii. The sequence continues at coordinate 175,510 of NADL03000704.1, read as the reverse complement.
TCGATAGCCCGAGGATGTAAAAATATTTCTAACAACCTAGACTACTTATACTCTACACCAGGGTGAACCTGCTACAAAAATCAGGTGAGCCGTTCAATAATTTTGGTAGACATAATTCAGGCTCAGCAATAATTATTGCAGTATTTTCCAGGTAAGCAATCATCCAGATAATAATTTGTTGGTAGCATAAATGTAATAATTATAGCCTGTATAATATAAAAACCCAACTGTAGGACATAAAAATTATTTCACACTGAATTCAGCATAAAATAGTGCCAGTGTAAAATAGATAAAATTATTCCTTGATGATCCATAATAAATATAATTGTGGGCATCAATAAAAATATCGCTCCACAATTCAGCATCACTGTAGGACACCGGTATAGAGATTAAAATATTTGGTCAATTTTCACATATGATGTGATCACAAGCCAACCTAGTGATGCATTTGGAGACATAAGTGCTTTCCGTACAATGTCGTTCATCTGCTCATCAGGTTGATGGCGTCGGTTTCGAGTGATTGGATATGGCTCGAGACTATTCAGCTTATCTTCTGCATCAATAATAGCGGAAAATGCACTGTCTTGTACAAGATTCAGACCAAATAATATTACTACACCAGATACGTGAGCAATATCGCCGTGTTCATATATGCAATTGAATGCATTAATAAATTCACGCATAGCGTAATCATGTTCGATCAGTAGGATGTCATCTACTATCTTAATATCTAACATAACAACTGCTTGATCGCTATTCGATTTGGCAAAAAACTGAGGCACCACGGAGCAGGTAGCAGTCCAAGGTCCTTGAATGCTCTGTCCCTTTTTTCTTACCATTTCTCATTTGCGTTCACGAGCCCTAAGTTGCTGCAGGAAGCAACCACAAAACATTTCGATGACCAAACTCTTTTGTATGGAGTTCGTATGCACGTCTTTTGGCTGGTCCAGTCTGTACGAAGGCTGTTTTAACGTCGATATGTACAACTAGACATTGTAGCATAAATGCTAATTTTTCGCGCTCGCACTTTACGCATTACAGTGCCGACCATACAGTGCACATGCCACGCAATTGCAGAAAGGTACGGTAAACGGGTGTACCTACCGTACTGTACACGACTCTACAGTACTGACTGTACAGTGCGCGTGCCACGAGGGCAACACTGTACATGTACAGCAATCGCTCATATTGTATCGTGCGCTGTACACTGTATCGTTTACAGTGTACCGGGACAGTACGCGTACTGTGAACGCAACGTTTACAGTGCACAGTAGTAGCTGGCACGCCTCTCCACCGTACTGTACGCGCGTTTACAGTAGGTACCGCCGCTAAACCCTAATCCGAGGGCGCGGGTGTAGATATTTAGAGATAATTAGTACAAGTTAGGGTTAGTTGTAGCTACTTACGTACCGGCGAGCTCCAGAACAGTTGGAGCTCATAGAGGATAACCACCGTAGTCCCGGGTAGTAAAAGATACCACGTTGAGGTTTTAGCTCCCGCGCGACCCCTCTGACCGACGTTCCCGGTCTTTCCCTCTCGCTCTGCGCACGCTTCTTTACCTCCGCACCCCATCATCCACGGGACTAGGGTGGTGAGGCTCTTGTGAGTCTAGTCGTCGCAGATCGCCCGTTAGCCACTTACAAGTTAAGTTACAAGTTAAGTGGCTAGGATATGTCGCAGGGATAGCGCGGAAGAGCTCCGCTCCGTTTACGCGTCATCACCTCCCCGGTCCCACGTTCAGTTGCACGCTACGCTTCGGTGACCGTTTAGTCCGTTGTCTCGGTACGAATACGTTCTCGGTACTACTCTACGCTGTAGCACGAGTTACCCGTTTATGATACACTGGTCTCTCGACCTAGAACGTAAATGCACTTACCTATATACACGAATAGGCTATCGTTTTCCGTCGGAACGATGTCCGATCATGCGAATCTGCACGGGACGCAGACTCCGTCGGCATAGGAAGAATCGGCCACCTCGCAAGATCTCTCTGACGACCTGGCCGAAGCGTTAGGGTCCACACTTCCCGATCCTTTGGAGCAGAAATTCGCGAAGTCTGTTCCCGTTACTGGCGAAGAAGTTATGATCATGTAGGAATCCCTGGCCGCGAAGTTCGATTTCTTAGCGCGCCGAGTTCGGAAGGATGCTTCCGATATCGTGGGAGCCCGCCTTGGGGAGAAGGTCGCACCTCTTTCCACGCAGCTGCGCACATTAAAACATCTCGTAGCAAACGTGGAGGTTCGCTTAAGCTTGGCCGAGGGCATCATTGAAAGACGCCCTGGACATGTCGCAAGTCCTGGTGCCCGTTTCCCGCTTTCGACTCCGACGCGAAACGATTCGACTTGTAACGATCCACCGAATGTCGACTCGTTGCCCTCTAACCCGTTGAAGGCAACGGACGGTGAGACTCCCGTTGGCTCACAGTACGAGGGCCGTCCCGGTCCCTCAAAAGTTCCTCGCTCTCAGCCCCTCTACGCGGGAAACGGTCAGTATGTCCCGTCAGTTTCTTTTTGGTGCCTCGCAGCCGCCCAAAACGAGTTCCTATGCCAACGCGCGTACTGACGATCCCCGTAACGTACCCCACGTTAATATCCCTTATGTCACTTATTCCGGGAACGTCATTCCCATGAACGCTCCGCTCCCAATGTCCCATTCGGGTCTTGGGACCAGGGATTATCGTCCTCAAGACCCTACGTTGTACGCGCCTGTGTCTAACGTCGAGCACCAAGCGTTCAACTTCGGAGTCGCTAGCTCCGCGTCCGGTACACTAGTGCCGTTGGGCCTGGACTTACCGTTGTCCACACGCTAGTTCCCGCGTTCGCGAGGGTCTTTGATTATCGCCTTTACCGGCTAGATAACGTCTCGACCCACGTAACGGGTAGCGAAGGGGCAGGATCGATCGACATCTTCGCCGCTTCCTCGATCTTACCCTCAACTTCGAACAGTTTGATGGGACGCGCCCCATCAAACTATTAACGTTTCTTAAAGACGTGCGTATAGGCTTTAAAGAAGCCCATGTCTCGGAGGGGATGTCCCTCTTGATTATCGGTCGACTCGTTGACAAGGAAGCCGCACGACTGTACGGCTCGATAATGTCGGCGACGTCAGGACTGGCCGATCTTCCGATTCTGTGACCTGGCCCCATTAAATAAACGCTTACGATCAGAGGTATCTTACGGACGTGGAATTTTTCGACGCCGCCAATCGCGTTACGCAAATTAGTCAACGTCCCGAAGATGATGAGAAAGCGTACGGCGATTGTCTCGAGGAATACGGTGCGGAGTGCAGTTTGCTTTACAGCGAAGATATGCTGGTAAACTACCACACCCAAGGGTTAATCCCAACGACAAGGGACTCGGTAATGGAAGCGCTCCATCTCATGCTCTTCGAGGATCGGTCGTCTTTTTCAAACGTTATTCGCTTAGCGCAAGCAGAAGGAAATACGTTCCGTGCTCGTCACGCGACGTTCGCGACGCCCGCAACAGGAAAAGCGCAACGAAAGTCCGCCCTCTTCCTGGGGAACCCCGCAACGATCGGTGGGTATGACTCCAATAGGCCGCCGCCCGAAGGCGGAGGATCCGTCCGTGGATCAGGTCAACCGTTGTTTTTAATGCCTCCGGGTGTCGCGCGTGACACTCCGAACCGCTATCCAGCGTCTAGTTACGCCACGGCCCTGGACGGAACAGGCATGGAAACTATCGACGTTACGGAGAAGGTTCGAAGTTTCCTTCCGCATCGGCTTCCTCCGCTTTCAAACGACCACTTGCAAGCCGCGATCGCAATGATGCCCCAGAACGATCACAGCCAGTTGTGTTTGCTCTGCCGGGATAGTCATTCGATGTACCGTTGTCCGTTCCTTTCGCTGGAGCAAAAATTCTTCGCCGCATATCGCAACTACCGCTACCAGATGGAGGCCAGCCCGCATACGCGGAACCTCCTCTCGCAACGGGTAGCGGAAGTCGATATCGAACCGTATGTTCGCCGCTTGCGCAGCTCAAAGTTAAAGAGTCGAGCCGTAACGTTTGACGCCGCATCGCGTGTTCTATCCAGCCCCCGTGATGGGCACTCCGCTAACGACATGAACGTCCAATCCTCTGCACGACACCCGCAACGTGAGCGGCGTGGATCTGGCGGTGGCAAAGATAGAAGAGGACGTTTTCGCGACGCGATGTAATTGCTCGGACGTATGCTCGACGAAGAGCCCGACGACTACGCGACAAAAGAAGTACCGTTAGACGTGTCTGCTGACGCTATCGTTGACCCCCGGGATGTGGCTCACGATCGTGGCAATCCGGACGAGAAGTCAAAAAACGAGTAAAAGCTACCACGCCCTGAAGCCCCGATGGCTCACCTTTCACTGTGTTGCATGGGCCCCTAGAGATTAACGGTAGACTCAATAATTCGACCGCGGACCTCGACGCACTCGAACGAGAGTCGGCTCAAGCGCACCCCATCAACCATCTCGAAGCGAAAGCGAGTATACCGTCGCCATACACCGCCTAGGTTCCGTCGACGGGTACTGCCTCTGAAACGTTACGCGGGAAAGTGATCTCATTTAGCGAAAGCGACCTTCCCGAAGCGTCCCGGGCCGGGCAAGTATCGAACAAAACGGGACCGGATGTCAGCACGATGGGTTCACCCGGTTTTGCGAACCGAATGAACCCTGCTGACGATACAGCGGAGGTGGTGCCAACGTTACAGGGCACCTCTCGGAAACAGAGACGGAAGAGGACCACGAGCGGGCAACGTCTGGGCGAATAAGCGATCACCCCTGCGAATGGCCCTCCCCGTCACCGACTTCCCCAACGGGACACGTTCCCGTATTGTCCGGGAACATCTGCCTACTGCGCGGTTCGATAGGCACGACGTCCCGAGCGCTTACACAGTTTACGATGGCGTTCAATACGTGCTCCGGATGTAACTTAATTGCGAAAGGCGCCCTTCCGGATGGACGGAAACGACAGATCATCCCGGATGCGCCGTTACCGAACCTCGCAGGCGCCACTGACGTTCCGTTGAGCTTAACTTAGTACGTTTCACCGCACGTTCGATTGGGGAATACGCACTTCTGAGGTCCGTTTGTAATAGCCGAAACGTTGTACGTGCCCGTAGTCCTTGGTACAGCGTCCATGTACGAGCATGTCGCAAACCATACTGGCCAAAAATATCGAATATTGTTGTATTTTGTCGCCGGCGGACACGTAAGCGTCTTGTACACGGTGCGCGCAGAAAGGACGGTAGCGCTAAGGTGGACGACCATCATCACGCTCGTCATGATGGTAGGCGACCCCGCTTAACGGATGGGGTAGACACGTACAAAATCCGTACATCTACCGCCGTTCAAATCCCCGCGTATTCCCAGCGATTCGTGCGGGTAAGCTCGGACGCTGTCGGACTTGTATAGGTTCAGCCCCCGCCATCGCTCTCGACGCGGCAAGGAGTACGCGTATCCAACGGGGTTGTCGAGATAGAACCCAATACAGAATTCAGGGTTCTCGTGGCCAACTTCACGCAGCATACGCGTTTGCTTTAGAAGGGCTCAGTGGTTGCGTTCGCTAAACGCAAACCGTTAACTTTATTAACTCCGGAACGCAAAGAGGCAGAAGCACTGACGCACGTGCGCTGTCTTTCGAGTGTAACACCTGCCCCAAAGGGCACCACTGTTGAGGTGGGGGGCACGAGTACCTTCCCTTTCAGAGGATCGATCGCTATCCGATGCGCATACTCCAAAGCATTCGGATCGCCCGGTCTTGACCTCGAAAATGTTGCGGCCGGAAGATCACGTTAAGGAGACGGATAACGATAATGAGATGTGGGAGGGCAGATCCGTATCGAACACGTTGAGACGGATACTCTTCGCGAAGCGATTTTAGCGATGCTTCGAAATCACGAAACGATGTGGGCGACGATACTTGGGCGGACACGCGCGACGCATCACTACATCGAACTTGAACAGGGCACGAAGCCAGTTCGACAGATTCCGTATCCCTAGGGACCCGCTAAGCGCCAGCTCGTTAGCGACGAGATATAGAAAATGTTAAAGGCAGGTGTCATCGAGCCCGCAAAGAGCGAATCGGCGTCCACGGTTGTCATCGTGCCCAAGAAAGACCATCGCCGCGAGGCGGGCGGTAACAGATGGTTCCTCGCCAAGTGGGCCGCGTACCAAACGTCCACTTGGGAACTTCGGACACACATCCCGGAGGAACCGATGTCTTGCTACTGTACTAGCACACGAACGGAGATCGGACGGTACCACCGAGCGACTATGGACTCAAAACGACGGGTCTTTATCCCGTTCGTACTCCTGTTTACTCTGTTTTCATGCTCCTTACTAACTGGGTAGACCAGTTACCCTATGTCGTCGCGTTCTAGAGGAACATGTTCCCAATATTACCGCTTGGGAGGGATCACAACGACGCGAGCGGTCATAGTGTATTATATCGGGCCTAGCGAACGTCCATTTAACTCTAACTATTACGCGTTACCCGTGACGTATACGCGGCGATTATGTAATCGCGGGCAGATTCCCGACACGACACGGTCGTGTGCCCCGCAGTACGTTGTACAGAGCCGGTCTCTGCAGTCACCGCGACCTGAGCAGTCGTTGCAGAGGATTGATATCGTGGCTTGTTAATGCCACCGGCGCGGCGCAACCGTGCACCGCGCAGCGTTGACGGTGCCGTCGCACCAATCAATGTACACGAAGCGACAAAATCGTGTGTCGCGTAGTATTAGCCCGTGGCTAGTCAAAGCCAGATCGGCGCAACAGGTCCGCGTGCCGCGTAAGAACAACGCCTTGGCATAGCAAGCCGAAGGTACTACACGAGCGTGCGTAGCGCTGCACATCCCCGTGACTCGTTAAGGTCACAGGCATGACACATCCGTGTGCCATGCAGTATGTACTCATGGACCGAACTAGGCACACGACGCGGCACAGTCGTGCGCCGCGTTGGAACGTTGCGATGCAAACGGTATCGCGTAGTAACCGCGCGCTACGACCGTGTGGCGCGTAAACATCACGTTTGGCATTGCGAGCCGAAGGTGCAACCCGAGCGTGCGCCGTGGTTGGAAGTTAGCTACTCCAACGTGAACCCGGCATATTGCAACGGGCGCGACACTCCGAAGTGACGCGTCGAACTATCTAACCGGCAACGTCGAAGCAGACGTTGCAAAGCGCCCGTGTTTCGTGCACCGGGGCTGACTTGACGATCCGAGTCAAGTACGACGCCACTCACGAAACACCGGGAATCGACCGTGCGCGACGGACGAGGACTTCCCAAATCCCCGCCTGCGGTCCCGTCTGACATGCTCGCATCGTAGTCCGGCATAGCTGCGTTTAGTCATGAGAAAGGAACGTAATGCCTTTCCTTGGACATGACGTACTGTCCGAGGACGAAGCGGTGTCAAAAGCGTAACTCAGCTTAGTCTCGGTCGTTCCGCCCGGCGCGTGCGGGTGACGAATTGAGGATAGCGACCTTTCGTCAAGCTCTACGCAACGAGTTAGACCAGATAAGCGGAGTCAAAATGTGGTCGTAGTCGTGACCAGGCTCGGAACGGAGAAGGCAAACTACGGTTGCGGGGACGGGGTCAAAGGAGAGAAGTGAAGGACAGGTCTCACGCGTAGAGAAGAGGATGTATGCGGAGCCAACGTGGTTGTAGTCGTGACCAAGCTCGAAAAGGAAACGCGAACTGCGGTCGTGGGAACGATGTCGGAAAGGGATGTGGGACAAGTCTCAAGCGTAGAGACTTTGGCACGAAAAAACGGACGGGCTCAACGCCAGTTCCGTACACAAACGTGACGCAGGCCGTTTCATGCGCCGCGTTCGACGGGTCGGAATACCGTTGCGAGGCCAACGTCGTTTTACGTTTGACAAACGTTGTGGTCCGCGACCGCTCGCGTCGTCCGTTATGTGCCCTGGACGTGCACGCTTAAGGGGGTAGGGCGTGTAGCATAAATGCCATTTTTTCGCGTTCGCACTTTACGCATTACAGTGCCGACCATACAGTGCACATGCCACACAATTGCAGAAAGGTACGGTAAACGAGTGTACCTACAGTACTGTACAGTACACGACTCTACAGTACTGACTGTACAGTGCGCGTGCCACGAGGGCAACACTGTACATGTACAGTAATCGCTCATATTGTATCGCGCGCTGTACACTGTATCGTTTAATGTGTACCGGGACCGTACGCATATTGTGAACGCAACGTTTACAGTGCACAGTAGTAGCTGGCACGCCTCTCCACCGTACTGTACGCGCGTTTACAGTAGGTACCGCCGCTAAACCCTAATCCGAGGGCGCGGGTGTAGATATTTAGAGATAATTAGTACAGGTTAGGGTTAGTTGTAGCCACTTAAGTACTGGCCAGCTCCCGGACCGTTGAAGCTCACAGATGATAACTACCGTAGTTCCGGGTAGTAAAAGAATACCACATTAAGGTTTTAGCTCCCGCGCGACCCCTCTGACCGACGTTCCCGGTCTTTCCCTCTCGCTCTGCGCACGCTCCTTTAACTCCGCACCCCATCATCCATGGGACTAGAGTGGTGAGGCTCGTGTGAGTCGAGTCGTCGCAGGTCGCCCGTTATCCGCAGGATACTCTACGCTACACGTTAAGTGGCTAGGACCTGTCGCAGTGATAACCAGAAAGAGCTCCGCTCCGTTTACGCGTCCTCACCTCCTCGGTCCCACGTTCCGTTGCACGCTACGCTTCGGTGACCGTTTAGTCCGTTGTCTCGGTACGACTACGTTCTCGGTACTAGTCTACGCTGTAGCACGAGTTACCCGTTTATGCTACAGTCATCCATTGACTGCTTCTGTTTCTTTTACTACTCTGATAACCAGGTGGGGGCACGTGCAGCAGTCAGATTTGAGAAGCTCTTTGTCTACGTCCTTATTTCCATGTGGCGCGATACGCGTTTCCAATTTCAACGTATGATCCCCGTTAAGCTATAGCTTATAGATGGCATGACACTCGATTATGTTTGCAGATTTAGGCACGGCTGAGCGAGGGACTACTTTCACATTATCCAGAAATGATTTCTCCTCTTTTCGATACGCGTTTACGATAGGCGCTTTGTCCGATGCTTGGGCGTGGTGACGGACAAAGGACTTGTTTCCAAACACCTCCATCATCTCGTTCAACAACAGCTGCTCATTATTCTGTAGTGTCATGTCGAAGTTTGCATTCATACCACTCAATTATTTTTCACTCTCCATGGGACGCCATGTCTGGTCCTTTATATTGAGCACATCTATTTCTTCATCATCATATAGCACAAAGTGCATTCAATTTCGGTCGAGATATTTGATTGTGCCGGTATAGTACTGGTTCTCCATCGGCCAGTATATTTCGACACGTTCATTGAGTTAAGGCGATTCGGTATTACTTTCACAGTTCTCTACTTCATCCAACACGTTTTGAGAGGTAGTGGGAAGACGGTGATGCATCGGTGTCTCGCCAATTTCGAAATCACATGGATGGTCGGAGGTCGGTTTGTGAGGGGTATCGTCGGACGCATCAAGATTGATATTTGACTCTGCTGTGCTCATTGCAGCTGGTAGATTAAAGTCCAATTCGTCAAAAGACTGCAGAATCACAATCGAAAAATCATTCATTTCATGAGCTGCACGAACATCTTCGAACGCTGCACATATCTTGTATCCTGAGCGGCTAGGAACAGTAGAGAACCAGCTTCTTGATTCACTTCAAATAACTGCCTAGGGGATGACCACGTGCCTCTCTTTGCTTGCCCAATTTTTATATACACCTGGACCAAGTCCTCAGGACGAAAATTTTTCGTTTCAAAGTTATTCGAGCGGAGTATCAAAGTAAGCTTTTGCTTGGCGATCAGCTCTTCATGAGAATCACGCAGGGTGTCATCCACAGGGAGCGGTCTTTGGTTTTGCATCAGGGGCTTGCTGTACCCATTTTCCATATCGAACGCAGATAACGTATCGGAACCATAGAGTTCATTCGATAAAAGAATGGCGCGAATGGCATGTGTTTCATCTGGTGTCTTAGTATCAGAATGCTTGAGGCGTAAAACGATCGACCTGATTAACCCAAGACGAAGTTCAATCATATTCTTCTGATGACGACGAGGCGGGACAGGCCGTAGTTCGATGTCATACTGCTTGAGGAACTTGGTGAACTACTCATTTTGAAGAGCACCATCAGCATGAACTGCCGAGTGAGGCCAGAATTGTGCAAGCCACGTCAGTTTCATGGCATAAATAGCGGAATTCATTGATGTAGAATCCACTGACACGCCTACCGAATATCGTTCTGCGACATCCGTAACATGAAATATCGTCACAGAGTCCAGATGAAAGTGAATAAATGCAGACCACATCATTAAATTCTCGATCAAACGATAAAAGTGACACACTGCGATTAGTTGGTGGCGATGAAGACACCTTGCAATCAACTCATTCTTTGATTGTCTTGGACAAATAGTGCTGTCCTTGTTCCTTCCGTAATCCATTTCGGGTCAAAAGCGACTTCATATCACTGTACGAGGAGTGACCACACACCTGATGATAGACACGGCCGATCTCACGTCTTATCTCTGGCCAGCTTCTGAAATCTGTTTTCACACTTGAACCTTGAAGAAAAGTAGTGGCAGCGAGTTGCTGGGGGCTTGGCGAAGTTTGTGCACGTAATTCATTTCCGTATTCAATAAAGCATTCAATAGATATGTGACTATGGATTTCATATCCGTACATTTGTAGAGAGTCGGGTAGTTCGATGGATGGAAGTTTAATGGAATTCCGCATAATGTACTCCGGATTGCATTTTGCACTGAGATTCCTTCCAACTATCTACTGGCTTGAACCTTCGACTACTATGTGTCGAATAGACACACAGTTTCCATTATCGGTTATTGCATACAGCAGCACAGAGCCTAGGATTCGTCGCTTTGGGCTAGCATGGGATCCAGATCCGTACTCCTAGAGTTCTTACTGAGATAGCTCCTTCTGTTTTGCCATTATTTCGAGATTTCAATTTCCAGGCTGAAGCTTGAGTAGCCTTAATTCGGATTTTACAATAGCACTGATCGGTGATCCATCGTTCACAAGTTGTTTTGAATTGAATCTACATTCGGTTCTCCAGATACATTACACAGCAGAGTGGACTTGGGCAGAGAGATAAAGGAGTCAAATCCAATGGCAGTTTCTTTTGTGTTGCTGTTATTCGATTTGTACTGATTGGAATGAATGTTAATGTGATTGCGCCTGTTATAGTCAGCAAGCGCTTCAACAGCAGTATTGAAAGAAGCCATACCCTGATTCAGCTTCCAACCGTCGCCATGGTCACTTTCTCAGTGCCCATACATACGGCATTCTGTGAAAATTGACCAAATATTCTAATCTCTATCCCGGTGTCCTACAGTGATGCTGAATTGTGGAGCAATATTTGTTAATGAGGCCCACAATTTATATTTATTGTGAATCATCAAGGGATAATTTTATCTACTTTACACTGGACCTATTTTATGCTGAATTCAGTGTGAAATAATTTTTATTTCCTACAGTTAGGTTTTTATATTATGCAGGCTATAATTATTGCATTTATATGCAGCCAACAAATTATTGTCTGGATGAGTGATTACCTGGAAAATACTACAATAATTATTGCTGAGCCTGAATCATGATATGTCTACCAAAATTATTGTACGGCTTACCTGATTTTTGTAGCAGGCTCAACCTGGTGTAGATTACAAATAGTCCTAGGTTATTGGCAATACTTTTTTATATCCTAGGGTCATCGAAATATTCCCCTTGATCAGCTATCATTAAATTTGGTTTTCTACTCATTATTCATTCTAAGTCCCGTCATGACATTTATTTATTTATTCAAGTTGGAACTATTTGTTTTTTGGATCTACCTATCCCAATTATTTTGCACATTCGTGATAAGGAAACTTACTTTTGCGAACAGCGATTTCGGATGCATTTTGATTTCGTCGGTTACAAACCTGTCGGCGATTTCCATTAAAACTCCGACCACGGGCATCAGCAGCACTCATTGTCTCGCCCGAGCTGCTTGGAGGGTCATTCGCTGTTTTAGCCCAGTCAAATTGGAGAGGGACGGCAGCAATAGCATTAACATTCACCTTATCAAGAAGGGCCTTTGTTGTCGGAGGTTATGTTGATTCAGTTTCGGAGACACGACCAACACTAGCAGCTAAAATAGACACCTTCTGATTGTATTCAATGTTAGCATTGGCAATAAGCATCAAAGCCAACAAAGACTCCGGAATTGATCCGGCTCTATGAGGTTTGAAGCGAAACAGCTGCGCTTCAAAACGCATTTCGAAGTTCTTCATTTTTTCATTACTGTTGCGTCGTTTCGACAGTAGCTTGTTATAGTCGATATAGACATTCGACACAACCGACAAAGGGTCATGTCGATATACGGCATTGACGACATTCTTGGCTCCATCTTCGGAGTTCAGCTTTTCAGGTGGAATGGACCTACAAAGATCCTTCGCATGACCATATTACTGCGATTTAGGAAGCACCTCACGCGGAATCTTGTCAAGCTTATTGGAATTTCCGGCGGGTAGAAGATCATGAAAGCTGCACCACTCTTGCAAACTATTTTCATATTCTTCTTGAGACCTTTTACCATCAGCCTAAGGCACTGTCTTGAGGTTCCAGGAGAACCTAGATCGTGAAGGCAGGCCTGGCGATGCGGCAGAGGCATCTGGGCCCATAACCAAGTGATGTAGGCGACAGCTTGGGTTCAAAGAAAAAGTTGAGCTTTAATTGAGTTGGTTGGTTCGTTCGTTCGTTCGGATGATTATTCGTTCGGTTTCTTGATGTCCTATGATACTTGCTTAGCGACCGCTGGTCTAGAGCTAAACATCACTGTATCGAGCCTTAGAATGCAACCATATGCAAACGAAATAATCAGATACAATGAAGAGGACAACTGAATTCAGATTAGGCCCGGCTGCTGGCCTCTCTGTCAACGCGAAGGAGACGGGCATTCACTGATCGTACACGCTCCTGCCGGACCGCAAGGCCTTCCTCCACTAACTTCCTCTGTCCGAGTGCTCGCGCGACGGCTTCGAGCTTCTGGAAGCGCTGATTGGAAACCGGGCCTTCACCGATGCATACCTACGGGGCAAGGTAGATGGGTGCCGCCGCACCCTCCGACTGCTGACCCATGTTCGTGACCCCGCGCCCGTTTCCACATGCACCGGCTGTGCGCGTCGGCATGCCTCGTCACCCACGCGTTCCGGCTCGCCGACCCACAACACCCGGCCCCCGCTGTACAAGCCTTTGACGCCCTGCAGAGGTCATCTTACTCGGAGCAACACGTACCCGCCCTGTCAGACACTGCATGAGACCAATTCACACTACCTATCCGCCAGGGAGGTCAGCGATTTACCCTTATCTCCCCGTTCCTACACGGAACGGAATCATCGACGCGGCTCCAGCCCGTGAAAGATCGTCATCGTACACCACGCAAACTTCCGCCGCCATCTTCGGTCACCAATACCGGGGCGACAGGGCGTTCCTGGTCCGACAAGCATTGCCGCGAATCCATGACTTCATGCAATGTATCCCCGGGTGTCCGTACTCCGTGGACCCTGGCCCCTCTGACCCATGCCTGCTTGCTGCCAAACCATCCAACCTCCAAACCTTCCTAAATTTTGTGCAGCAGGAGGCACCGGAAAGGGTCCACAGGCGCGACGACTCGTGGGCGACACGCCCCAAACCGGCTCAGCACTGCACCGAAGAAGTTCGACATAGGATTCGTGGCCTGGTGTTCCGGAACATCCCCTCCGCCGCATTTCTCATCGCCCATCCCACCACCGTTACGGTGGTGTCCTCGGCCCACTGGCAGACCATGATCCGCCGGCACCTCGGCCTCCCCTTATATAACGACTCTCGCCCGCTCACTTGCGCCCACTGCAACCAAACTGTGCACGCACTCGGGGACCACTCGGCGGACCTCTGCCCAGCCGGCTTCGGTCGCCGCATCGCCACAACTCGCTACGCAACGTTTTCACCTACCATGTTGCTCGCGCCGCGGGCCTGGACTACCAATATGAGGTCCCTCTTCTTGTCCTGGGAACAAGTATTCGCCCTGCGGACATTCTCATGCAACCCCCACCCCTGTCCACTGGCCAACAGGTCCGCCCCATAGCATGCGACCTTACCGTTGTCTCTCAGTTCAAACAAGGTGGGCGCACCAGGCCACACAAATGGCCGGCGGCGCCGCCGATATTGCCCACCGAGACAAAGTCAAAGACTTGGAGCGCAAACTTGTATGCCAGATACGGCCCCTTCGCACAACACCCTACAGGAACCGAACTTCAAGTTTCAGCCCTTGACTTTCGTTTCCTTGGGTGCCCATCCCCCGCTTCTATTCTCTTTCTAGAAGACTTCATTACGCGCATCGCAGAGAGGTTTAAAACATCCACAGGAGTGATCCGCAGACGTCTTTATCAGCGCATAAGTTGCACACTGTGGTCTTTTGTTGCAATGGTGATTCTATTGCGAGCCCCACTGCACGGGCCTGACTTGCAACATCCGGCTAGTTCTCAGCCGCTAGTCAGACTTGCGGTGTACCAGACTTGCGGTGTACACGATAGATATTCAATGAAGTAAAGTTTCTTCTAGGCACAATGCTCGCGGGACGGCTTTCCGCTGCTCGGGGCCCCCATTGGCAACAGAGCGTTCACGGAGAGTTTTCCACAGTCCAAGATCGCTCAGTGCCGCTGCACTTTGGAACACCTCCGGCTGTTCCGCGACGCCCGCGCCCGGTTCCATATGCACCAGATTTGTGCTTCTGCATGCCTCCTATCGCATGCATTCAAGTTCTCCGATTGCCGCTCGGCTGAGTCCGCTGCAGAGTAGTTCGATGATCTACAACGGTCATCATATAAAAATTTACATTACATCGCACTCACGGACCGAGCCTGGGATCAAGTCTGCCTCCCCATGCACCTCGGCGGCCAAGGCATTGAAAGCATCGCCTCGTTCATCCAAGGTGCAGCCACCGCCAGCATCATTGACGCAGCAACCGCACGGCAGCAGACTTCAGCATACGCCACACCACGTGCATGTGCACTAGCTTCTGCCCGCTTCCGCGGCCACCGGTCCTTCCTCCTCCGTCAGGCAGGGGATTCGCTCCACCGTTTCGCCCTTTCTATCCCTGGGCTTGTCGACCTTTCGACTCTTGACCCTCTCACACTAGCTTCTTCACCCACCAACACTCTAACCCTTCTCAAACGGGTGCAGCAAGAGGCGCGGACAAGTGTTAATTGGCACGACGAATCTTAGGAGACTTCCCCAAACTCAACCACTCCCAGAGATGCCGACGTCCGCTATCGCATCCATGGCTAGGCTCCATTCTCAGCGATTTTGATGTATCCCTGATTGCCCTCCTTGATGATCATCGGTCCATGCTCAGCACTGCAAGTTAGGGTCAATTGGAACTTCTGAAACCAAAGAGCCTCACGTACAGCAAATGACAACGCGATGTACTCAGCTTCAGGAGAACTCAGGGCTACACACGACTTCTTCTTGCTCCGACAACTTATTACTCCTCCATCTATCATGTACACATATACACTGATCGAATTCCGCTGTGGCTTCTCTTGAGCGCAGTCTGAATCACCTAGCCGACCAAGAGGTCGTTAATGCCATAATTCTGGAGGGCTTTATCTCTGTGGTACACACTTCCAAGCCCTTTCGTACCCTACAGGTAACGAAGTATATGCTTTCCATACTTCTATAATACCATTGTTGGGCTTTGAACGAACCTAGAAAGATAACCAACAGCGTATAGGATGTCCGGCCGTGTCGTGTTCGAGAGATGGAGGGGGCAACCAATAAGCTGCTGATACGGTGTTCTTTCAAATTTCTCGAGGCACTTCCCCTCACTCATACTGCCGGATAGGGCAAGATTAGTTCCTGGCGGTGGTGAAACCTTTGCTGGCGCGCAATCCTCCATTCCAAAGAACCTTAACATTCCTTCAATCAATGGTTTGTGATGAAGCTTCGTGCGAGTAGTAGTAGTTTCGATAACAATTCCCAGAAATTTGCTTCCAACAGTAACGCGTACAGTGAAATTTGCACAAATCGAATCCATTGTTTGTTTGATTTCTGTCATGTCATTCCCAGTCAACTTAACGACATCGACATATACAATAATAATACACAGCGCGTACCGGACCGATTGAAGTGGAAACTGGGGTCTGCATGCGACTTTTCAAACCCAACGGAAACCAAAAAACTATGGAACAAATCCTTCCAAGCCCTCGATGCCTGCTTAAGTCCGTACAAAACCTTATTCAATCTACAAACCTTACCTTCAGATTCTGGATGCTCGTACCACTGTGATTGGTCAACGTAAATCTCCTAAGAAACCTTCACATTAAGAAAAGTATTCTTAGCATCAAGTGAAGTACTAGACCACCCGCGAAGAGTCGAATAATCTGAATGTTGGATACTTGGTGACTGAGAAAAAAACCTCACGATAGTCCACCCCATGATTCTAAGTGAGTCCCTTGGCAACCAATCGGGCCTTGTAGCGCTCGATGTTCCCATTACAGTCCGTCTTTACATCATACACCCATTTTGTTTTGACACATTTTCGCCCTTATGGCAATGATACCAGTGACCAAGTGCCAAGTTGATTCCAAGTGTCAAGTTTATTCAATGAATAGATCTCTTCGTCCACTTCCTTTTGCCAGTGCGCTGCGTCAGGAGAATTCACTGCCTCTTCATACGTCATTGGTAGATCCACCTGATCTGCATTCATAGTCGAATCAGTGACCAAGCATGCAGTTTGAAATTCCAAACAGTCAGGTGGCTTCCCACTATTTGATCTCTCTGAGCGTCGCAGAGCTGGCTACATGGGAATGTGCTCAAGCACAATTTCATTCCGTTTTTCAAGCTGATCAGCACCTGAAATAACTTCCTCCAGATAATAATTCTCTATAGATTAGCTTGTTTCATTATCAAAGTCACCCATATCAATCAACACCAGTGAGCCTGGATCAATTGACCCCTGGATGGACTCATTCTCGACGAACTCAACGTCTTGAGAAACAACAACCTTTCCTAAGTATGGATAGAACACACGATATGCACGTCCTCGATCGTATCCAGCAAGGATCCCTTCCTCCGCTCGAGGGGCAAACTTATCCCTGCGTTTAGCTGATGGTATGTGGACAGATGCCTTACAACCAAAAACCCTGGAATGAACCAGGTTGGGACGTCTTCCATGGATTACCTAGAATGGTGTCAATCCATCCTTGCAGCTGGATGTGAATAGACGATTCCTCAAGTAGTTTGCACAATTTATGGCTACTGCCAAGAATCGCTCACGATTATGCACATTTAGTCCCATAATCATGCAACGGGCCATGCCCAATAGAGGCCTGTTCAATCGTTCCGCACGTCCATTTGATTCCGGAGAATAAGCCGTTGTGAGCTTATGAACAATTCCTCGCTCCTTTAATCATCCTCTCAATCGCTTGCAGACATACTCGCCACCACCATCTGATCAAAGCCATCTCACACTCTTGCGATTCAGCACCATGATACGAAAGACTGATCCATCGAATAGATTCTCAATCTCCAAAATCATTTCCCAGGGCATCAGCCGCCTGATTCTTTCGTTTCATGAAAATAACCAGTGAAACACCATTGTGTTCATCAATCAATTTCACAAAAATTGCGGGCCTGAGAACAACTTGGCGCGTACTGGTCCAACTACATCAGAGTAAACACACTCTAGGTTATTCGAGGCTGTTTTGTCGTCATCAATTGACCATCGTGGATTTCTGCGCGGTTTTCCGGTGAGACACTCTTTGCAGGCACCACTGCGAGAAGTCAGATTCCCCTCTCCTGGAGGAATTCTCTCTTTAATTGGAATTGATTTTCCTCAAAGTAGTGTCGCCAATGTGACCAAGACTTTTATGCCATAAAGCAGCTTCCTTTTTCCCAATCGAGACTGCCACGATATCAACGGTACATTTCTTGACTTTCATCGCAACTTCGTACAAACCATCTCTGGTCTCAAGTGCGAGCAACTTGATCTTGTTTTTCCTCTTCTCTTGAACTTGAGCAAATTCCCTGTTTTTTTCATCACCGAACACAACTCGAAATCTCTTCCCGAGGGTCCTGGAAACAGACAGTAAGTTGACCATGATATTTGGTGTGTACAGGGCGTCATGAAAGACGATCTTCTCACCTCTTCCATTGACGACAGCAGTAGTGGTCACAGTTCCAACTCCATGCGTGTTGATCACCTCCTTGTTCCCAAATTGGACAGAGCCTTGCTTGGGATGGAACTCGGTTAAGTTGGACATATCGTTGCTCATATGGGAGGTGCAGCCAGAATCCATGAGCCGTTTTGATGAATTATGCAGCTTACTGTCAGTAAGTAGAACCTTTGAGGACTCTGGCGTACTTAAATTAATAGAAGGAGCGACTAACATCGATGTTGTCTCCTTACCTTCTTCAGCGTTGAAGTTTTGATATGTGTTGGGGTCTCTCTTGTTTCTCCTCGTTTTTTGTCCACTGAATTTCTTTTTATACTGGTTACTCCTTGGATTGTGGAAGCACTGGTGCGCTGTGTGGCCCCGTCTTCCGCAGTGCGTGCAGTTGTACACAGGTTTCTGATTATGTGTCACAAAAGCAATCTGATCAGGAGCCTTTTCCATGACAGACTCGGCAAAAATAAGTTCAGCTACCGCCTGATCGTTCGTCTTGCCGGTAGAGCTAATGACTTGACCAGCGACAGCAAAATCACAATTAAGACCTCGCAACAATGCTCGTCTCTTTTCTATCTACATTACCGAGTGGCCAATCGCAGCCTATTGATTCACGAGCGATTCAATCCTGTTACAGTGCTCAACTACGGATTCCGATGATTCCATACCAATATCCTGCGAAGCCGAGAGCTTTGTATCCATTGAGGCCTCTGAAACTGTTTGAAATGCCTTCTTCAAAGTATCCCAAACAGTCTTCGGATCTCGAAACCTGATGACAGATGCCTTATATGCCTGGTCAATCGCCGTCATTACATATACTAAGGCCATATCCCTTTTTCTTTTAAAAATATCCAATTCTCTTTCACATTCATCACTTGATTTCTCTGCACTCCCATCGACGTACTTCCATAGTCCCGTCCCTCTTAAAATATCTCCATTTCGTTGGCCCAGAGAAAGCAGTTTTGCCAGCTCAGATGCCATGCGCCAAGACGAGCATCAAACTTTTCTTCGGACATGGTGAGTGGCAAAGGTACAGTGTACAAAAGAAGGTAGATGGGTTTAATGGGAAGTAGGTAGATGGATGGTCAGCAAAGAAGGGCAACTGGGCCCATAACCTGTTGAAAAACGTTAACCACTGAGCCACATGCGCTGGCTCTTTTGCATCTGAGCGGACCAAAACATATATATATCAACACGGAGAGGAGGGAAAGAAAGGTGAGGGATGACAGATGTGGATCTGGTAATTGGAATATGGTTGGCTTGTCAGGAGCAGATTGGGAGCTGGACGAACTTGAAACTTGATTCACGGCAGGGAGATTCATGCGTCAGGATCCATGTTGGCATCAGGAGCGGGAATCTGTTCAAGGGGACTATATGCCGTGACACCGGATGGTGTAGCAGGGGGCGGAGGGCTGGGAGATTGGGCATTGGGAGAACCGACCGTTATCGAGCTCTCCGTTTGAGGCGGAACAGGGGCATTCTTAGTACAGTGACACTGGAATCCACCTGCCGCTGTTGGTGGGGTGAACGTTTATTGAAGAGGGACCCCCAACATGAGGCCGACGTGGACCATAGCATTGGGGGCTGCCCCTAAGGGTTAAGTCACTAAGTTGCTAATACCTAACGAAGGGAGTGAGGACGGTGTAAAGCCTTCGGAGTTGTTGACAGGAGAGCAACGAATGGCGGAGCAGTGTTAGAGCATTGTGGAGGTGATGGGGGTTGCCTTGTGGATTGCTAGAGCGACGGTGATAGAACGGGGACCAGTGCAAGAACCAGCGAAGAAAGAGTCTTCTAAGGTGGCCATGAAGCACATGGAGGGTTTAAACGGTGGGAATTTCGCGGATAGTGGATACGAGCGGCGGATGGCGGGAAGTAGGTCGGAGTGGGAGGGAGGAGGGAAGAGGGTTCCAAGATTGGCAGAAGTATGTCGGCCAGGTGGCCCAGTCGAGCTGGATGTTCATAGAACGGTGGACAATGGTGTCAGTCCAGAAGCTAGAGAGCTGCTGGAGGGAGCGAATGGCTAGGCGGCGACGGGGGCTGTGAGGAGAGGTGCTCAGCTGGCGTAGTTTGGTGGTGAAGCGATGGGCGTTGTAGAGCAGTACTGTTAGGAGATCTAGGATTTGGTACAAACACCGGAGGCGGGCCAGATATTTTCGGTGTGTGTTGCCTCGTGTAAGGAAGATTGTGGCAAACAGCCTTCGTTGTGCGTTTTCATCAGCAATTGAGAGAGCCGTTCTATCACGCAATAGGAACGCAGCATATAAGTATTTGCTGCGAACGAAAGTATGAAGCACGTAGTTGGCGTGGGCCGGGCGTGAATCAGAGGAGAGTGCAGCAGAGCAGATGGGGTAGGTGGAGGCAGTGACGGCTGCTATCGCACGGCGAATGGTCTCGTCTGGCTCGATTCCAACAGGGTCAGTGTGGTACCAAGGTAGACAGCTGATTGCGACACGGGGAGAGGCTGGTCAGCGAGTGGGGGAGGTAGAGGGACTGCCCCAGGAAAAACAGGAAGGTTCGACAATTTGGCATGGATTTTGGTATCGGTGTCCCGAAGAGTGGTAGTAAAGGATCGAGTGGGGTACCATTTGCATTTTTCGTCTTCCAGGTAAGAGATTTCGGATAGAAGACCTTGCCATACGGCAACGAGGTCATAGACGAGAGCTGAGTCGAGAAGATCTAGTATCCCAGAGAAACTAAGCGTTGGCGCGTCAAAGTTGTCGGACTTCTGCGCGAGGGTGCGGTAAGGGCCGTACGCAGCACTGTCAGTTGTTTGGTCATCCGCGGTACAGATGTAGAAATGGTTGGGATCGGCGGATCGAATGATCCAACAGGAACTAGGGAACCCGCCGGCGGAAATGGCAGCACGAAACTGGGACGGGTTGTGAATCTGAAAGGTAGAGGGAACAGAGCCGCGAATGATACGCTTCCGATTTCCTCCACAAAGGCCGTGGGTGACATTGCGAACAGTGCCTGCGAACTTATGCGCTAGGCGAGCGTCAACGAGATTGCGATTCTCAGTAAAACCGAGACGACCGAGGGGGAGAAGGCGGCGAATATAATGTGTACGCACAGGAGCTTGTGCCGCTGGAGCTTTGACCGCTTGCAGATACGGGGCCGGTGCTGTGGCCGAAAGACCTTCGTTATTCAATGTGGCATCGGAGGCGGAGGGAGAGCAGGGTGCGGTAACATCAACACCGACAAGCGCGTCCAGAATGTTCAAGGCAGACCTAAACTGAGGGTTTTTCTGGAAGGACGGCTTCGATCTTTACGAGTTGCACCGTAACTCGTAAAGATCCCCTCCGCATGCTTCTGTCAGAAAATACAGTACGGTACGATACGTACAGTAAATACGGTACGATAAAAGCAGAAATACAGTAGTAATCCAGGTTCTCCATTACACAGACCTGTCCCCGTTAGCCTTCGGAAAATAGTCGTCCTGCATCACTAATCAGTAAAGCACCCAAATTTCTCAACGTGGCCGTGAGGGCACTGGAGACGTACGGAAAGGTTCGGGGGGGTTTGATGCAAAGGCACACCGCAGCAGCCGTCATGTCCAATGCGGCCTGCTTGATGGCTGGCCTGAAGGTAGCATTCTAGGGAGCCTAGTTCCTTCCCAATTACTGTGTCGGTATACTCTTTCTGAGTTGATTGCGGTTGTCTGGAAAACCATGGGATAGACCGGATATATCTTCCAAGAGTAAAACACCCAAACCTTTTTCCCCCAATTCCCCCTTCCTCCCCGGAAATACAGTAGTGTATCTCGCACCAGTGACCGAGTTATCGGAGACAAGCCATTACAGCTGCACGGTATGAGGGCTGTAATGTAAAGATGCAACCTCTCCGCTTTCCAACTCAGCAAATAACCGGCCAAACGCATTCCACAACCGACCACATCTTCCATACATTAAAATAACCCAAAATTTCCCCTTCCTTCCACAAAGAGGCCAGAACAAATGAACCGATTTTTTAGAGAAATAATTAGAAATAACTGACACTTTCTGATCTACTTTGGAGCCTACTTCAGTTGATCCCCTCCCTCCTTTCCCGTACCGACCCGTCCCATCCGCGCGCGTGCGCGCCTATCCCCTTCCCTCTTACTGTGGGCAGAACCCAGTCACCGGCCCAACCCTTTTCTCAGCTTCCAGTACGTAATTTTTTCCAAATCTTCTCCATCCATCACGTTTTCCTTCCACTCCGCTAAGGGCGTGTGGAACCCCCAAGCTGCCGCTCCCAGCCCCGACTGACAGGGTTCCCACCAAGTTCCAAGCCACGGCTGATGACAAACTACTTACTTTCTCCTAGGCAATGGGCGAGGAAAGCAAGACCCGCGCCGCTCTTCCGTCATCCCCGATCCGAAATTCGCAACGACGAAGCTCCATGAGGAAGCTCAAATTTTCAAACGGTCAATTTTTTGGCTTACATTACTGGTCATGGGAAGGTTTGGGTGTTTTACTCTTGGAAGACATATCCGATTACTGGTCAGTGACCAGTGCCACGTTGCTACCTTTAGTCACATCTTGGCGTAATTGCAGTACGGAAAGGGGGGTCTGAGGTGGATACCGGCGTACAGGATCGGTGTCCCGAGGATTAGGCGGCTCTTCTAAGACCGGACGGAGGAATCAGACCGATCGCGGTGGGTGAGACCTCGCGTCTCTTGGTGGGCAGATGTTTGCTGACTCGCATTTCCGACATGGCTTCCAAATACTTTCAGCCACTACAGTTGGGAGTATCAAAGTCAGGAGGATCTAGGCAGTTGTATATGCTATACGGCAACTTTACGCTGGCCTGAAGGTAGCATTTTAGGAAGCGTAGTTCCTTCCCCATTATGCTGTAGGTATACCCTTTTTGAGTCGATTGCGGTTGTCTGGAAAACCATGGGATAGGTTGGAAATATCTTCCAACAGTAAAACACCGAAACGTTTCCCACTTTACGCGGAGCATGGCGAATCGGCGTAGTACGCATTGTTAACTGTTGACCTTCAAAGCTTTCAACTTGGTCAGCCGCAGTTTGTTCTTGAAGGAAGTAGAGCAGAGATTCCTGGAGCTCTTCACTTGGGTTCATTACACGTATGCAGGAAACCTGGGTCATATGTGGTGTGGGGATGATATGCGCCGAAGCATGGAAAGGCGTGCAGCACGGGAATCCTCTGGGTCCACTTTTATTCTCCGTTGTGCTGCAAAAAGTGACGCTGGAACTCAAAACACGCCTAGAAAATGTGGGCGACACCACGGGGAGGCCTTTTCTACTCCTTCAGCTGTGGTACTTGGACGACGGGTATATAGTTGGCACCCATGAAGCCATTGGCACTGCATTAAATTTCCTCTCCTCCCCGGAGGTGCGGAGTTTGGGCGTGCACCTGCGCATGGAAAAGTGTGCCTTCTGGTGCCCCGGGCCCTCGCCACACCTGTTCAACAGTCTCTCCCATGTGAGCTTCGGCAGAACTATGACGCCGGGACAACCATGCTCAGCGCACCCATCGGGTCGGACCTATTCATGGAGCGCGAGATCTCAAAGCACGTTACTCGTTACAGCCTCTCCTCAAATCTCTGTTAACCCGAGAGGATAATCATGCAGCTCACCACCTACTGCGGACCTGCTTTGGTTTATTTCTTATAAACTACTTCCTACGTGTAGTTCCCCCTCATTCCACTCTTAATGGTTTGAACTGAATTCGACACTGCTGTTGAAGACACGCTGATGGAGTCGATGGGAGAAGTTCTGGACACCGACACTTTTGTGGAATTACAACATCCTATTACGCCCTTTCGACCCCGCAAGCCAACATTTGGCATTGGGCTCCGCTCCGCTAAGCTCACTGCGGCGGCTGCCTTCGTTTCCTCCGTATCAGTCACGCGCACCCTGTGATCTACCCTTCTCCATGTGCTACCGAACATGGATTTCCAATCGTACACATCCGTAGCTCGGGCACATGATGAGTGGAAGACACAAGTGGCACCCGACAAGGTTGTCCAGTTGACTGCTATCGAGTCAGAGAAGGAGGAATGATTGGGTAGTTTAGTTCGTCGTCTGACACTTCTAGCGAGGGGAATCTAAACGGAGTTTACGGGAAGTAGTTTGGGCAAGGGCAGTCAGCTCGCCCAGTTGAGGAAAAGGCCATTGACGCCATGCGAAAGGGGGATGAGAGGACCGCGGCATTCCGAGCGCGGTCGTCAGTGGATGGTTGCAAAGACTAGCTTTCTTGCCAACCTTATACAGATATGGGGTACCTACATCTCGGACCGCAATTACAAGTTATGGTTGCAGTTCTATTGCAGGGAATCACTCTTTCCTCCCGTTTCAAAATGCCAAAAAGGAGGGATGCACGACACTCATGAATAACTGCGGTGACACACGACACTCTTAGATCATTGCCATGACCACGCGCTGTACTGTGCCTACGGATCCACCCGTGGGTGGCTGCAAGACTCGCAAAAACTGTTATTTGCCGCAGACCTCTCCAAACCCGCCCGACACCCTGTCCCCGAGACCCCATATTGCGGGCATGCATTTCGCCCGGACATCAAGGCGCTTGGAAAGAATGGGGCACGGACTGTTATGAGATAACCATCATCCATCCCTTGAACCCCGCCCGCCTCCCCTCCCAGGCGCGATGCCCTCTCAAGCCCCTTAACCATGCCTGCTTTGGCAAGGACACTCGCTTTGCCAGATTGATACCGTCAAAGTGTCCTGAGCATCGCTTCATTGTCCTTCCACTTTCCACGTTGGGGGCTGGCACCCGACTGCTCGGGACTTCGCCAACCGGATTGCAACTGGCATTGCCGCACGGGCAGCTGTTCCGATTGCTGATGCGTGCCAAACAATGTCCGCTCGTCACGCGGCGAGACTCCTTCAGAATAACGCCAGTTGTTTGTTGGATGGGGTTTCGAGGGACACCTAAGAAGTAGAAGAAGACTTTAAAAATCAGGAAAGGGGGGGCCTAGCGGCCCTCAAAGGGGGAAAAATCTATCCGAGCCAGGAGCGGTTGATTCGTCGTCGGTTGATTGCGACAGAATTTCGTTGTTGTATGAGCGAGCTGATAATCGTGAACAAGCGATCGCGCTCGAAAGCAGGGCTACTGCCTTTCCGTAGAGCGATGTACTCAGCAATTCTGGACAGACCTTGTTCGGCACCGGGACCGGCAGACCCGTATATATGGAAAGCTATTGGGTGGAAGTCGATACGTAGTTCGGCGCAGAGGTGGCCATAGCGGAGAGATTTCGCGCGCTCAGATGCAGTAAGGGCAGCGAGGGGCGTGTGGATCCGCTGTTGGGCGTATGGAGCAGAGTGGGGGCTGATGAAATTGACGTCGTAGCCCTGCGGCACGGGGGAGAACTGGTCATCATCGATGTACATGTCGGGGCGGTGGCGGGAGTTGGAGGGTAGGGGCAAGTCTTGCGGGAAGGTCCATTCCCGGAAAGGGCGAATCCCAATTGATAAGCGCGATGCCTCGGAAATGAGGCGGTCGCGAACACAATTGTGGCGCCGAATGGAGCCGTCGGCGCAGGGACAGACAGAGGCGTGGTGTCTGTAGGAATCCAGGGTGGGGACAGTGCGGAAGTGGGCGGCAGCGCAATAGGTGCGGGGTTGTCTGCCAGAGAAGATGGGGACACCAAGACGGAGGCAAACCATGTTTCGCCAGACTTCAGGAGCGGCCCGGGTACAGAGATGGCTCTGCGGGAGGTTGTGAAAGGGACGGGAGGCGTGGAAAGAAGCGGCGGAAGCTAGGCGGCGGAGTAGCCGGGAGTCTTCGGGGGAGAAGAGGTCGACGGAAGAGAGAAGTTTGGCGCGAAGCGCCTTTGAGATCTCAGCAGTAGCGGTTGTCTGGATGTCAGACAGGCCGGGGGAAGAAGAGGTGCAGAGGCCAGCAAGGACGGCGGAGGGGGAGAAACTGTCGGGGAGGCTGTATTTGGCCCGGATAGAAGTGAGAGACGTTGAGATCAAGGGCGAGACGTCGAAGCAATCACCGAGGAGGAGGCGAAGAAGTGGGTAGGAGGAGAGAACAGAGCCAGCGTAGCATGCCTTTGCCATGGTTTCGGTTAGGGGCAGTCCGAGCCCTCCCATACGGAGTGGAAGCTGGGCGGTGAGCCAGGCACTTTCTGGGAGACGACGGTGCATGTCCTCGAACAACCTTCGCATTCCAGAGTCAAAGGTTTGGGCTCCGGAAAGAGTGAGATGCGGCGGGGTGCAGCGAAGAACATAGATCAGGTGACAGGAACTGGCACAGTGTCTGAGTAGTTGGTAGCCCAGTTGAGGGTCATTCAATCCGGAGATGCGCTACCAAACCTCGGAAATGGCATGTACGCGGGGGGCAAGAAAAGACTGGCAGTTTTAGGGGTGCCGATTGGGGATCCGAGGACTGTCACGGAATTGTGGGAAAGTATCGTGCAGGGTATGGCACACCGAAGGGACGTGGGGAGGGGATCCGGGCCAGGACACCATAGCGTTGTTTTCGCCATGTTCATAGAGAACCCGAGTGGCTTTCCACGATCTGAGATGAAGCGGAGAACCTACGAAGCGAGTTTGACAGGGGCGATGACGGTACCGTCGTCGGCGAACCAAGCGTTTAGGCGTATGGCGGGAAAGCGTAACGATTGCTGGGTGACCAATGGACGGATGCCAAGGGCGAACAGGATGCTTCCGAGCGGATCTCCCTGGTGGGTGCCTGTGCGACTGTGCAGGATGTGTGAACCGAACATGAGGGTGGAATCACCTCCATACAAGTAGTGCACAAACCGGGCGAGGTCGGGGATATGGTTGGCCGTCTCGAGCAGAATGTTGTCACGCTCGATGTTGTTGAACGCGTTTGACGAGTCAATTTGAAGGAGAGCGAAGCTGGCGCTGTCAGGGCGGGTGGAGAGAACCCGTGTCGCATGAATGATGGCTTCTGTTCCGTGGCGGACTCCGGCGGCGACCTGGTGAGGATGGAAATAAGAGACGACGGTGGGTTGTGTCGACAAGCGCCGAACGACGAGGCGGCAGATGAGGCGTCGGGGAACGTACCCATGGCGATGGGGCGGAGACTGTCGCCGCGGGCCTCTGGGATGCCTAGTAGGGTAGCCCCGGCGAAGAGATGACGGAGCTCAGTTGGGAGTCGGCCGTCCACGGCAGAGTTCACAAAGATTGTGAGCTGATACAGGGCGGAGCGATCTGCGGTATCACCACTTGGTGCATGGGAGAGAGATTTGAAGACGGATGGGCGGAGGCCGTCGGGGCCCGGAGAGCTGTGGTGTGGTAGGAAGGCGAGCTGACGGCGAACCTCGGCCTCCGTAAAGACAAAGGCGGGGGGCAGCAAGTGGCGCGGAGTTGAGGTAACCGGGACACTTGGACGTTGAAGACATAAGGGTTATGTCTTAGGGAGTATTCTTGGTTCTCAGAATTATTCGAGAATATTAAGTTCGTTCTAGAACTTCCTTATTGATCTAGGACGTGTACTGCTTTCTCATTTGGGTTTTTCTTTATTTCGTTTATTCTTGCTACTATTGGTTATTCGCTATATTGATTCTATTGATGTCTGATGTTCGGATGCAGTATCATCATGTATCACCATGGTTTAGTTCAAGAGCACATTATCAAGTGACAAGTACGAAATCTCGTTCTGGCACTTGTTCGTTGTGATTCTTTTTCGTCACTGGGACTTATGTATGTGTGCATTTGCGTTTATAATACTATATCTCACTTTATTCTGTAGATAATGCCCCTGCAAATAGTTAGGCATTTGTGTTCCGTGGTTTCTGCAGGTTTACATGGACAAGAGTTGTATAAGTATCTATCTTCTTGTGGTAAAGTGGAGGACACACAACAAGAACGAAAAAAAAGGATCAAATCGAATGTTTTCTTTTTCTTTCCTAAGCTCTTCTCTATAGAACGTCTTTGGCCCTCCTCTAACGGGTTATGGGCCCAGCTTGTAACCTCTAGATTATAATTGATCACAGCTCTAATCAGCATGGACGATTCAAGGAAGATAGACAAGTTTCTAGGCAAGCCGGGAGAGGACTTTCAGATTTGGAAGACGAGAACTGTGGCGGCACTGGCTGCTAAGGAGGCGTTGGAGGTCGTAACAAGCAATGTCGTGGACGAAGCTACAGAAGAGAACCCTTTGTCAAGTGAGGACCAGAAGGTCGTGGACCAGGCCCGGGCAGTTTTAATCCAAGGGCTAGGTGATAAGCCTTTAAGAATGTGTATGGCTTATGTTGAGAACCCTTTCATCATGTGGAAGAAGCTGCAGGAAAGGTATTCTGTAACTAACGTTGTAACGAAGGTACAGTTACAGACCCGCTTGTCTCAGCTATCCTATAATGGCCAGATAATGTCCGACTACATCGACAATTTTGAAGAAGTGTTCAATCGATTGGCCGGAATGGATTCTGCTGAGAATGAAGATATGCGGGTAGCTATGCTCCTTGCATCCTTTGGTGATAAGGCTAGATCACCCTATGGTAACGTGATTTCATCAATGCAGACTGTAGACGATCAACTGACGTGGGAAATAGTGACCTCCCGTCTGCTTCAAGAATTTGACGAGAAGACTTGGCAACAACGCGGAGCTAGCAGGCAAAGGTCAAACCCGTTCAGTGATGCCCTGCTCACACGTCCCACTGGAAGGAGTACCATGGTGAGAGGTCGAGGAGGAAGAGGTGGCTATCAGCAAAGTCAGGAACGTCGTCGATGTTACAGGTGCGGTAGGATCGGTCACATTTCGAGAAATTGTCAGAACGGTATCAAAGATGGATCTAGATTGAGACAAACCGGAGGTTTTGAGTCTGCATATCAGGCCTCATCAAGTCAATCAAGACTACTTATAGCGAATACTGAGAGGCCGTTTTCGGTTGGAAGGGACCTTGTTGTGTTCATTGTGGACTCCGGTGCTAGCGAGCACATGTGTAAGGATGAGACAATAATGTCCATCCTACATCGTATTCCTCCCCAAGATGTCCGTCTGGGAGACGGTTCGATAATCACAGCCGAATTCAAGGGTGATGTTCTTCTAAATGTTAGGGCTAACTCCAACAGATTTGGTCAAGTCGAAATAGCTGAAAGATTGCTAACATTACGAAATGTCTTACTTATTCCTGATCTACACTTCAACCTTATGTCAATCTCCAAGTTGTCCAACGAAGGATATGATTTACACTTTGTAAAAAGAGGATGTTCAGGTAGGAAGGATGGTTTGCTGGTTTTTCACGGTATTAAGAATGATGAGCTGTATTGGATTGGTGGTGAGAAAGCAGAGCAAATTAATTTCGCTAACACTGCTACGAGTGTTGATCCAGTACAACGTTGGCATGAGAGACTTGAACATGCCAACAGCAGCGATATTTGAAGGCTAATGCGGCATGACGCTGTGACTGCATTACAGTTGAATGATCGTTTGTTGGATAATAGCGGATGCCCAGGCTGCACCGCTGGTAAGATGTCTCGAACAATCTCTAAGGCAAGGAGTACTGGAGCATCAAGTGTTGGTGAAGTTATCCACTCTGACGTATGCGGACCTATGTCAAGAGAGTCAATCGGCGGAAAAAGGTACTTTGTAACATACATTGACGAATATTCTAATTTCTTATATGTTGCAGTACTTGCAAGAAAGTCTGATGTGTTCCAGTCATTTCGTAGATTCTACCTATGGTTTGAGCGGAAGTTCTCATGTTCAATCAAGCGGATACACTCTGATGGAGGGGGCGACTTTTTAGGACTGCGTGGATTTCTTGAGAGTCGAGGTATTGAATTCAGCATATCTCCACCATACTCTCCCAATCAGAACGGGGTTGCAGAACGTATGAATAGAACTATTCTAGAATCAGCACGTTCTATGCTTATCCATGCACATCTACCAAAGCAATATTGGGCAGAGGCAGTAACATTCGCCGCTCATGTACGCAACCGTCTGTTCGCTCCAAGGAATGCCACAAAGACTCCATATGAACTTGCTAGAGGTTTTAAACCTCGCGTCGACCACATTAAGGGTTTGGATGTCTTTGCTGGGTCTTTATTCCTAAGCAGAAACCGAGGAAGCTGGACGCTAAGGCTGAGAAGGGGTTATTACTCTACTGTAATGAAAACTCGCAGTACAAGGTTTGGATACACAGTAGGCACTCTGTTGTTGTGGCTCGTCACGTGATATTCCACGAATACCAGTTTCCAGGGAGGACATGGTTTGCGCACCACCCAGATCTAGTCGAACCGGTTCCCGATAACTTGCCTGAAGACCCTGAGGTTCCTCTTACCCGCGTTGATACACTAAGAGCAAATGAACTCGAACAGCAACAACAGCAAGGAACAGAACCAGAGGAGGTGCGAGAGGTTATCGATGTTGATAATCAAGAAAATGACTCTGACTTTAGCATAGACCTGGACGCTTTGACCTATATACCGCCACCACCTGCTGACGGAGATCAAATCGAAGCTGAGGATGGAAGCGGACCGGAAGAAGATGGACCAGGTAGCGGTGACTTGGAGGGAAACAATGGAGGCACAGCAGACGAGGATGCATCAGGAGCGGAACAAAACGGTGACAGTAATCAGCGGTATCCACGTCGAAACAGGCAAGCGACAGACTTTTACTCCCCAACCATGGCTAATGTTTCCCTCATTGATATTGAACCAAACAATGTTGCAGAGGCATTGTCGTCTCCTGATGCAAAGTACTGGCGCGAGGCAATACGTTCCGAACTTGATTCACTAAACAAACATCAGACTTGGGTCCCTGCCAACCAGCCAAAGGACTGTAAGCCATTTCAGACTAGGTTCACATTCGTACGGAAACTAAGAGAGGACGGCTACGTCGATAGGTATAAGGCACGTTTGGTCGCTCGCGGATTTATGCAGGGCCCTGTCCATGATGTCTACTCCCCAGTCGTTGACTTTTCTTCAGTGAGAATTGCTTCGACAGTTGCAGTACAGAGAGGCATGATCATCAGATAGCTTGATGTACGCACAGCATTTCTCAATGGGAAAATTGACTCCGTTGTTTATGTCACTCCCCCGACAGGTTTGGAAGCAATGAGCATTACACTTTGTAGTGCTGAGGAGGTCCTTAAGCTACAAAGAGGTCTTCATGGTCTGAAACGATCCGCGAAGCTATGGCACGAACGCTGGTTGCAAGTGATGCAAAAATTGGCTTCACACCGCTCAGAGCTGATAAGTGCATATTTGTTCATGAAAGTACTTGGCTTTTGCTATATGTAGATGACATCATAGTCATCAGTTCTTCCGAAGACAAGCAAAGGACGCAGTTAGGTTAATACAGTCACACCTTGACGTGAAGGACTTGGGTAACCTAAATCACTTCCTTGGTATTTCCTTCATACGACACAAAACCGGCGCTTACCTTTCGCAGTCACGGTATGTGGAAAAGATACTTCGAAGGTTTGGACTCAAGGACTGTAAGGCAGTTAAGACTCCCATGTGTACAAAGCTTGTTGTACGAGACAACTCGGTAAGCTGCGATCATACGCTATACAGTGAAATGATCGGTGCCCTACTCTATCTTTCAACGAGAACCAGACCAGACATTTGTGCATCGGTTTCGATACTCGCCCGTCATGTTTCTGACCCAAAGGAGGAGCACATGGTAGCAGTCAAGCGAGTCTATCGCTACCTACGTGGTATACAGGACCTTTCTCTGTCAATCGATGACAAGGTTGGGAGGCTCATAGCCTATGCGGACGCGGACTGGGCTGGTGACTCTTCTGACAGAAAATCAACTTCTGGCTTTTTGGTTCAGCTCGGCTCTACAACCATCACTTGGCGCACTGCTAAACAACATTTAATTGCTCTTTCGAGTGTTGAAGCAGAGTTTATATCGCCTTTTGATGCTTGCAAAGAACTTGTTTGGATACGACAGCTTCTATCTGAGCTCAACTTTGAACTGAAGGACCCAACTGTATTACATCAAGATAATCAGGGTGCCTTGAAGTGGGAAGCAGAACGGGTTCGAAACGCAAAACAAGTTTCAATTCGTCGGAATTATGTCAAGGATCTCATTCGATCAGGTACAGTTGCTATCAGATTCTGCCCCACATCCGAGATGGTTGCCGATTTGTTGACCAAACCTTTACAGGGTCAACTTCATCAGCGACACTCAACATCACTTGGTCTTCAGTCATTCCATTCCTCTAACCAAGAATAAGAAGGCGCGTTGAAGACATAATGGTTATGTCTTAGGGAGTATTCTTGGTTCTCAGAATTATTCGAGAATATTAAGTTCGTTCTAGAACTTCCTTATAGATCTAGGACGTGTACTGCTTTCTCATTTGGGTTTTTCTTTATTTCGTTTATTCTTGCTACTATTGGTTATTCGCTATATTGATTCTATTGATGTCTGATGTTCGGATGCAGTATCATCATGTATCACCATGGTTTAGTTCAAGAGCACATTATCAAGTGACAAGTACGAAATCTCGTTCTGGCACTTGTTCGTTGTGATTCTTTTTCGTCACTGGGACTTATGTATGTGTGCATTTGCGTTTATAATACTATATCTCACTTTATTCTGTAGATAATGCCCCTGCAAATAGTTAGGCATTTGTGTTCCGTGTTTTCTGCAGGTTTACATGGACGAGAGTTGTATAAGTATCTATCTTCTTGTGGTAAAGTGGAAGACACACAACAAGAACGAAAAAAAAGGATCAAATCGAATGTTTTCTTTTTCTTTCCTAAGCTCTTCTCTATAGAACGTCTTTGGCCCTCCTCTAACGTTGGAGAGGGATGCAGGGAAGCAAGGAGGGATTTTTTATGGAGAGTAGCCGGTGCCGATGAGGTGGTAGAGCATGGGGCGGCGAAGGCCTTAGCGAGGGCCCCCTGCTGGATAAAGCGGCGGCAGCGGGTGGTGGGAGAGGGGTGGGAATGGGAAGTGGATGGCAATGGGGAACCGAAGGCGTCAAGTGCATCTGAGTAGAGCGTTTGCCAGCGTCCTTCCAGGGCCATGGAGATGCGGGATCGGAGAAGCCGGTGGACGGAGGCGCGGTTGCGATTACGGGGTTCCCGCCGGCCGTTTTTCCGAAGGACCAGCTTACCAACTAAGAAGAGACGGGTGAGGCATTCCACGCGATATGCAGGGGAGTGTGCGTGGATGTAGGCATGCAGAAGGCAATAAAAGAGATTTTGAAAATTGGAACGCAGAGAATTGGGTAAGTAGGAGATGGACGGGATCGGAAGTTGAATGATGGAGAGGAAGGAGGGACAAGATTCGGAGTGGTAACTGGCGGTCGGCAGGTATGAAGGTTCCACGCGAGGCCGACTGGTCATCGTCCATAGACTCCGGAATCGGAACGTGTTCAAGTACGGAGTATCCGGCGCCCGCGGGCGGGGCAACAGGGGCCGGGTGGGGCGAAGGTACGGTAGAGGCATCTGGAGATGAAGCACCAGCCCGCGTCACTAGTGTAAACCCATCAGCATCAATCGGAGTGGGGGGGACACGTCGGCGCTTAGTCGAGGCGACCGGGGATGGGGGGAGGAAGGTGGGTGATGAGAAGTGGCAAAGGAGGCGTCTTGACAAAGAGTGTTGTAAACCACCGATTCCATTTCGCGGAGAGCGTGAGCGAAGGCAGGTGCGTGGTACCACTGGCAGGAGGAGGATTCCAGGGGAGCGATTTCGGAGCGAAGGCCAGGAAAAACGGAGAGAAGTTGGGGCGGTGGAAAGTCTGTAGGGAGGTCGAGCATTGCGGAGAAATCCAGGGTTGGAGGCACCTAAGACCACAACTAAACTGTAAAGACACCCAAAACTTTCGTCGCATTTTGGCGAAAAATTAAGATGTACTGGTAGTCATCCTGTAGGATATTCCGGACCACAACCGGCCATATCTTTAAATTGTTAAAGAATTTCACATTTCCCCTCCCTTCCTCCGGTGCCCAGTTACTTTGGTGCAGGAGCCTGCTTCCGCTTTTAAGCTATCCTGGACAGTATAGTACAACTGCGCGAGATCTGGTACGATACAACCCGATAGTGTTCATTTCGTTTGCTTTTTCCTCTTTTGCGCATTTTTTTTGAAATTGGGGGTTAATTTACTGTGGTAGATATGTGGGTTGGTACCCAGTAAATTTGTACCGGAGCGTAGATACCGTATATTGACCAAGCCATTTGCGAAACCGTACAATGCATCGAAAACTGTAGATGGCACTCCAATCTACCAAAAGGTGGAAGGGAGGTCAGCCAGCAAACAAGCGGCATTGGAGGTTACTGTCATTGCGGAGTGCCGCTGTAAAAGAATGCATCTAACCTTCGAAAACCGTTCCATTGCGCGAGTGAGAACAGTTCTCGCGAGTTCCTTGACGACGGAGAACGCCGCCGGATGCCATCCTCCAAGCGTTGAGATGGGAACAGGAACCAGCCTGTTTCTCCCGGGCAGTTCAGCAAGGAACCCTTGGTATTTCCGCTGCTTCTCTGCGTGGGCTGCGTTGAGGCTTGTGAGTGGGTTGAAAGCCCTGGCTCTTGCGTGAGACGGAGCGAGCGGGTTGACAAAGGTTACGTCGAAATAATCCGTGCCACCGACGGCTCCCATCGCCCTGATATCCGGCCTTGTCCTGTTTTGGCAGTGTAAACGAGGTTCAATGGAAGGACGTCAGGCGGCTCTTGCGAGATCGTTCCCCAGTAAAGTCACCTGGTTGTTGTGGCGAGTATTCCGCTCGCAGCCAAAGCGACGATGTAGCAAGTGGTCCCCGTAGATATCCAGAATTTCAGGACACCCTGCTTTTGGGCAAGGGGTACCTGGGGCGAATAAAGGGGTTTGCCAAAAGTACTGGAACCACACGGAGAAGTCTTTGCACTTGATTTGCGTCCTCAATCCTGGGCAAGCTGCACAGTAGACCCAGCCTTTGGCTCCGGGGAGGGACATGCTAGCGCGGAAGGCGAGGGTGCGGATGTTTCCGAGCGGCAAGGCTTCTTGCGCAGCCATATGAATTGCGTCTATTAGCTTCTTCTGCGATGGTGGGTTAGAGGAGCAGAAATTGCTAAACGGAATTCGTTCTGAGGGTCGACAAGAGGCGCTCCCTGTGGCAAAGGCGGCTGTAGCATCCTCGTACTGTGTCAGGTCTTGAACACAGGACGGCAAAGACTTCTCGCATAACTGCTGCGTCGCGGCGCTAGACGCAAGAAACGAAGCGGCGGTGACATCTCGCGCAGAGGTGAGGCCGATTCCCAAGGTCGGCTTCTTCTCCTGTAGTGGCTTAACGGGCAGTTGCAGCTCCTTGAATATAGAGTTGTCTAGCATTCCACCCGCTAAAGTACGGCAGCAGTTCTCGATTAAGCTGTCGAAATATTCAGCCCCTTTCCACGTGCAGGAGGGAGGCACAACTCGCAAGAGGTATCCCACTTTCCAAACCCCAAAGCAATAACCTAGTAGTTGGAATGAAGTTTGTGCGTCCTCGATTTCCATGACCGCATTAAGTAAAGGCTCAAGGGAGTGTACATGGTCCAAGAAGTATTGTTCCATGAACGTTTGGGAGCCGACTGGCGCGTTTAAAACCAAAGTCCCAGCACTGTATTCCTGCCGCATATCAGAGGGGTATGCGGACTGAACCGACGCGGAGAGGGCAGTGCGCATTTACCTCAGCCGGCTAGCGGGGTTGTTCTTCTGCAAACTGTCCAAAGGCTATGAGTCATATAGAGTTCTTTTCAAACCACTTGGTAGGATCTCCGTTATAATTAATGGGGCGTATTTACCAACTGGAAAGTAGCTGATACTCCAGTCAACAAGAAGGTTGCTACGGAGGTGACCATCAAAGGGAGGGAATTGGGGTACTTTACTGATTAGGGATGCAGGACGGCTACTTTCCGAAGAATAGGGGGGACAGGTCAGTGTATTAGAGTGTCTGAAAATGAGGCCGTGTCATGAGGTACGACCTCACAGGGCTGATGTGAGGCCAGCCTTAAGCCATGCTGCGTTGGACCAAAACGTCGCCACAGCGTAGCAGCGTCTCGTTAAAGCATCACAGTGACTGGAATGCGAGAAACTACGTGGACGTTTATTTTTTCGAACTGAAGAGTCGGCAGGGAATGTGGTTTCATAACGGCATTTTAGTTTACCTAGGCGGCGTCCGTCTTCACGGGGCTAGGAGGTCCTACTGGGGCCGCCCTGAACTGGTTCGCTTACCATTCGCTACACTTGGCCCCGATTCCACTTACCATACTCTAAAGTTTCCTAGCGATATCCTGCAATACCACTTCTGCCAGCCCCTTTCATTCGGCCTTCATTCTATTCGTGCGTGCTCGTTGCATCTTCCCTCTTTTTAGATGCGCCGGTGTTGGCAGTAATGCTTACATCAGAGCGGAGACCGGTACGGCTTATCGGATGACGAGGTCTCTTCCGGGCACTCATGTCCTTCCTTGGAGGTGTTCGGTTGTCATCTGCATTGCCTCGCGAAGCATGCATTGCGCTACTGCCTACACGAGAATTTCTGCGCGGCAAATTCGAGGGACTAGGTCCTGTCGTCCTCTTTTTCCAAACGTTGTTGTTTCGATGGACAGGCCACGTAGATCCGTCCGCGATGGTTACGAAGAATAAATCTGGGGGGCGACTGAGTCCACGCGTCCTGAGTAGAAAGTGTCGAAGCCGGAAAACCAAATTTCGACTTCATCACCAACTTCTGGGAGTTGTGTGTTTCCAGTCATTGCAACGCACCGATATGGGAAAGGAAATTAGAAAGCGGAAGCAGGTGGAGCGCAACAACGGGAAGGGGAATTATTGTAACCTCTCGGGGGAAAGAAGAAAATCTTGGGGCGTGTGGATATTTAGAGGGGGTTGGAAGGGCGGGCAGGATGTGAGGAGTTGATTCCAGAGGAAAAAACAAAACTCGGGGTACGTTGAAACAGTTTTATGAAACAATTGTATTTTTAGTACGGATTACAGAATAAAACTGCCGATGGTTTCGATTGGCGCATCGTCTTCGCCGAGGTCATGATCAATCTATGTGGCCACACATGGCCCAGTAACGATATAATTGGGCCAAGCGGCCGCGCATGGGCCGAGTAACGACGGCCAAGCGGCGATGTTTTAGGAAAAGTCGATATGCAAAGTACTGTACAATATAAAATGTTCTGCAGCCTTCCTCTACCACTTCACACCTTGAACCCCAGTAAGCTACTCTGCAACGTCTTCGCGCTCACCTCTCGCACAGACCTCCCAAATTCAAACTCTAAAAACATGAAATCCCTCGCTGACGAACCCCTACTTACTAATACCCGCCTCCGCCTTTCCGCGGTTTACATTACGAGCAGAACAAACTTAAAAATCCGTCTCAACTTCCACTAGGCCCGGAAGTGAAGAAGAGAAGCTCGTGTTGGAGAATGACTCATATGCAATGAGCACCAAGGATTGACAAGTAACCATTGCTACAGTAGTGCAATTTAAAATGCACAACATAATTTACTCCTTGACAATTAGTAGTGTAAGTCAGCCTGATTATTTCGTTTTGAAGTGCATTGTATCCGCGAGAGTATGCTGCATTTGAGAGAGTGCATTTTCAAAGAACAAATTCTTTGGATAAGGAATACAAGACGCAGTACTTACCACATGATTCGACACATTCGAAGTAAAAGCAACGGCCCGACAAAAGCACGATCAACACACACATCATAAAACTGTTTGGCTGCTGTACATCAGCTATTTTTCATTTTATGTTTTGTGTGGATTATTCTTGAAAGATATATTTGATCTATCCCAAAGCTTTCCAGACGACCACAATTGACTCAAAAAGTTGTGCCAACACAGTTATGGGAAGGAACCCCCAGAAGTACCTCGTCGAAGTGGGAAGGGCGTAGGCCTGAGCAGCCAGGGGCCGACCACATCTTCCATAGAATAAAATTATCCATATTTTCCCCCTCCCTTCCACAAAGAGGTCATGTAGCAGACTGGAGCCTGCATTACAGTGACAAGATGCAGACAATCATTACAGTGAGGCACAAGTGCACCACAGATATTACCATCGATTGCATTACATACAATTAGTTCTCCTCGCTGTCGGTCAGCATTTACTCGATTCAGACACTGTCGGTTAGCATCAAGAATAAAACCACACAAAACATAAAATGAAAAATAGCTGATGTACAGCAGCCAAACAGTTTTATGATGTGTGTGTTGATCGTGCTTTTGTCGGGCCGTTGCTTTTACTTCGAATGTGTCGAATCATGTGGTAAGTACTGCGTCTTGTATTCCTTATCCAAAGAATTTGTTCTTTGAAAATGCACTCTCTCAAATGCAGCATACTCTCGCGGATACAATGCACTTCAAAACGAAATAATCAGGCTGACTTACACTACTAATTGTCAAGGAGTAAATTATGTTGTGCATTTTAAATTGCACTACTGTAGCAATGGTTACTTGTCAATCCTTGGTGCTCATTGCATATGAGTCATTCTCCAACACGAGCTTCTCTTCTTCACTTCCGGGCCTAGTGGAAGTTGAGACGGATTTTTAAGTTTGTTCTGCTCGTAATGTAAACCGCGGAAAGGCGGAGGCGGGTATTAGTAAGTAGGGGTTCGTCAGCGAGGGATTTCA
The DNA here is from genome assembly GCA_002205965.3 of Kappaphycus alvarezii. NCBI lineage: Eukaryota > Rhodophyta > Florideophyceae > Gigartinales > Solieriaceae > Kappaphycus > Kappaphycus alvarezii. Next base: position 136,773 of record NADL03000704.1, on the reverse strand, counting down.
TGTTTTTAGAGTTTGAATTTGGGAGGTCTGTGCGAGAGGTGAGCGCGAAGACGTTGCAGAGTAGCTTACTGGGGTTCAAGGTGTGAAGTGGTAGAGGAAGGCTGCAGAACATTTTATATTGTACAGTACTTTGCATATCGACTTTTCCTAAAACATCGCCGCTTGGCCGTCGTTACTCGGCCCATGCGCGGCCGCTTGGCCCAATTATATCGTTACTGGGCCCATGTGTGGCCACATAGATTGATCATGACCTCGGCGAAGACGATGCGCCAATCGAAACCATCGGCAGTTTTATTCTGTAATCCGTACTAAAAATACAATTGTTTCATAAAACTGTTTCAACGTACCCGAGTTTTGTTTTTTCCTCTGGAATCAACTCCTCACATCCTGCCCGCCCTTCCAACCCCCTCTAAATATCCACACGCCCCAAGATTTTCTTCTTTCCCCCGAGAGGTTACAATAATTCCCCTTCCCGTTGTTGCGCTCCACCTGCTTCCGCTTTCTAATTTCCTTTCCCATATCGGTGCGTTGCAATGACTGGAAACACACAACTCCCAGAAGTTGGTGATGAAGTCGAAATTTGGTTTTCCGGCTTCGACACTTTCTACTCAGGACGCGTGGACTCAGTCGCCCCCCAGATTTATTCTTCGTAACCATCGCGGACGGATCTACGTGGCCTGTCCATCGAAACAACAACGTTTGGAAAAAGAGGACGACAGGACCTAGTCCCTCGAATTTGCCGCGCAGAAATTCTCGTGTAGGCAGTAGCGCAATGCATGCTTCGCGAGGCAATGCAGATGACAACCGAACACCTCCAAGGAAGGACATGAGTGCCCGGAAGAGACCTCGTCATCCGATAAGCCGTACCGGTCTCCGCTCTGATGTAAGCATTACTGCCAACACCGGCGCATCTAAAAAGAGGGAAGATGCAACGAGCACGCACGATTAGAATGAAGGCCGAATGAAAGGGGCTGGCAGAAGTGGTATTGCAGGATATCGCTAGGAAACTTTAGAGTATGGTAAGTGGAATCGGGGCCAAGTGTAGCGAATGGTAAGCGAACCAGTTCAGGGCGGCCTCAGTAGGACTCCTAGCCCCGTGAAGACGGACGCCGCCTAGGTAAACTAAAATGCCGTTATGAAACCACATTCCCTGCCGACTCTTCAGTTCGAAAAAATAAACGTCCACGTAGTTTCTCGCATTCCAGTCACTGTGATGCTTTAACGAGACGCTGCTACGCTGTGGCGACGTTTTGGTCCAACGCAGCATGGCTTAAGGCTGGCCTCACATCAGCCCTGTGAGGTCGTACCTCATGACACGGCCTCATTTTCAGACACTCTAATACACTGACCTGTCCCCCCTATTCTTCGGAAAGTAGCCGTCCTGCATCCCTAATCAGTCAAGCACCCAATTCCCTCCCTTTGATGGTCACCTCCGTAGCAACCTTCTTGTTGACTGGAGCATCAGCTATTTTCCAGTTGGTAAATACGCCCCATTAATTAAACGGAGATCCCACCAAGTGGTTTGGAAGGAACTCCATATGACTCATAGCCTTTGGACAGTTCGCAGAAGAACAACGCCGCTAGCCGGCTGGGTAACTGCGGAAAAGAGGAAAGAACAAAACGAAATGAACACTATCGAGTTGTATCGTAGATCTCGCGCAGTTGTAGTATACTGTCCAGGATAGCTTAAAAGCGGAAGCAGTCTCCTGCACCAAAGTAACTGGGAAACGGAGAAAGGGAGGGGAAATGTGAGATGCTTTAATATTTGAAAGATATGGTCGGTTGTGGTCCGGAATATCCTACAGGGTGACCAGCAGTACATCTTATTTTTTCGCCAAAATGCGGCGAAAGTTTTGGGTGTCTTTACAGTTTAGTTGTGGTCTTAGGTGTCGCTCGAAACCCCTTCCAACAAACAACTGGCGTTTTTCTGAAGAAGTGTCGCCGTGTGACGAGCGGACATTGTTTGGCACGAATCAGCAATCGGAACGGCTGCCCGTGCGGCAATGCCAGTTGCAACCCGGTTGGCGAAGTCCCGAGCAGTCGGGTGCCAACCCCCAACGTGGAGAGTGGAAGGACAATGAAGCGATGCTCAGGACCCTCTGACCCTAGCAATCTGGCAAAGCGAGTGTCCTTGCCAAAGCGAGCATGGTTAAGGGGCTTGAGAGGGCATCGCGCCTGGGAGGGGAGGCGGCGGGGTTCAAGGGATGGATGACGGTTATCTCATAACAGTCCGTGCCCCCATTCTTTCCAAGCGCCTTGATGTCGGGCGAAATGCATGCCCGCAATATGGGGTCTCGGGACAGGTTTTTGGGCGGGTTTGGAGAGGTCTGCGGCAAATATCAGTTTTTGCGAGTCTTGCAGACACCCACGGGTAGATCTGTAGGCACAGTACAGCGGCGTGGTCATCGCAATGATCTAAGAGTGTCGTGTGTCACCGCACTTATTCATGAGTGTCGTGCATCCCTCCTTTTTGGCATTTTGAAACGGAGGAAAGAGTGATACCCTGCAATAGAACTGCAACCATATCTTGTAATTGCGGTCCGAGATGGAGGTCCCCATACCTGTAGTCGGTTGGCACGAAAGCTAGTCTTTTGCAACAATCCGCTGACAACGAGGCTCGGAATGCCGCGGTCCTCTCATCCCCCTTTGGCATGGCGTCAAAGGCCTTTTCCTCAACTGGGCGAGCTGACTGCTGCTGCCCAAACCACTTCCCCTAAACTCCGTTTAGATTCCCCTCGCTAGAAGGGGAAGCTTTGGGTGTTTTAATGATTGAAAAATAAGGTCGGCTGTAATCCCAGATAACATTGGTATGTGAAGGTACGGTCTTGCGAGAAGTGTCAGACGACGAACTAAACTACCCCATCATTCTCCCCCATCCCTGAGTCGATAGCCGTCAACTGGACAACCTTCTCGGGTGCCACTTGTGTCTTCCACTTATCATGTGCCCGAGCTACGGATGTATAAGATTAGAAAGCCGTGTTCGGTAGCAAAGGGAGAAGGGTAGGTCACAGGTTACGCGTGACTCATACGGAGGAAACGAAGGCAGCCGCCGCAGTGAGCTTTGCGGAGCGGAGCCCAATGCCAAATGTTAGCTTTCGGGGCCGAAAGGGCGTAATAGGAAGTTGTAGTTCCCGAGAAGTGTCGGTGTCCAGAACTTCTCCCATCAACTCCCGGCGTGCCTTCAAAAGCAGTGTAGAATTCAGTTCAAACCCTTAAGAGTGGAATGAGGGGGAACTACACATAGGAAGTAGTTTATAAGACATACACCAAAGCAGGTCCGCAGTAGGTGGTGAGCTGTATGATTATCCTCTAGGGTTAACAGGGATTTCAGGAGAGGCTGTAACCAGTAACGTGCTTTGAGACCTCGCGCTCCAGGAATAGGTCCGACCCGATGGTTGCGCGGAGCATGGTTGTCCCGGCGTCATAGTTCTGGCGAAGCTCACATGGGAGAGACTGTAGAACAGGTGTGGCGGGAGCGGGGGGGCACCAGACGGCACACTTTTCCATGCGCAGGTGTACGCCCAAACTCCGCACCTCCGGGGAGGAGAGGACATTTAATGCAGTGCCAATGGCTTCATGGGTGCCAACTATATACCCGTCGTCCAAGTACCACAGCTGAAGGAGTAGAAAAGGCCTCCCTGTGGTTTCGCCCACATTTTCCGGGCGTGTTTTGAGTTCCCGCGTCACTTTTCGCCGCAGCAGCCGTCATGTCCAATGCGGCCTGCTTGATGGCTGGCCTGAAGGTAGCATTTTAGGGAGCGTAGTTCCTTCCCCATTACTGTGTCGGTATACCCTTTTGGAGTTGATTGCGGTTGTCTGGAAAACCATGGGATAGACCGGATATATCTTCCAAGAGTAAAACACCCAAACCTTTTCCCCTCTTTTTGCAGCCCAAGGGAGAATAAAAGTGGACCCAGAGGATCCCCGCGCTGCACGCCTACCACGCTTCGGAGCATATCATCCCCACACCACAGACGACCCGGGTTTACTGCGTACGTGTAATGAACCCAAGTGAAGAGCTCCGGGAATCTCTGCTCTACCCCCTTCAAGAACAAACTGCGGCTGACCAAGTTGAAAGCTTTGAAGGTCAACGGTAAACAATGCTTACTACGCCGATTCGCCATGCTCCGCGTTGCCGTATAGCATATACGGTATCTACGCTCCGGTACAAATTTACTGGGTACCAACCCACATATCTACCACAGTAAATTAACCCCCCATTTTCGCATAGACAACTGCCTAGATCCTCCTGACTTTGATACTCCCAGCTGTAGTGGCTGAAAGTATTTGGAAGCCATATCGGAAATGCGAGTCAGCAAACATCTGCCCACCAAGAGACGTGAGGTCTCACCCACCGCGATCGGTCTGATTCCTCCGTCCGGTTTCAGAAGAGCAGCCTAATCTTCGGGACACCGATCCTGTACGCCGGTATCCACCTCAGACCTCCCTTTCCGTACTGCAATTACGCCAAGATGTGGCTAAAAGTAGCAACGTGGCGCTGGTCACTGACCAGTAATCGGATATATCTTCCAAGAGTAAAACACCCAAACCTTCCCCCTGACCAGTAACGTAAGCCAAAAATTTGACCGCTTGAAAATTTGAGCTTCCTCATGGAGCTTCGTCGTTGCGAATTTCGGATCGGGGATGACGGAAGAGCGGCGCGGGTCTTGCTTTCCTCGCCCATTGCCTAGGAGAAAGTAAGTAGTTTGTCATCAGCCGTGGCTGGGAACTTGGTGGAAACCCTGTCAGTCGGGGCTGGGAGCGGCAGCTTGGAGAGGCCCACACGCCCTTAGCGGAGAGGAAGGAAAACGTGACGAAAGGAGAAGATTTGGAAAAAATTACGTACTGGAAGTTGAGAAAAGGATTGGGGCCGATGGCGGGGTTCTGCCCTCAGTGAGAGGGGAGGGGCTAGGCGCGCACGCTCGCGGATGGGACGGGTCGGTACGGGAAAGGAGGGAGGGGATCAACTGAAGTAGGATTCAAAGAAGATCAGAAAGTTAAGCGTTGGCGCGTCAAAGTTGTCAGACTTCTGCGCGAGGGTGCGGTAAGAGTCGTACGCAGCATTGACAGTTGTTTAGTCATCCGGGGCACAGATGTAGAAATGGTTGGGATCGGCGGATCGAATGATCTAACAGGAACTAGGGAACCCGCCGGCGGAAATTGCAGTACGAAACTGGGACGGGTTGTGAATCTGGAAGGTAGAGGGAGCAGAGCCGCGAACGAAACGCTTCCGATTTCCTCCACAAAGGCTGTGGGTGGCATTGCGAACAGTGCCTGCGAACTTATGCGCTAGGCGAGCGTCAACGAGATTGCGAAGTAAAACCGAGACGACCGACGGGGGGAAGGCGGCGAATAGAATGCGTACGCAAAGGAGCTTGTCCCGCTGGAGCTTTGACCGCTTGCAGATACGGGGCCGGTGCTGTGGCCGCAGGACCTTCGTTATTCAATGTGGCATCGGAGGCGGAGGGAGAGCAGGGTGCGTCAACATCAACGCCGACAAGCGCGTCCAGAATGTTCAAGACAGACCTAATCTGAGGGTTTTTCTGGAAGGACGGCTTCGATCTTTACGAGTTGCACCGTAACTCGTAAAGATCCCCTCCGCATGCTTCTGTCAGAAAATACAGTACGGTACGATACGTACAGTAAATACAGTACGATAATACAGTAGTAATCCAGAGTCTTCATTACACAGACCTGTCCCCTTAGCCTTCGGAAAATAGTCGTTCTGCATCCCTAATCAGTAAAGTACCCCAATTTCCCCCTCCTCGAAATACAGTAGTGTATCTCGCACCAGTGACCGAGTTATCGGAGACAAGCCATTATAGCTGCACGGTATGAGGGCTGTAATGTAAAGATGCAACCTCTCCGCTTTCCAACTCAGCAAATAGCCGGCCAAACGCATTCCACAACCGACCACATCTTCCATACATTAAAATAACCCAAAATTTCCCCTTCCTTCCACAAAGAGGTCAGAACAAATGAACCAATTTTTTGCAGAAATAATTGGAAATAACTGAAACTTTCTGATCTACTTTGGAGCCTACTTCAGTTGATCCCCTCCCTCCCCTTCCCGTACCGACCCGTCCCATCCGGGCGCGTGCGAGCCTAGCCCCTTCCCTTTCAATGAGGGCAGAACTCCGTCCCCGGCCGAACCCTTTTCTCAACTTCCAGTACGTAATTTTTTCCAAATCTTCTCCTTCTATCACGGTTTCCATCCTCTCCGCTAAGGGCGTGTGGATCTCCCCAAGCTGCCGCTCCCAGCCCCAACTGACAGGGTTCCCACCAAGTTCCAAGCTATTTACTGGGTACCAACCCACAAGTCTACCACAGTAAATTAACCCCCAATTTAAAAAAGTTCCAAGCCACGGCTGATGACAAACTACTTCCTTTCTCCTAGGCAATGGGCGAGGAAAGCAAGACCCGCGCCGCTCCTCCGTCATCCCCGATCCGAAATTCGCAACGACAAAGCTCCGCGAGGAAGCTCAAATTTTCAAGCGGTCAAATTTTTGGCTTACGTTACTGGTCAGGGGGAAGGTTTGGGTGTTTTACTCTTGGAAGATATATCCGATTACTGGTCAGTGACCAACGCCACGTTGCTACTTTAGCCACATCTTGGCGTAATTGCAGTACGGAAAGGGAGGTCTGAGGTGGATACCGGCGTAAAGGATCGGTGTCCCGAGGATTAGGCGGCTCTTCTAAGACCGGACGGAGGAATCAGACCGATCGCGGTGGGTGAGACCTCACGTCTCTTGGTGGGTAGATGTTTGTTGACTCGCAGTTCCGACATGGCTTCCAAATACTTTTAGCCACTACAGTTGGGAGTATCAAAGTCAGGAGGATCTAGGCAGTTGTCTATGCTATACGTCAACTTTACGCTGAGCATGGCGAATCGGCGTAGTACGCATTGTTAACCGTTGACCTTCAAAGCTTTCAACTTGGTCAGCCGCAGTTTGTTCTTGAAGGAAGTAGAGCAGAGATTCCTGGAGCTCTTCACTTGGGTTCATTACACGTATGCAGGAAACCGGGATCATCTGTGGTGTTGGGATGATAGGCGCCGAAGCGTGGAAAGGCGTGCAGCACAGGAATCCTCTGTGTCCACTTTTATTCTCCCTTGTACTACAAAAAGTGACGCGGGAACTCAAAACACGCCTAAAAAATGTGGGCGACACTACGGGGAGGCCTTTTCTACTCCTTCAGCTGTGGTACTTGGACGACGGGTATATAGTTGCACCCATGAAGCCATTGGCACTGCATTAAATTTCCTCTCCTCCCCGGAGGTGCGGAGTTTGGGCGTGCACCTGCGCATGGAAAAGTGTGCCGTCTGGTCCCCCCGGCCTTCGCAACACCTGTTCAACAATCTCTCCCATGTGAGCTTCGGCAGAACTATGACACCGGGACAACCATGATCCGCACACCCATCGGGTCGGACCTATTCCTGGAGCGCGAGGTCTCAAAACACGTTACTCGTTTACAAAACTCGTTACTTGATTACAAATACAGAGGACTCCCAACCTTTCCATTACTCGCAGTAAACCAAAACAATTTTCCCTCGTTACTCGTTACAGCCTCTCCTCAAATCTCTCTTAACCCTAGAGGATAATCATGCAGCTCACCACCTACTGCGGACCTGCTTTGGTGTATGTCTTATGAACTACTTCCTTCGTGTAGTTCCCCCTCATTCCACTTTTATCGGTTTGAACTGAATTCGACACTGCTGTTGAAGACACGCTGAGGGAGTCGATGGGAGAAGTTCTGGACACCGACACTTTTGTGGAATTACAACTTCCTACTACGCCCTTTCGACCCCGCAAGCCAACATTTGGCATTGGGCTCCGCTCCGCTAAGCTCACTGCGGGGCTGCCTTCGTTTCCTCCGTATCAGTCGCGCGTACCCTGTGATCTACCCTTCTCCCTGTGCTAACTAACACGGATTTCCAATCGTACACATCCGTAGCTCGGGCACATGATGAGTGGAAGACACAAGTGGCACCCGGCAAGGTTGTCCAGATGACGGCTATCGAGTCAGAGAAGGGAGGAATGATTGGGTAGTTTAGTTCGTCGTCTGACACTTCTAGCGTGGGGAATCTAAACGGAGTTTACGGGAAGTAGTTTGGGCAAGGGCAGCCAGCTCGCCCAGTTGAGGAAAAGGCCATTGACGCCATGCGAAAGGGGGATGAGAGGACCGCGGCATTCCGAGCGCGGTCGTCAGTGGATGGTTGCGAAGACTAGCTTTCTTGCCAACCTGATACAGATATGGGTACCTCCATCTCGGACCGCAATTACAAGATATGGTTGCAGTTCTATTGCAGGGAATCACTCTTTCCTCCCGTTTCAAAATGCCAAAAAGGAGGGATGCGCGACACTCATGAATATCTTCCAAGAGTAAAACACCCAAACCTTTCCTCATGAGTAAGTGCGGGGACACACAACACTCTTGGACCAGTGCGGTGACCCCGCGCTGTGCTGTGCCTACGAATCCACCAGTGGGTGGCTGCACGACTCGCAAAAACTGTTATTTGCCGCAGACCTCTCCAAAGTCGCCCGACACCCTGTCCCCGAGACCCCATATTGCGGGCATGCATTTCACCCAGACATTAAGGCGCTTGGAAAGAATGGGGCATGGACTGTTATGAGATAGCCATCATCCATCCCTTGAACACCGCCCGCCTCCCCTCCCAGGCGCGATGCCCTCTCAAGCCCCTTCGCCATGCTCGGTTTGGCAAGGACACTCGCTTTGCCAGATTGATACGGTCAAAGGGTCCTGAGCATCGCTTCATTCTCCTTCCACTCTCCACGTTGGGGCTGGCACCCGACTGTTAGGGGGGACAGGTTTGTGTATTAGAGAGTCTGAAAATGAGGCCGTGTCATGAGGTATGACCTCACAAGGCTGGTGTGAGGCGAGCCTTAAGCCATGCTGCGTTGGACCAAAACTTCGCCGCAGCGTAGCAGCGTCTCGTTAAAACATCACAGTGACTTGGAATACGGGAAACTACGTGGACGTTTATTTTTTCGAACTGAAGAGTCGGCAGGGAATGTGGTTTCATAACGGCATTTTAGTTTACCCAGGCGGCGTCCGTCTTCACGGGGCTAGTAAGTCCTACTGGGGCCACCCTGAACTGGTTCGCTTACCATTCGCTACACTTGGCCCCGATTCCACTTACCATACTCTGAAGTTTCCTAGCGATATCCTGCAATACCACTTCTGCCAGCCCCTTTCATTCGGCCTTCATTCTATTAGTGCGAGCTCGTTGCATCTTCCCTCTTTTTAGATGCGCCGGTGTTTGCAGTAATGCTTACATCAGAGCGGAGACCGGTACGGCTTATCGGATGACGAGGTCTCTTCCGGGCACTCATGTCCTTCCTTGGAGGTGTTCGGTTGTCATCTGCATTGCCTCGCGAAGCATGCATTGCGCTACTGCCTACACGAGAATTTCTGCGCGGCAAATTCGAGGGACTAGGTCCTGTCGTCCTCTTTTTCCAAACGTTGTTGTTTCGATGGACAGGCCACGTAGATCCGTCCGCGATGGTTACGAAGAATAAATCTGGGGGGGCGACTGAGTCCACGCGTCCTGAGTAGAAAGTGTCGAAGCCGGAAAACCAAATTTCGACTTCATCACCAACTTCTGGGAGTTGTGTGTTTCCAGTCATTGCAACGCACCGATATGGGAAAGGAAATTAGAAAGCGGAAGCAGGTGGAGAGCAACAACGGGGAAGGGGAAGTATTGCAACCTCTCGGGGGAAAGAAGAAAATCTTGGGGCGTGTGGATATTTAGAGGGGGTTGGAAGGGCGGGCAGGATGTGAGGAGTTGATTCCAGAGAAAAAACAAAACGCGGGGTACGTTGAAACAGTTTTATGAAACAATTGTATTTTTAGTACGGATTACAGAATAAAACTGCCGATGGTTTCGATTGGCGCATCGTCTTCGCCGAGGTCATGATCAATCTATGTGGCCACACATGGGCCCAGTAACGATATAATTGGGCCAAGCGGCCGCGCATGGGCCGAGTAACGACGGCCAAGCGGCGATGTTTTAGGAAAAGTCGATATGCAAAGTACTGTACAATATAAAATGTTCTGCAGCCTTCCTCTACCACTTCACACCTTGAACCCCAGTAAGCTACTCTGCAACGTCTTCGCGCTCACCTCTCGCACAGACCTCCCAAATTCAAACTCTAAAAACATGAAATCCCTCGCTGACGAACCCCTACTTACTAATACCCGCCTCCGCCTTTCCGCGGTTTACATTACGAGCAGAACAAACTTAAAAATCCGTCTCAACTTCCACTAGGCCCGGAAGTGAAGAAGAGAAGCTCGTGTTGGAGAATGACTCATATGCAATGAGCACCAAGGATTGACAAGTAACCATTGCTACAGTAGTGCAATTTAAAATGCACAACATAATTTACTCCTTGACAATTAGTAGTGTAAGTCAGCCTGATTATTTCGTTTTGAAGTGCATTGTATCCGCGAGAGTATGCTGCATTTGAGAGAGTGCATTTTCAAAGAACAAATTCTTTGGATTAAGAATACAAGACGCAGTACTTACCACATGATTCGACACATTCGAAGTAAAAGCAACGGCCCGACAAAAGCACGAGCAACACACACATCATCCAATAGTCTGGCTGCTGTACATCAGCTATCTTTCATTTTATGTTTTGTGTGTTTTTATTCTTGAAAGATATATTTGATGAATTAAACATAGAGAAACACAAACACATTTACTAGATTCACTAAAGGTAAAATAGCTAAAACATGACGTATAACATACCCCGCGTTCTCGTCGCATACGTCGTCAGTAGCCGTCTCGACAGGGATGGCGAAACTAAGAGGGTCAGGTGAGTCAAATTTTGGAAAAGACGATTTCCATGAATGGTTAGGGTGCTAGCGTCCCATCCAAATCACGCTAAAAATTGAGGTATCGTCAGTCCCAGATTTCACGAGATGTGACAGTCACCTTGAGGTGTCCATTCTCTCACGAGGGTGGATCGGAGGTACGCAAGTGCCTTCATCTGTCGCGGGCCGATCGGCCCGTCTCTGTAACATGAATTTCACGCTGAAGCCTTCTCGTGGCGATCTTCGTTCAGAGAACCGAGAAATCGGTTGACCACTAATTTAGCACCCTCATAGAAGATTTCTGTCTTGCGGAAGCTTACGACTTGTTCAGTTGACGTGTTGCGAAAGCGATACTCCTGCAAGCGAACTTGAGAGCGATTAATGATGCGAGGTATGATATCGAAATGAAAGAAACCATAATATCCAAATGACACGATATTTCAAATCACAATGCAATGAGCGACCGAAGGATGCACAATTTTGATTCAAAACGTGTAAAAAAACAATACTCAAAGGATTCAAACAAATGAAACAAAGAACAACGATGACTTGTGATTGGGCCATGAAGGATGAATGGAGGGCGGGAGGCGGGAGAACAAGCGACGACTTGAGGAACCAGAAGTTGCGCTAGAGGTTTTCAAGTTGGCGGTTATATAGCCCTGTTGAACCGGTCTTGATCGTGGTCCAAGTCCCCTTGCGCAAGCGGTACGGCTGCTACGTAGAAACCAGGAAGCATATGCGGCCGCGGCAGCGAGTGTAGGGTGTACAACGGTAAGCTGCCTACGTGGCCATCATAAAAGGTGCTTACAGTCAATTGATGCAACCGTGACCGCGTGACTTATCCGGAGTGGCAGATCAAGGCCACGTTCAACCCCCCTTCTCATATTCACCCATAATTTTCCAATTAAAGTACCGAATTAAACATAGAGAAAAACCAAATTCAAAGGATTTGCTTCGAGACTGCGGTTACAACAAGTGGCCGAAGAAGAAATACGAATCTTCACACGGTTGCACTCTTCCATCCAAATACGACTCTCGAAACGTTCTGCCGGCTGACCAATCACCCCAGATGAGGATACGGTATTCTTGGACCCCGATGCTGCGCTTTCAGATGCAGCGCCCATACGTAGAGAGTGTGAGGACCAAGTGACCTGCGGTGGTGGGGTTATTTTCAGACGAGAGAGCGTAGAAGAAATCCAGATAGATAGGGTGCGTGCGCTAGTAGACAAGCGAGTACCCGGTAAAGCCCAATAATAGCGCGATTTAGAAGTATTCCCACGGCGTAGAACATATAACGAAGCACCAATCAATCAGACTTCCGAACAGTTTGAATTCCGACGGTAGGAGAGCGTGTGCGAAACCCGTTGCTTGTTCTTGCGGAGCGCTATTGCGATATCGATAGATTGAGCGTTGACAGCAATGTTGTCCAGTAGCAATGATATCCCAGCTTCACCCCGCTCGAAGAACACGTAGCTCACGAGTATTGCGCAAGAATTTCGTAGAAATTCCAAATCTGTCGTTGGAGAAGTCATGGCGGCTTGGAAGATTTGGCGGGCCACCGAGCTTGGTAAAGCGCGACGTTCCTTAGAGGCTTCCGGGTCGGTTATGATTTTGCGTTCCAAATCGGCTTGCTGATATGCAGTCACTGCGAGCTGTATCAAAGGAGTGAGAGTGAGGGGCGACCAATCCTGGTGTGAGCAGTTGTAACCGCGGAGAGATAGTTACGAACTGATCCAGCACTTACGCGAGATTCATCAAAGAGCCAACCCAGATAGCGAAGTAAAGGACCTTCGGAGCCCTCCAGTGGGTCGATTCCATCCTGCGAGCAAAAAGTAACCCATTTCTTCCATAGTATCTCATTCGAGCGCCAGGTGTTTGGGGTACGTGCCTTTGGCATGATCCGTGCAATAGTATTCCCCCCGAAGTATTCCCTAATCCGGCTGCTGTAAGCACAGATTGCTGGAGAGTCACTGCGAGCGGTAGCGATCGTGCTTCTTCTGCGAGATTTTCCAGACGGCGATATTCCACGGCGGGACGGGCATCGACGGCGGAGCCCACAGAGGCGGTAGGTAGAGGTTGTCGGCGGCGAATACGTGTGGCCGTGACAGTTGGCGCAGGTTGAGAAACCATGATTGAGCGGGCCAATACGGCGTGACCAAGATTCCTGCGGCCTGTTCCTTGATGATCTTGGCTACGACGAGTGGTATCAACTTGAGGGCGGGTTCCAAAAATTGACTTCGGATTGCCAATCCTGGGAGAGCGCGTCTACGGCGAGGGAGCCAGGAGACGCAAACTCGCTTTGTATCTTCTGCAGATGTGATTGGTGTTGTCTGCGAATCTGTCGATTGTTGGCGGGAAAGATTCGAGTAGTGGCTGAAGGGGCTTGGTATTGATCCTCCAATCGTCGAGTGTCTGAAGGCGTGACAGTCGGTCGGCGAAACGGTTGACTGCCGAGGGCAGATACTGTGATTCGATGGTGATCCCGAGCTTGAGAAGCAAGCGGTGTAGCGAACGGAGCTCTCTCATTAAGGGCCGTGACTTTGTGGTCATCGCATTGAGTATCGATACCACTGCCTGATTGTCCTCCCAAATCTTGAGATGCGTCCCGTTCTTCAGCAACGACGCGAAGGCCCGAATATTGTCCGTGACGGCCCGTAGTTCCAAGAAAGTTATTGGCTTGACTCGCAGTATGGGGTCCCAGAGTCCGCGAGCCTCCCAACAACCCTGTATATCCCTGGCCTCAGATCCGATCCCAATGTTCCTCCCTGTCCGACTCCCGTCGACGCGTCTGAGTGTAGAGCCAATGTTGGCTGTGGAGTAGCGATAGGCCTCTCTGGAGGATTGGTAGTGAGGTCCCTCCAGAAGCGCAGGTCCCGAAGAGCGGCGTGTAGAAGCCTCACGCGTTTCCCCGTCTTGCTCAGATTCGTCTTGAGAGAGTCGTAAATTGATCGGGTGTAGAACCGGGCGAGGGGCATAGCGAGCGAGCATGAGATAGCGACGCCTGCGAAGTGGCGTAGCAGTGGTACGTCGACTAGTCGGCGATTGCGGCGTGCTTGGCGTAATAGTTGCCGGGCAATACCTCGCAACTTTTCCATCCTTCGAGCGTAATCCCAAAGACTAGACGGTCTGTATCGATTAGAAATCCCAAATGCTCGATCTGCCTCGTTCCTTCCCAGTGACCTTTGTCCTCCTTTCTCTGAAGTCCACACGAGCGGAGCAGAGAATCGATCTGTCGGCGGGCCTTGTTGAGGCGTGAAGGACGGTTTAGAGCCACCAAGAAGTCGTCCATGTAGGGATGGATTCGGAGACGTAAGGTTTCTCGGACATATTGAACGAAAGGTCGCATGAACTTGATGAAGTAGGCGGGAGAGAGTTTCCACCCGAAAGGGAGGGCAACGCAGCGAAAGTAGCGATGGTCTACTTTGAAGACGAACCAATTTCGAATATCGGGGTGTAGACGAAAATGGTGGTAACCTTTGGCGATCTCGAAAGAAAAATCGTGTCGGATTCCTGGAGGTCTAGTGCGAATCCTTCTAATGTTTCCATGCGAACTGGGATATCCGAAATAGGGTAGTTTGCCGAGAAAGATTGACCACGAGCCGCTTCTTTTCCGCTGAAGTTGTCACAAAGGCGTTGGAGATAGGGAAGCCAGCGTAGTGTAAGGAAAGAGCGGTCGACTCGGAAATTTTTTCGTAACTGCGACGGTGGAGCGCATCCGATATTGCTGAATCGAAGAATTCCCGGTCTTGGGGATCGATAGGGATTTGAGGGAGTTGGAATTTTGTGCGTGAAAGGGAGGTTGTGATGGGTTTTTCGTAGACCCCAAACCGTAGAGCGCGGACGAGGAATTTCGAGGCGCCGAGGGTTTCGGCCCAGAAAGGAGCGGCGCACTGGGTATTGCGCCAGAGGACGTGGGACATAGGGACAGAAATAAAGAGTCGCGGAGGCGACGGCTTTAGTTGGACTTAGAGTCCTTGGAACCTTTTCCGGACTGATTCTTGCGAGGTCGAGAGCCTTGAGCGGCCTGTTTGTTGAACTCCTTCGCGTATGCTTGGGAGCGCAATTCAGCGAACTTGGCCTTAGTTGAGCGGTAGAGCTCAGAAGAATAAGGGTAGTCGTCTTCACGAAGGTAGCGCTGGAGCAGGATAGCTTCAGACTTTCCGGACTCGACAGAGTCAGTGAAGAAATCGGTCCGTTCCAGAACGCGGCTGTAAGTGGCCTCCAAGTAGTGGTGTAGAACAGAGAAGAACTCAGTGGCGGCTGATATGTCCTTGTTTTGGAGGGCCTCGGTGACCCGGTGAGCGCAGGCGATGGCGGTCTCACAGTTGTGCCCAACGTTCCAGAGTACTTCAGCTTCCAACCCGTCACGAACGTCAGCGGCCTTGATGCGACCGAAAAGACCTTCTGGTTCCGGAATGAACCTCTTGGCGGGATAGGGAGCGACGGAGCTAGGACGCTGGTACTTGTTGAGCTTGCCGACCTCAGTGTATTCCTGGCGGGTAGCGAGTGTGTCGGCAACTGCGGTTGCAGAGGGCGTGGGCAGTGTGAACTGAAGAACGCCCGTTTTGTAAGCCTCAGCGGCGGTTGAGGGCTTGATGGTAGGATCAGATGCCGGTGGATCTGAAGCGGCGGCGGCGGCAGGCTCTGCGGCAGGAGGGTTCGACGGTCCAGCGGAAGCTTGGAGCAAGTTGACAATCTGCGAGAGCTGGGTTTCGATGCCGGTGACCTTGTTCTCGAGGGTATGAAGGCGAGAAGCGTCGGACTGCGAAGATTCAGAGGAGGTGGCATGGGACATGGTTGATGTGCAAGTGTGATAGTCGACCTAGACAGATTCGTCTGGAGCTGGTTCGAGGGATGAGAACAAGCGACGACTTGAGGAACCAGAAGTTGCGCTAGAGGTTTTCAAGTTGGCGGTTATATAGCCCTGTTGAACCGGTCTTGATCGTGGTCCAAGTCCCCTTGCGCAAGCGGTACGGCTGCTACGTAGAAACCAGGAAGCATATGCGGCCGCGGTAGCGAGTGTAGGGTGTACAACGGTAAGCTGCCTACGTGGCCATCATAAAAGGTGCTTACAGTCAATTGATGCAACCGTGACCGCGTGACTTATCCGGGTGGCAGATCAAGGCCACGTTCAACCCCCCTTCTCATATTCACCCATAATTTTCCAATTAAAGTACCCTAAATCATTCGCAGCATGAGAGGAACACAGCAATGGGTCAACCTCGGTGGACTTCTATTTGAACTTGTCCTGCAACCCGTCGTACTTAAGATCCAGGAGCTACTACGATCGGGTAACCAGGAAGACGACACCGTGGTTAACCTACTGCTCCATCTATGGTACCATGATGATGGGTACATTATCGCGCGCCACAACCAAATCGCCCGTGCCGTTGAAATATTCTCATCCATCGACGCCTCCAACAGAGGACTACACCTATCCCTGCCCAAATGCAGGGTCCGGTGGCCTACAGCGCCGCCGGCGTCCGTTCAATGTTTATACCCGAAGGAGCTGAAGCAAGAATATAGCGAGGGTACACGTGTCCTAAACGCCCCCGTCGGTTCCTCGGACTGGACGAACAAATTCTTCACCACTCACGTCCAGTCCCTCGAACCTTTCCTCGAAGCTGTCATAGACATTAAAATACGCAAGTGGCTTTTCAGCTTTTGCGCAATTGCTTCGGGGTATGCAAGATAGGATACCTCCTTCGTGTGCTGCCACCCTCTTGCACGGCGGAGGGCGCCGCTATGTTTGACGCCATGATAGAGCGATGTCTCCGGACACTCGCCGGAGGAGTACTGGACTCGGATATATTCCCAGAACTCCAACTACCGGTGAAACCCCAGGACCCTAAGAAACCCACCCTCGGTTTAGGGTTCACATCGACGAAAAGCATCGCTGGGGCCGCTTTCCTTGCCTCCAGCGCAGCTGCCAACAGGCTGGCCACCGGTATCTTGCCGGCACTCATCACGGATCTTTCGACGTACAATGATGCCGTCCGCGCCCACCGAATATGGTCGATCTCCTGCTTGCCCTCACGACTCCTACCCTTTAGTGTATTTTGCTCAAGCCAAACCCCCCCGCAAAAGACACTAACAGAAGCAGTCCATGCGGCAGTTCAAGAAGAGACCCCTCTCGGCGACCAACGAAGGCAAGCTTTCCGGGCTTCTATGGGCCTTCCCGGCGCAAAGGAATGGGTCTATTGTGCTCCGTGCCCCGGCATCAAGACCAATATTGACGCCCGTGAGTTCTCAGTGTGGCTCCAGTACTACCTCCAAGTCCCGCTCTTCGCCCCAGACACGCCGTGCCCACGCCCAAACTGCCCTGAGGTCCTCGACTGCCATTGGGATCACCTTATGCACTGCCTGCATGGTGGGCACCGCACCCGACGACACGACCGTCAAGTTGTCCTCCTCGCCCAAGACCTTCAGAAGGCAGCCCGTCATCCGGCTATCGAGCGGCGACAGGGGCTTCACCGCACAAGGCCGGATATCGAGGCAATGGGTAGCAACAGAGGAACGGACTTTTTTGACGTCACGTTCGTCAATCCTCTTGCGCCCTCCAATAGGAGAGTGCAATAGGAGAGTGCGTACTTTCAACCCACTCACCTCCCTCAACGCAGCCATCTCCGCCAAACGTAGAAGGTATGAACCACTGCTCGCGACTGCTACTAGAGGGAGGCTTGTGCCTATCCCAATATCCACCCTTGGAGGCTGGCACCCAGACGCGTACGCGGTGCTAACCGATGTCGCGCGGAACGTGGCCGTTCCAGCGATGCAGACATGTGGGATGGTTAAAGCGGTGCTTACCCAAAGGCACGCTTCTGCGGCCGTCGTGTACAACGCGGCATGCCTGCTCGCTGGCATTGAGCCGGCCCTGTAAGGAAGGTCATGTACTGTAGTGTTACCCATCAGCGACGACATATCCCGCATAACGCATTAGCCCCGTGGGTATAACCGACCACATCTTCCATGCATTAAAATAACCCAAAAACTCCCCCTATTTGATCTATCCCGAAGCACTTCCCGGCCTAGTGGAAGCTGAGACGGATTTTTAAGTTTGTTCTGTTCGTAATGTAAACCGCGGAAAGGCGGAGGCGGGTATTAGTAGGTAGGGGTTCGTAGTGAGGGATTGCATGTTTTAGAGTTTGAATTTGGCAGGTCTGTACGAGGGGTAAGCGAGAGGACGTTGCAGAGTAGCTCAGTTGGGTTCAAGGTGTGAACTGGTCGAGGAAGGCTGCAGAACATTTTACATTGTACAGTACTTTGCATATCGACTTTTCCTAAAATATCGCCGCTTGGCCCAAATAAGTCGTTACTCGGCTCATGCGCGGCCGCTTGGCCCAATTATATCGTTACTGGGCCCATGTGTGGCCACATAGATTGATCATGACCTCGGCGAAGACGATGCGCCAATCGAAACCATCGGCAGTTTTATTCTGTAATCCGTACTAAAAATACAATTGTTTCATAAAACTGTTTCAACGTACCCCGAGTTTTGTTTTTTCCTCTGGAATCAACTCCTCACATCCTGCCCGCCCTTCCAACCCCCTCTAAATATCCACACGCCCCAAGATTTTCTTCTTTCCCCCGAGAGGTTACAATAATTCCCCTTCCCGTTGTTGCGCTCCACCTGCTTCCGCTTTCTAATTTCCTTTCCCATATCGGTGCGTTGCAATGACTGGAAACACACAACTCCCAGAAGTTGGTGATGAAGTCGAAATTTGGTTTTCCGGCTTCGACACTTTCTACTCAGGACGCGTGGACTCAGTCGGCCCCCCAGATTTATTCTTCGTAACCATCGCGGACGGATCTACGTGGCCTGTCCATCGAAACAACGTTTGGAAAAAGAGGACGACAGGACCAAGTCCCTCGAATTTGCCGCGCAGAAATTCTCGTGTAGGCAGTAGCGCAATGCATGCTTCGCGAGGCAATGCAGATGACAACCGAACACCTCCAAGGAAGGACATGAGTTTCCGGAAGAGATCTCGTCATCCGATAAGCCATACCGGTCTCCGCTCTGATGTAAGCATTACTGCCAACACCGGCGCATCTAAAAAGAGGGAAGATGCAACGAGCACGCACGATTAGAATGAAGGCCGAATGAAAGGGGCTGGCAGAAGTGGTATTGCAGGATATCGCTAGGAAACTTTAGAGTATGGTAAGTGGAATCGGGGCCAAGTGTAGCGAATGGTAAGCGAACCAGTTCAGGGTGGCCCCAGTAGGACTTACTAGCCCCGTGAAGACGGACGCCGCCTAGGTAAACTAAAATGCCGTTATGAAACCACATTCCCTGCCGACTCTTCAGTTCGAAAAAAAAACGTCCACGTGGTTTCTCGCATTCCTAGTCACTGTGATGTTTTAACGAGACGCTGCTACGCTGTGGCGACGTTTTGGTCCAACGCAGCATGGCTTAAGGCTGGCCTCACATCAGCCCTGTGAGGTCGTACCTCATGACACGGCCTCATTTTCAGACACTCTAATACACTGACCTGTCCCCCTATTCTTCGGAAAGTAGCCGTCCTGCATCCCTTATCAGTAAAGCACTCCAATTCCCTCCCTTTGATGGTCACCTCCGTAGCAACCTTCTTGTTGACTGGAGCATCAGCTATTTTCCAGTTGGTAAATACGCCCCATTAATTAAAACGGAGATCCCACCAAGTGGTTTGGAAGGAACTCCATATGACTCATAGCCTTTGGACAGTTCGCAGAAGAACAACGCCGCTAGCCGGCTGGAGTAACTGCGGAAAAGAGGAAAGAACAAAACGAAATGAACACTATCGAGTTGTATCGTAGATCTCGCGCAGTTGTAGTATACTGTCCAGGATAGCTTAAAAGCGGAAGCAGTCTCCTGCACCAAAGTAACTGGGCAATGGAGAAAGGGAGGGGAAATGTGAGATGCTTTAATATTTGAAAGATATGGTCGGTTGTGGTCCGGAATATCCTACAGGGTGACCAGCAGTACATCTTAGTTTTTCGCCAAAATGCGGCGAAAGTTTTGGGTGTCTTTACAGTTTAGTTGTGGTCTTAGGTGTCGCTCGAAACCCCTTCCAACAAACAACTGGCGTTTTTCTAAAGAAGTGTCGCCGTGTGACGAGCGGACATTGTTTGGCACGAATCAGCAATCGGAACGGCTGCCCGTGCGGCAATGCCAGTTGCAATCCGGTTGGCGAAGTCCCGAGCAGTCGGGTGCCAACCCCCAACGTGGAGAGTGGAAGGACAATGAAGCGATGCTCAGGACCCTCTGACCCTAGCAATCTGGCAAAGCGAGTGTCCTTGCCAAAGCGAGCATGGTTAAGGGGCTTGAGAGGGCATCGCGCCTGGGAGGGGAGGCGGGCGGGGTTCAAGGGATGGATGACGGTTATCTCATAACAGTCCATGCCCCCATTCTTTCCAAGCGCCTTGATGTCTGGGCGAAATGCATGCCCGCAATATGGGGTCTCGGGGACAGGTTTTTGGGCGGGTTTGGATAGGTCTGCGGCAAATATCAGTTTTTGCGAGTCTTATAGACACCCACGGGTAGATCTGTAGGCTCAGTACAGCGGCGTGGTCATCGCAATGATCTAAGAGTGTCGTGTGTCACCGCACTTATTCATGAGTGTCGTGCATCCCTCCTTTTTGGCATTTTGAAACGGAAGGAAAGAGTGATACCCTGCAATAGAACTGCAACTATATCTTGTAATTGCGGTCCGAGATGGAGGTCCCCATACCTGTAGTCGGTTGGCACGAAAGCTAGTCTTTTGCAACAATCCGCTGACAACGAGGCTCGGAATGCCGCGGTCCTCTCATCCCCCTTTGGCATGGCGTCAAAGGCCTTTTCCTCAACTGGGCGAGCTGACTGCTGCTGCCCAAACCACTTCCCCTAAACTCCGTTTAGATTCCCCTCGCTAGAAGGGGAAGCTTTGGGTGTTTAATGATTGAAAAATAAGGTCGGCTGTAATCCCAGATAACATTGGTATGTGAAGGTACGGTCTTGCGAGAAGTGTCAGACGACGAACTAAACTACCCCATCATTCTCCCCCATCCCTGAGTCGATAGCCGTCAACTGGACAACCTTCTCGGGTGCCACTTGTGTCTTCCACTTATCATGTGCCCGAGCTACGGATGTATAAGATTAGAAAGCCGTGTTCGGTAGCAAAGGGAGAAGGGTAGGTCACAGGTTACGCGTGACTCATACGGAGGAAACGAAGGCAGCCGCCGCAGTGAGCTTTGCGGAGCGGAGCCCAATGCCAAATGTTAGCTTTCGGGGCCGAAAGGGCGTAATAGGAAGTTGTAGTTCCCGAGAAGTCTCGGTGTCCAGAACTTCTCCCATCAACTCCCGCAGCGTGCCTTCAAAAGCAGTGTAGAATTCAGTTCAAACCCTTAAGAGTGGAATGAGGGGGAACTACACATAGGAAGTAGTTTATAAGACATACACCAAAGCAGGTCCGCAGTAGGTGGTGAGCTGTATGATTATCCTCTAGGGTTAACAGGGATTTCAGGAGAGGCTGTAACCAGTAACGTGCTTTGAGACCTCGCGCTCCAGGAATAGGTCCGACCCGATGGTTGCGCGGAGCATGGTTGTCCCGGCGTCATAGTTCTGGCGAAGCTCACATGGGAGAGACTGTAGAACAGGTGTGGCGGGAGCGGGGGGCACCAGACGGCACACTTTTCCATGCGCAGGTGTACGCCCAAACTCCGCACCTCCGGGGAGGAGAGGACATTTAATGCAGTGCCAATGGCTTCATGGGTGCCAACTATATACCCGTCGTCCAAGTACCACAGCTGAAGGAGTAGAAAAGGCCTCCCTGTGGTTTCGCCCACATTTTCCGGGCGTGTTTTGAGTTCCCGCGTCACTTTTCGCCGCAGCAGCCGTCATGTCCAATGCGGCCTGCTTGATGGCTGGCCTGAAGGTATCATTTTAGGGAGCGTAGTTCCTTCCCCATTACTGTGTCGGTATACCCTTTTGGAGTTGATTGCGGTTGTCTGGAAAACCATGGGATAGACCGGATATATCTTCCAAGAGTAAAACACCCAAACCTTTTCCCCTCTTTTTGCAGCCCAAGGGAGAATAAAAGTGGACCCAGAGGATCCCCGCGCTGCACGCCTACCACGCTTCGGAGCATATCATCCCCACACCACAGACGACCCGGGTTTACTGCGTACGTGTAATGAACCCAAGTGAAGAGCTCCGGGAATCTCTGCTCTACCCCCTTCAAGAACAAACTGCGGCTGACCAAGTTGAAAGCTGTGAAGGTCAACGGTAAACAATGCTTACTACGCCGATTCGCCATGCTCCGCGTTGCCGTATAGCATATACGGTATCTACGCTCCGGTACAAATTTACTGGGTACCAACCCACATATCTACCACAGTAAATTAACCCCCCATTTTCGCATAGACAACTGCCTAGATCCTCCTGACTTTGATACTCCCAGCTGTAGTGGCTGAAAGTATTTGGAAGCCATATCGGAAATGCGAGTCAGCAAACATCTGTCCACCAAGAGACGTGAGGTCTTGCCCACCGCGATCGGTCTGATTCCTCCGTCCGGTTTCAGAAGAGCAGCCTAATCTTCGGGACACCGATCCTGTACGCCGGTATCCACCTCAGACCTCCCTTTCCGTACTGCAATTACGCCAAGATGTGGCTAAAAGTAGCAACGTGGCGCTGGTCACTGACCAGTAATCGGATATATCTTCCAAGAGTAAAACACCCAAACCTTCCCCCTGACCAGTAACGTAAGCCAAAAATTTGACCGCTTGAAAATTTGAGCTTCCTCATGGAGCTTCGTCGTTGCGAATTTCGGATCGGGATGACGGAAGAGCGGCGCGGGTCTTGCTTTCCTCGCCCATTGCCTAGGAGAAAGTAAGTAGTTTGTCATCAGCCGTGGCTTGGAACTTGGTGGAAAGCCTGTCAGTCGGGGCTGGGAGCGGCAGCTTGGAGAGGCCCACACGCCCTTAGCGGAGAGGAAGGAAAACGTGACGAAAGGAGAAGATTTGGAAAAAATTACGTACTGGAAGTTGAGAAAAGGATTGGGGCCGATGGCGGGGTTCTGCCCTCAGTGAGAGGGGAGGGGCTAGGCGCGCACGCTCGCGGATGGGACGGGTCGGTACGGGAAAGGAGGGAGGGGATCAACTGAAGTAGGATTCAAAGAAGATCAGAAAGTTTCAGTTATTTCCAATTATTTCTGCAAAAAATTGGTTCATTTGTTCTGACCTCTTTGTGGAAGGAAGGGGAAATTTTGGGTTATTTTAATGTATGGAAGATGTGGTCGGTTGTGGAATGAGTTTGGCGGGCTATTACTGATGCCATAAAGTTACTTCCATTTGCTGAGTTGGAAAGTGAAGAGGTTGCATCTTTAGGCGCTGCCGCAACACTCGCAGAGCGCGAGAAACATCGTCATTACGGCACTTGCTGCAACCAAAACGATATCCTCCTCTTCCCCGTCGGGATTGATATCTATGGCGCCTTGGGCGACGACGGCAAGGGTTTCTTCCGTCGCCTTGCTTCCTTCGCTGCTTCCCCTCGCGGTTCCTCCCTCAACAGGAGCTCCGCGACTTCGTTACCCGTTTTGCATTTAGTCTCCAAATAATGCAGGCGCGAAAGGTGTCTACCCGCCGCCCGCATCTGTAGTTAATTTATGAATACCCTCCGCACGCTTCTGTGCGACAATGTACAACCCATAAAGATTTACCACCACGCATCTTTACATTACAGGCCTCATACCGTGCAACTGTAATGGCTTGCCTCCAATAGCTCGGTCACTGGTGCGAGATACACTACTGTATTTCGGGAGGGGGGGGATTGGGGTACTTTACGTACTGATTATGGATGCAGGACGGCCATTTTCCGAAGGCTAAGGGAGACAGGTCTGTGTAATGGAGAACCTGGATTACTGCTGTATTTCTGCTTTTATCGTACTGTATTTACTGTACGTATCGTACCTTACTGTATTTTCTGACAGAAGCATGCGGAGGGTATATGTAATACCCTCCGCATGCTTCTGTGCCATACTGTACAACTCGTAAAGATCGAAGCCGTCCTTCCAGAACAACTCTCAGTTTAGATCTGTCTTGAACATTCTGAAAGCGCTTGTCGGCGTTGATATTACCGCCCCCTGCTCTCCCTCCGCCTCCGATGCCACATCCAATAACGCAGGTCTTTCGGCCACAGCACCGGCCCCGTATCTGCAAGCGGTCAAAGCTCCAGCGGCACAAGCTCCTGTACGGACCCATTCTATTCGCCGCCTTATCCCTCGGTCGTCTCTGTTTTACTGAGCATCGCGATCTCGTTGATGCTCGCCTAGCGCATAAGTTCGCAGACATGTTCGCAATGCCACCCAAGGCCTTTGTGGAGGAAATCAGAAACGTATCGTTCGCGGCTCTGTTCCCTCTACCGATCCCAACCATTTCTGCATCTGTGCCGCGAATGACTAAACAACTGTCAGTGCTGCGTACGACTCTTACCGCACCCTCGCGCAGATCTCCGACAACTTTGACGCGTCAACGTTTAGCTTCTCTGGTATACCAGATCTTCCCGACTGATCTCTCGGCTGATGACTTCGTTGCCGCATGGCAAGGTCTGCGTTCCGAAATCTCTCGCCTGAAAGACAACAAATGCAAATGGTAACCCGCTCGATTCTTCATTACCACTCTTCGGGACATCGATACCAAAATCCATGCCAAATTGTCCAACCTTTTTGCTTTTCCTGGGCAGTCTCTCTACCTCCCCACCAGCAGCGTCAGGTTGATTCAAATGTCACTGTATTCAGAATGCCCCTGTTCCGCCCCAAACGGAGGACTGGATCATGGTCGGTTCTCCAATGCCCAATCTCCCACCCCTCCTATTGATGTACTCAGAGTGCAATGGTGATTCGTGTTGCAGTATTGATAAGTGGTCGTTATTTGAATATTCGTGAACTATCCAAGCGGTCGTCTCCTTATTACTTGCATGTTTCTTTGGTTACCTGTCTCGCCCTGTCCAAATTTCTTGTACTCTACACACACTGCTTCTGTCGATCTCTATATATACTCGACATTGTTGAAATGGGCTGCGTATTCACTCAGTTGGTTAACGTTTATCAACAGACATTGTATGTCCCTTACCCGAAAAAAGGGCATCCAAGCTTGTGCCTGAGTTCTGTTGACTTTACTGTGTCTAGCCTCAGTTCTTTGAAGTTTTATTCTCAGTCTCAAACCAATTATTATTAGTTATGGCCCAGACTCATCTAACTCGCTCCCTTCCCGCCCTCGTTTTGCTCCGAATACAAAAAGTTCACCTTGGACCGACGGTAAAGGAAACCAAGAAAGATTCAAAACTGCCGTTAATGACTGGAAAGAGTACCATGACTCGCTTCCAGATACCAGCTCTAACAAGCTTGCTCCCCAGATTCAAGGTATTGTGCTCAAATCGCAGCTCCTCGGTCAGGCTGCTGGTCGTATTGCCAAGTTGACGAACGAGCAGTTGAAGGGCGAGAACGGAGTAAAATTGATTGTAAATGCCGTTTATCAACGGGATTTCTTATCCGTCATTAGTGAGGCATTTGAAGGATTCAACTCACTACTGAATACGCGTTGATCTCAAATCAAATCCTTAAAGAACTTTTAGATGCGTTTCCCTGCTGCTGTCACTAAGTTTAACTCTTTATCAAACACATCGAGACTACCCCAATGCATTACTGCACTCATGCTTTTGAGAAATTCAAGCATTGAAACTCTCAGCGTGTCTATGCCTTAGCTGCTGCGGCTCCGAATGGAACCGATTTTTCTGACCAATCGTCTAACGATGATTACTTTAAGGTAGTAACATACAAGCAGCTAGCCTCTGTTGTCAAGCAGTGTGAGAAGGTCTCTATTAATGCATCAACTCACACGCTATCTGCTAGTTCTGCTGGCACTTCTAATCAAGGATATCGTGACCGTAATAATAACTATCGTCGTCCCTCGACCTCTGCCTTAAACGTCACCCATACCATACCTGTCAAAAGTTTGGACACTGGAAAGACAGTTCCAACAAGGACGATTCTCTGCAACCAGGGGTTAAATGTTATGATACTGCTGCTGAATACAGTGCCTCTCTGGATTCTCTTGGAAGTAACTCGAACCCCAACAATACTAATAATTCCACTGGCAAGAAGAAAGCAGTGTCTTTCAATATGTCTGTATTGACCAGTAACGATTGCTCGACCAAAGTACCACTTGCACAACACAATGACAAGCCTATTGGCCCGCTAAAGAATGACGGTGCCCCTTATTCTACCATTGGGAACATTGAGCTTCGTCTACTCTTTGAGCTTCCCGGGCAGCAAAAATATGTTGTACTAGATCCGATAATATTGAAATTGCATGAGCATACCCACTGGAAATACGGTGTTGGTGATCAATCGAGTGCTCCAAGGTCGATTATTGGATCTATAGAAATTTCTGCAGTATCTGACAGTAGAAGGCCTGCACTAATTCGTCATCTTGTACTTGAAAGCTCTAGCCAATGGGTGATTGAAAAGAATGTTACGAGACAATCAAACATTATTCATGCACACGATAACGATTTACAATTTTATATTGATGGTAATGCAGATCAGTTCAGTATGATCAATAAGGGCTTTTTTTAGCTATCCACCAATGTCTATGTTCTCATCGAAAGCATGTGACATATCTGTGATATCATGCCTCAACGGAAATCTGTCCAAGGATCGCCCTTGGAATCAAGTTAAGGCCATTATCGAAAAAGTGCATAAGCACGTCTGCGATCATGCAAATTTTACTGATATGAAGTTTTTGCTTGATAGAAATGGCTTCTGGAATGATGCAGTGTCTACATACGTTTCATAAGATAATCAAAAACTGTGCATCATGTCATGTTGCCGCTCCACCGCAGCCAAGCCGTAAAGTATCAATATCATCATTGTCTCGAGGATTTAACGAAGTTGTGTGTATTGACCATTTTTATCTTGACTCGCTGTGTTTATTCCATCGCATGGATACTACTCACGTTTTTCCGCTGCCTACATCGTGAAGTCGACATCACTGAATGACGCAATACTTTCATTTGAAGCTTGCTGAGTCTCTTAGTTCTGTCTTCCCAGTTCTATGCAAGGTGACAGTGCATTTGGAAAAGGTGCATTCATTACTTTCTTAAATGAGCGTGACATCGTGTTCCGTCCTGTTCCGCCATGCCGCCACAGTAAGAAACCAATAGAAAGCGAGCATGATGTGATCCGCACCATTTTCCAAAAGCTATGCGCTGATGATAACAGCTCACCTGAGATTCAAGCACTTCGTTCAGTTTCTATATCAAATGAGTTATATGGCAATGACGTGATGTCGTCATTCGAATTCGCGAAATGCTTTAACAAACCTATTTCTGATGGTTCTATTAGCTCTATCCCTGATGATGTTATAGACGTACATAATCAACTACAAGCTAAGCGCAAACTGGCACTAATATTAAAATCAAAGTGTACTACCGAGCCTCATGCTTCAATTGGTGACATGATTGAAGTATAACCTAACACCGGTTTTGGAAAGAGAGGACTGCGGTCTACACCTAAAATTGTATTATCTGTGGATTTACAAGCTCGAACTGTACTTGTACCTGGCAAAGGCGGTGCTCGAGGTACGGCATCATTTGAATGCATACGTCTCGCACTACCTGCAGATTCATTCAAAAGTGCCGTACGGGCTGCCATTGATACTGTTGAAGATATTATTGATGACAAAACCCAATTTGCATCGAGAGGAGACAATGAAAGTAACTGTAATGACACCACACCATCAGCCACTATGTTTGAAACACGTGAAGATGCAGATTTCTCCGATGTTCATAGTAAGCCAGATACTAATGAGAATCTTCATGCGTCCACAGCTAAATGCGGTGACCGTGTAATGGTATATTGGCCGCTCGATAAGGTGAACTATGCCGCAACAGTCAAGACGCTTCATCGTGATGGTCACGTTACTGTCCTGTATGATGATGGTATCAAAGAGCGTCTGAACCTAGATAACGATAAATGGCAATATGAGCAGTCTACTGTGAATGCAAGTACATCCTCTGTGTCTATTGCATCCACTGATATCGACCATGAACCACCTTTTTTACAAATCATGCTTGACTATTTTGGTAACAAATCGTTTATGTGGCACCAAGCTCAAAAGTTTGAGCAGTTCCCACTTGCTAAATCATACTCCATCGAAGAGGAAACATTTCTAAAACTTGTACGTCCTGTCCTTTGCAGTGACGTTCTTCGCGGTGCAAATGTTATTAACAGTCATGTACTTTACAAAGTCAAGCAGAACGATGATCTGTCCCTAAAACTCAAGGCAAGGATCGCTCCTCATGGGAATGAAGATGAACTTAAGAATGTATTTACATCTGATTGTACAACTCGTCTACCAACAGGACTCCGAATTGTTAACTCAATTGCTTCTTTATTTGGATGGACAGTGTACAGAGCCGATGTCAAAGCTGCATCCTTACAGACTGGCACTGCTGTACGTGATTTGTACGTGAAGCCTCTGAAAGAGAGTCGGATGAGATCTACACATATGTGGCTACTACTGACTGCCTCTTATGGTTTAGTCAATGCCAATGCCGAGTGACAAGTGCAGTCAGACCTGCGCTTTAATAATCTTGGTCTAGTTCAATGCCACCAAGTGCCACAACTGCTTTATAAGCACAAGGATGGAAATATTGTGCTAGTTTTAGCCAAGCTTATCGATGACATCAAGGCAGCGGGCATTCAGGACAATGCCAAAATTTTTATTGAAAAGTTCGATGAGTCGTTCAAGCTCGGCAGTGTCCCACATAGTCCTGGTCAGCTAAGATTCTTTGGCAAAAATACAGTACAAGATAATGACAGTACCGTCTCGATGCTGATGACAAGCTAAAGGCCCTAACAGAGTACCCGATAAGTCGCACCTGTCGAAAGAAGTCTGCCGAGCTTCTAAATGTTATTGGAAAGTCGTAATTTGCCTCTACCAACAGCTCCCCTGGCTGGATAGGCAATGCAGCATCCCCATTCTGCTCTTTTTATGCATCTTATCTGCAGCAGAAGGTTCCTGAAACAAAATTGTGTCACCTCGTCGAGCAGCAAAATGTTTTAAGGAAGCTCAAGAAACTAGGTACTGTAATTAACTATCTAGCACCAGCTGATTCCACTGAATATGAACTATCAGCATTGGTTTTTGCCGATGCTTCTAAACGTGATGAAAATGGCCAACTCGGAATTCTTACCGGTTTATTTATTGGACCATTGGTCAAAGAGTCTATATTTCATGCAGTGTCCTGGATCTCTCTTAAGTCAAAGAGACCAGTGAAGAGTGTACCGGCTGCTGAAATTCTTGCTTCAGCAGAAGTTAT
The DNA here is from genome assembly GCA_002205965.3 of Kappaphycus alvarezii. NCBI lineage: Eukaryota > Rhodophyta > Florideophyceae > Gigartinales > Solieriaceae > Kappaphycus > Kappaphycus alvarezii. The sequence goes on along the minus strand of NADL03000704.1, from coordinate 107,603 downwards.
TGATGAAGCGAAGGGCAAAGCACATAATTACGCAGAAATCCTTAATGCACATGTTGGAGTTCATCTACGCGTGGACTCTAAATATTTGTTTACATCTCTATCGACTCAACGGAACTCTTTGGACCGTTCTATCGGCAGATATGTTGTGCGTATCAGGCTTGAGTTTCAGGTTGGTAATATTGAATATATCACCTGGATTCCGGGCAAAATCAACTCAGCTGATTCCCTTACAAAAAAGACAGTCCTCTCACTCATGCTTTACAACTGACTTTATTCAATGGCCGATTGAACATAGCATTCAAAGACTTTGCTGAAACTATGTCTATGCAAAATAACTACTGCTGAAAGAGAGAGATGAGTATTGATTTACTCAAACCGCAATGGTGATTCGTGTTGCAGTACTGATAAGTGGTCGTTATTTGAATATTCGTGAACTATCCAAGCGGTCGTCTCCTTATTACTTGCATGTTTCTTTGTTTACCTGTCTCGCCCTGTCCAAATTTCTTGTACTCTACACACACTGCTTCTGTCGATCTCTATATATATACTCGACATTGTATGTCCCTTACCCGAAAAAAGGGCATCGAAGCTTGTGCCTGAGTTCTGTTGTCTTTACTGTGTCTAGCCTCAGTTCTTTGAAGTTTCATTCTCAGTCTCACACCAATTATTATTACCTCCGCTCCCTGCTACACCATCTGGCATCAATCCATATAGTTCCCTTGAACAAATTCCCGATCCTGATGCTGACATGGATCCTGATGCATGAATCTCCCTTCCGTGAGTCAAGTTTCAAGTTCGTCCATCTCCAAATCTGCTCCCGACAAGCCAACCATATTCCAGTTACCGAATCCACACCTGTCACCCCTCACCTTCCGTTCTCTCCCTTCGCTCCCTTCCGTGTTCTCACCTTCATTCCTTTTTCATTCCAGGCCACGGCTTACGACTTACATTTTGCAGCCCTGTACCGCGTTATATCCGATCCCTCGCCTGAGCACAGGACTTGAGCCCTTCTGGAACGTCTTTCCATCCCGAAGCTGTTTTTCCGACACAGCCGCTTCAACTTCGCTGACCGCATCCGCATGGATTCCTGCTACCTCTATGATGACCTCTTCGACGAGGCTATCTCCTTGTTCACCTTTGCCCTCCCCTCTTCGATTCCATCCCCTCCGCCCTCGCCCTCCCTGACAGGGCCCTTCACAGATGCCGCCGTTTCCTCTCCCAGGGTAGACCTTCCCGGGCCCCCGCAGCCCTTCTCAAACTTGTCATCCACTTTCCCTCAGCGAAGCTTCCTTTCAATCCTTGGCTTCTCTCCACCCCCGCCTTCCGTTATGGAAGTTCGGAATTCGGGTGATCAGGGATCCCGACTTAAGAACAGAACAAAAAGGAATAAAAGGTCTTTGACCAACTGTAGAACTTTAGTTTATCGGTGGAACAGGTCAGAACAACTGCAGAATAAAGAACGGGAGAACCTGGAGCTAAGACCAGTGGAACAGATACCACGGACGGTGGAGCGGGGAACAACTTGAGCAGCTGTTGGATCTCATAACGAGAGCTGATCAGAAGAATGCTTCGAGGATCTGGGGTGGAACTGGTTCGTTGCAGTAGTTCGTAAAGAAGAGTCCTTGTCACAGGGCATAGGCGCTCGCTTAAATAGACAAAATTGGAACGACTGGATCCAGCCAAAAAGCAAGCGGTTGTCGGCGTGTGTTGCGCAATTTCTCCAGGCGTACTGTAATGTGATAATCCACATCGCAAATTCAAATTAGATCGTCGGGGACAATCGTACAGTATAGAAATTAAATCAAACTGCTACTGTACTGTATCCCTCACATACAAAGCAACCAGTTTTTGCTTTTCATATCCGTTCCAATCACTCCTATGCTCCCTTCCCGTTTGCCTCCTGCGCTCAAGTTCTCGGTCTAGGATTTCCGCCGTGCCATTTATAGCCTGGAGCCGTCAACCCCGGTTGGGTCAATGGTATGTCCCCAGTGTTCTTGGGACTGGCACTCCGCCCGACAGCTGGGGTCGCTCCAGGCAGAGATTGCTTTCATGCTCTGATAAAGTTCCTCAACCTCTGCTTGAACGGCGATCTACCGGCCGCGTGCCGCCTGTATTCCTGCGGAGGCCATCTTAATGGGCTGTCGAAGCCAAACGGGGGAATTCGTCCTATCGCTGTTGGGTTTCCCTCCCGATGCCTAATTTCTAGCCTCGCGACAACAAAGTAGCCCGCCCTCCGCTCCTAAATTCTGCCCATCAGGTCTAGGTAGGTGTCAGGAACGGCACCGATGAAATAATTCATTCCGTGCGTAGTCTTTCCCAGAGCAACGAGTTCCAAGACCGGGTGTTGGTGCTGCTTGACACTCGCACAGCTTTCAATTGCATTTCCCGTCATTGTATTCTTGAAGCCGTACAAACGCACCTCCAGGCCTCTAGCAGTGGGTGCACTCCTTTTACAGTGCTCCGACAGAGCTTTCTTTCGGACCCTACTATGCCTGTAGTTCGGAGGGCACTCAGCAAGGTGCTGTCCTCCGCCCCTTGCTCTTTGCCCTGGATTTCGATCCTCTGTTGCTCTCGTTACAGGAGAAGTTCTCACCAGCCTTGAATACTTGGTATGCAGATAATGGTGAAACTTTCCTCCCTTGTTCCCTACCTAAACCGCCGCCGCCATCCGTTTCATCCAGCTTGAAGGTGGTCAATTCGGGTTCAAGCTCAACCTTTCCAAGACCCAAGTTTACGACTTCTACCCTTTTCAACCCCCTTTGTCACTTCCCTGTCCCTTTTATACCCCGGTGTCACCGTGCTGGAGTCTCCGATATACTCTGGCTGTTTTGTTTCCCAGCTTTTCGCAGGCCGCCAAATCGCCGTTGGCCGTATTTTATAGTCCTTTTGAGGTTTAGATGATGCTCAATTGGTCTTCCAATTACGCCGCTTCTGTGCAAACGCCTCTAAGTTCATGTGCTTGCTACGTACGCTTCCTACCACCCAATCCGCAGTAATCGCTGCCAGCTTCGATCAGAACCATATGGAAGCGTTGCACCAAGTGCTGCCCCCTTGCTCTTCGGAAAATAGCCGTCCTGCATCCATAATCAGTAAAGCACCCCAGTTCCTACCCCCTCATTGTAATTGCCCCGCCCGGATTGGGCTTGGTTCCAGGCCTCGCCCCCCTCTTCAATGGTCTCAATGTGGGCAGGCTAAGAGTCCTGCAAACTTCGGACATTACCGAAGCTGATTAAGCAGCATCTGTAATTAATACTTTTCGACACATCTAATGTAAAAAATTAAATGATATGCATAGATCCAGAAGAGGTATTTCCAAATTAATGGATAATAAATTACCTGAATAGGACTGAGAATAATAATAAAAACAAGACATATATTTATTGATCGACGGGGATAATTGGATGGCCCCTAGGTTTTCTAAAATTTTCTAGTAACCTAAGGCTTTTTATACTGAGATCAGAGTAGGAAAGCTAGAAAGATGATTCCAACAGTATAACAATTTTTGTGGACCAAATTCATGCTCAATAACAATTGCAGAATTATTCTTCAAGGGGGGGAAATTTGGGGTGTTTTTAATGCATGAAAAATATGGTCAGCTGTTCCCTAAGGGATATTCTTCAAGTGAGCATTAATCCAAATAATAATTTTTTGGCAACATAATTCCAGTAATTATAATTGTAGAATTTGAAAACGAACTGACAGACATAAAAATTGTTTAACGTGCAATACAGTATAAAACATGGACCATTGAAAATAGATAAAACTTTTTTCGATGATTCACAATTAGCAAAAACTGTTGACCTCTGATTAAAAGCTTGTGCCACAATTTTCATCAATGTATTCGTATGGAAAACAAATTAAATAGTTTTCCAAAACTTGTAAAAATATTTTTCCAATTTTCACATCTACAACCTACTGTCACTTTCCCACGACCGCCAGCTGGAAGAGATCCATCGTTCCGCCATCTTGCTCTTATCCTCCCAGAATACGCAACTGTCTTCGTGCTGATGCATCGAGCAATTCGTGATTGGGTAGCAAGTGCCACCTACGCATGCGCATCCCATTTTGGAAACACAACGGCTAGAACCGCAACAGTTTGATTTGTTAGACAGCCAATCGCGAGTACAAACCTCTCAGTCGTGTCCAGCTTCCATTATGTCTGTTTCAAGGTACAGGAAGACAATAAAAAGCCGAAATTAAGAGAAAAGAGCCTGGAAGGAGGGAACATCCGGAGTAAAGTTCTCAGTTTTTTTGTGCCTTTTATTTTTGCCTTTCCGTTTTGCACGCTTTATTTACGCATTAAACCTCTCCCTTGCATCATTTTGAATCAACGAATAGCTTTGGGACATCAAATAGAACCGTAACCTTGTAGGAGAGAGATTTATACGTTTGGATTGGTCAACACAATCCAGGCTTCGACGCTTGCAACGCGACTCAGCCAGAGGTTATCCGTTTTGAAACGAAATACGCGGCGAACGAAGATCAACCGGACGACATAAACTCAGGACGCACTTCCAAACAGAAGATCGAGGCCGCCACATTTAGGCAGTGCATCAAACCGAAGCTATTACATAGCTTCTGCATCCTCAGAAGAATCTCAGGAGCCTCAAAGGCAGAGAAGCCACCGATGAAGCCGTCAAAGAGAAGTTCAATGCCCGCCTGGCGCACTTTTCTCGGGATTTGAGCGATCGCGTCGAAGAGGCCATCATCGGAGTCACATATAAGCTGTTTTCTAGAGATTCCGCCTCCACAGCTGAATAATTCGTCTCGAATGTGATTGCAGGGCTCGATGAACACAACAAGTCAAAAGTTGTGACAAAAACAGACGGCTGAAGGCAACTAGTAGTCAAGCTGGTTAGCAAGGTTGAAACACAGGAGCTGAAGCATCTAATTCGAGATGAGATGGAAATGTTGGACGCAGTCCAGAAAGGAAACCTTACATTCTTTGCCAACACACTAGCATCCCTGACCGACCAGGTGCATGCCGTCCAATCTGCGACTTCTAAGCTGAAAAGAAAACACATCCAGAGTTTTCAGAAGAACAACCGGAACAGCGGCGGAACGGAACCGCCCGAAAAAGCGCAGAAAACAGGAAGATCTTTCCGAGACAGTCCCGGAAAAAGATAGGAACCCAACATCGCCAAGAAGGTAGACAGCCGTGTGGAAGGGATCAAATCAAGCCTCAGCAAGTACGAATGAAATCGTATTCACCCGATCGGCAAATGCATCGTGACCTCCAAGGAGATAAAAAGAGAACTTCCCGACAAGTTTTCCGAAAAAAGAAAAAGAAAAGAACGCCAAAATCTCTTCTGTCCAGTCAGAGTCTCAAAAGGCCCCAAGCGAAGAGGAAGTTCGCTACTCAGCTAGCCGGATTGCTGAAGGAAGTGAAGGAAGTAGCCCTTGGGGACTCAGAAGCATATTTCTCGACAATATCTTCTACCGTATTCAGCGCTATCTGGGAGAAGCACCCGAGACGCCGTATGAACGATTCGAGAAGCCGATCGTTCTGACGCCAGCAGTAATGGAGGCAACAAAACGGGAAAGTCTACAGCACCTGAAAAGAAACCAGATGTCGCTGACTATCATAATGCCCCGAATTGACCATCGTAGTACCGCAAACTGGCCTTCCCTTGCGCATCCGAGAGGTAGAATTCCTAATCGCAGACGAAGATATGGTCTTGATTCTGCTCGGAAGGCCACTGCTAAAAGCTGTTTAATTTAATCTGCACTGACACCTTCAAAGAGTAGGGCCTGAGGTCGACGGTGTCTCAGAAAAGGAGTTGAAAGCAAGAAGACTGCCCGCATCTCCTCGGCACTCTCCAGAGATTTGAGTTACTAAGGTGCCAACGACGATCCCGTTGAGCCACCGGAATGCCTTCAAGCCGGACTTGGGGTCGATTTAGAAGAGTTTATCATCAAAGCCGCGACCAAAGCCGTCCACGATGTTACAAGCAACGGAATTTCAGATAGTGGGGCCAGAAAGTAACAGTCTTCGTTTGAAAGCTACCGCGACTGTTTCAGAATTAAGCTCGGACCAGACCCTCCCCCAAAGGCACGGCCCCTTTCTGTGAAACTGAAGCCGAACGCGAAACCCTTTCGATGTTCCCATCGTTGCTATGCGTCAAACTAAAAAGGGTTCATCAAACACACTGTACAGAAACTCGAAGTGATTGGCGCCTTGTACAAAAACCCTAACGCGCGCTGCGAAATACCAGCATGAGCTGTTCCAAAACTTGGCACAGACAAACTGAGGCTCACCGAGGCCCTTCGAGAAACGAACTCCAGAACGCTTTCGCTTCAGTCATCAAACACACATCTCGAATCTTTGCTTGCAGACTGTAGCGCGAGCCAGTGCTTCGCGAACATCGACTTTAACCAGAAGCACTGGCAGGTGCCTTTGGACCACTCCTCCCTGGAAATCATGACGGTACAGACTCCGGGTGGAATTTACTCGCCAATGAGGACGCTCCAGGGAGAAATGGACTCCGGGAATCATTTCAAGACTGTGCCCAGTGAGTACTTTGCTGGAAAGGTGAAGTCAATAAATGGCTGGAAGACTCTCTGATGTACGCAGAAAGGGAAGAAAAGCTACTGAAGGAAATTGAAGCTTTCCTCCTCGCATGAATTGACGTGAGTTTCAAAGTTAACCCCGCAAAGTCTTGTTTCTTCTGCAAGGAGGTAAATTTCTGTGGCCGTGTGATCTCAGGAGAAGGAATCGGATTCGATCCCCACAACCTAGAAGCGCTGCTAACTATGTGAAAACCCGAGATAGGCAGCGAACTACAGCAGCCAATGTGCTTCGCGAATTGGATGAGAACCTCCATCCCAAAATTTTCGAGGACAGCCCAATCACTCCACGACCTATTGGAATCTGCGTACAAAAAGGCCGGCAAGCGAACAAAGCAGGCAGTTGAGAATACTCAAATCAGCGGCTCATGAGGGATCAAGCGCATGCAATCTTTCAACAAACTAATCGCTCAACTAGCGGCTAACACAAAAATGTCACTCCCCAAGGAAGGATTCAGAACGTGTCTCTTTACCGACGATTCAGACTCACACTGGTGTGCAATCTTGACTCAGTCTCCAAACATAGACGCCTGCAGGCCAATCGAAGACCAGGTGCACGAGCCCATGTATTTCCTGTTAGGGCCGTTCATAGTATCAGCCGAAAGATAAAGCGTCCAGGGGAAGGAATGGATCGCCATTGTCGAATCGATGTCCAGGCTGGACTTTCTTACAGCTGACAGAATTACCTCGATCTGCACGGACTACGCGAACCTCGGATACGTGTATGACCCATACTGCCAAAACCCCGGCATCGCTCGCCATACAGCCAACAAGCTTATGCGCTGGGCTTTGAAACTGAGTGCGTTCGGATATGTGATCGAACACGTCCAGGGGAGAAGAACGTGTCGGCTGACATGCCCACCAGGTGGTCAGTGGAACCGAAGAGGACAGTAGCGCCGTCAAAGATAGGAAGGGTGAGCGTAATCATGACCGCTCCAATCAACCTCAGCATCAAAGAAGAATTCAACTGGCCAGGACGAAAAAATACCATCACATTGCAAGCAAAAAACGGCATTGAAGCGCCGAAGAATGTGACCAAAGTCGATCGACCCTGGAGAACTGGAACCGGTAGAATATGGACTCCGAGCACCGACTTCCAACTATGCCTCCAAATCCTCATCGCAGCGCACACCGGCCGAGGCGGTAACAAAGCGTATGAGCCTAATAACGGATCTGTTTCTGAACAATTACGGTCGCCAAAGGCCAATAAGAACGTACGCTAATTCCTAGGATCCTGGTTCCCTTTTATTGCAGCAGAATCTGGTGTGATAGTACCAAGGCCGCTCGACCACAGCATGCACGGGACTAAACTCAAAGAAATGATACATTTCGACAAATGTTTCATGAAGAAGGGAGATCTGTACGTGTTGATCGTCAAGAACGATCTCTCTGGATATGTATGGCTAAAAGAAACTTCCGAAGCCAACGCCGAAAAGACAGCTGAAGCCCTGTTCGATTGGTTCGCACTGTTTGAAATCCCAAAGTGCTTGATATCAGACAAGAGCAGTAATTTTAAAAACCAGCTAATGACCTACACAAACGTAGCTTGTTAGTTGGTTCACTTCACTCTTCCGAATTGTCCATGGAGTAATGGCTCAGTAGAGGCAGTTTGACGCGAACTCATCAGAACGAAAAGAGAAATCCCCTCTGAGTTTCAACTACCGCATAATGCTTGGCCGTCGGTATTAACTCTAATTATATCCGCTCTCAACAATTCTACGGCAAGAGGACTCAACAGAAAATGCCCTCTCACAGTCTTCACTGGGCTGCCCCGAGATTCTCCGCTTTCTGCTATTTTGAAGGATCATAAGGTCAGAACCGTAGAATGCACAAGAAGCGTCAAGCAAAAAGGGCTAAGAGACCTCGAAGGGCTACAAGTCATTGCACAGGCTGCATAGAGAATGCGCGAAACGATCGAAAAAGCAATGACCCGCCGCAGTCGACTCATGAAACCGTAGGACACGGGGGCGCTCAATAAATTTCGCAGAAGTCGACTTTGTTCTTCGTTACATACTACAGAAGCAAGCCAGAACGAAAATAAACCTCAAGTGGTAGTGACGATTTCGTGTTGAAGTATGTCGCGATACCTATGTATTCGAAGTCGAAAAACTTTTGACTGGAAAGAAAGACAGGGTAATCTGTCGACGTCTAAAGTTCTTCAGCAACAAGAATCTAAACATAACGCAGGAAATCGAGGATCATCTGTCCGATCAAGCAAATTAATTGATGACTATTGATTAATGCACGGACATAAGAATAAACCGAGGAACCGTGCAACTACTTGTCAAATGGAGAGAATTCAGTGAAGAGGTGGCAGACTGTATGTCTTTATAATCTCTTAAGCAGGATGTGTCACAGCGGCTGAAGGATTACATTGAAGATGTACATGCTACTGGATCCCAACGCCAAGGAAGAATAGTTCGAAACATTGAACTACAATAACCAAAAGAAGTCGTCTGATTATGGGGTACTGTTGATGCATCGAGAAATTCGCGATTGTGTAGCAAGTGCCAACTACGCATGCTCATCCTATTTGGGAAACACAACGACTAGAACCGCAGCAGTTTGAATTTTTTGACAGCCTATTGCACATGCAACCCACGCAGTCGTGAGCATCTTCCAGTATGTCCGTCTCGCGATACAGGAAGACAATAAAAGCCGAAATTCAGCGCGAAGAGCCTGGAGGGAGCGGGCATCGGGAGCGAAGCTCTCAGGTTTTTTGTGTCTATTCTTTTTGACTTTTCGTTGAGCACGCGTTCATTACGCAGCACAACTCTCTCTTTCATCGTAGTCGATCAACACTTCTTCGCTTAGAGCTATGGTACTTTTCAAGCTTCATTCTTCGCCAGTCTCCGTTGAAAGGCTCCAACCTGCCATCACAACTGATTTCATGCTATTGTTAATAGGATGTTCTTGTCCGCAGCAGCACCCGACCGAGCAAAGCTCCTCTCCATGCGCACATCCTCCTCCTCCTCTGCCTTTTACTCGCTTCTTCACCCCCACTGCGGTACCGCGTCCATGTCCTCCTCTGCAAATAAGGTGGCTCTGGTCGGAGTGATTTAATATTTGAAAGATCTGGTCGGTTGTGGGCCGGAATATCCTACAAGGTGACCAGTGGTAATTCTTAAATTTCTCTAAAAGTCGTCTCAAGGCCGCCTACCAGACAAGCTGCATTGGAAATTACGGCCGCGGCAGCTGCCTCTGAGTAAGTACCGCTCGTACCTTACCATATGCCTTCATCGCCCTATTGGCCAAGTTCCACGCGACATCGGTTAGCACCCTATAAGCGTCTGGGTGCCAACCTACGAGAGTAGATAAAGGGATAGGCACGAGCTTATTTCTCACGGAGGTTGCAATAGAGTATTTATATATTCCACGCTTCGCAGATACGGCCGCATTGAGGGAGGTGAGCGGATTTAATGATTGTGCCCTCCTGTGGGAGGGCGCCAGCGGGTTGACGAACGTTACGTCAAAGAAATCCATACCTTCACTGCTTCCCATCGCGCGTATGTCTGGCATCGTGCGATGGACACCGTCCCGCGGCTCGACAGCACGGTGACGGGCCCACTTTCTGCAAGTCTTGCGCAAAGAGGGCCACTTGATGGTCATGCCGTCGAGTTTTGAGCCCATAATGTCCGCAGTGAAGGAGGTGATCCCGAAACAGTCGAGAGTTTCAGGGCGCTTTTGTCTCGGGAACGGGACCAGACCCATTGGTATGGGTGATTTTACTGTGGTATATATCAGATGGGGATAGGTTACGGTTGATTATTATTTTTTGCAAATATATTTTCTTGTAGAAATGTCGCAGGCTTGTGAGTTCTGAAGTGATTTAGTGTTTTGGGGTGTAAATAAGCGAAATATGATTTTTTGCAAGTTTCTAGTTGGGTTCTGTGGCGGCAATTATAGATTCATGATTTCATTTGCATACGCTTTTTACTGATTACATATATGAAACGACTATATCCCGAGATAGGGAGACATTTTATTGTATTGAAAACGTGTGTTGAAAGCGATCAGTGATTCTAGTAGTACAAAATACACTATTCAACTGCCTTATATGTCTTTTCTTCCAATAAAATCAATCTAAAGCCCGCTTTTTATGCCTGATCAAACCAATCATCTAGAAAATCTAAATGTCCAAAAATGTGTTGAAAATATGACCATTAGGATCAAAAATCACACCATTATTGTGAAAATTAGAAAAACATTTTTACGATTATTGGAAAACTATATTAAACTGGTTTTCCACATCAAAAACAGTGATTAAAAATTGTGGAACAATTCATGTCAGAGGTCAACAATTTGTATTTACTGTGAATCATCGAAAATAGTTTTATATATGTTCACTGGCCCATGTTTCATACTGCATTACACACGCAGCAATTCTTATGTCTGTCGGCTATTTTTAATTTCTAGAGTTACAAGTACTGGAATTATAATGCCAGAAAATTATTATTTGGATTAATGCTCACCTGGATAATTACTCTATAATTATTATTGAGCATGAATTTTGTCTACAATTATTATTATACTGGTGGAAAAATCTTTGCATCTTTCCGCTCTGATCCCCGGTATAAATAGTCTTAGGCTGTTAGAAAATCTTAACAAATCTCGGACCATCGAACTATCCCTGTCGATCAATAAATATTGTTTTTCTCTTTATTATTATTATCATTTTTATTCAGTTAATTTATTATTCATTTATTTGGAATTATCTATTTTGGATCTACGCATATCACTTAATTTTTGCACCCGGTCCCTGTTACACACAACGCCCCTCACTTCTGACATGACCCCTGCCCGTCCTGACCAGCTCCTCTACACCTTCATTCGCAGCACGTATCTATACGGAGCTATCTTGCTGCGCGACCTCGCCGAGCTCCATCGCGCCGACCTCTCCATCCAGCGGCGCCTCTTCGCATCCTACCTCCGCTCGAGAGGTACATTCAACACCACCCACCTATCCCGCCTATGAGTCATCCTCCAAATCCCGGACCTCACCAGCCTCCTCCAACGACAAGCCTCAAACTTCCTCTTCACCCTTCAAGCTACCACCAAGACGGGCAAAGGCAACCAGAAGACCACGGCGGCCTGCACAATACATAACATCTCAAACTATAGAGCCAACTCGGTACTCCACAAAACCCTTACCTCCCCACCCTTGACGCACCCATCCCACCTCTGCATATCCGTCCGGAATACCCGTAACGGACCCCCATTCCGCCGCCAACGTCGCTTCTCACCCCGACACGCACCCGCCACAACACAAATCGGAACATTCGCATCCTTTCTCACCTCTCCCATCCTCAAGGGGCACCCACGTCGCCTCGTCTTACGCTGGTTCCTACAATGGCTCCCACATCACCCAGTGGCTACGACAACGCCTCACACTACAGCTACCAGTACTATGGAACTCCTCCGGAAGAACGCCCTGACCGATAGCCAACTCAAACAACTACGGGACGCCATCATTGTACTATATTCTCATCGTTAGCGGCCACTACATTGCATCTATCTACTATCTCTAACCCCTCATGGCCCATATGATACACACCCAAGTCCGACTAAACAATATTCTCCGCATGTATTACGGTATTAACCTGCAAGAGAACCGTGACAACATAGCCCGCTAGACGGCTTTTTAGTCAGAAGTTTAAATAAATGTTCACCACTCTACTGTTTCATCTGCAGATCACCTAAAGTGCAAACTGGGCCATTTCAGCCATCTTGTCATATTTTCACTACTCTTCGGTGCAAATACAGAATTTCTGCCCCGAAAACATCAATTGAAACTTTATTAATGCTTTTTCCAGTACGTCCAGAAAGATTCATTTCTTCTATCACCTCCATCTTGGGAATTCAGCATTCATTTATGTTTACCTTTTTTGTTTTTGTTTCGGTTTCTGTTTCTGTTTCTGTTTCTGTTTCCTTTTCTGGTGTATTTACGTTTTCCTAGCTCATGAATTCTACTTCGGTCCCAAGCTCCAGAACTGCTATTTCAGGAATTCCATCTTTTGTGCAAGCGATGGTTTTTTAAGATTAATGCCGTACTCCTCTCCCATATAACGGATGTGGACCTCGTTTTGCTACGTCAAGTTTTTTCACACATCTTACTCTTGGGTGTGGTTTTAGTCTTTGCGTAGTAAAAAGTGCTTTTAGTCCTCATATGCATGAGGTTTCGCCGAGTCCGCGCCTTTTTTAATTGTCGGAGGCGATATTAAATGTAATCGTATAGCTTTCGTGTACTTATGTCTGATTCCTGTTTGATATGGTTGCTAGTGACGCGTACGAGAGGCAGTGAGGTGAGAATTGCTGGCTTGGAATGAAGAAAAGCCGTATGCTTTATTTTCAACTAAAGATATATTAGGAGAGGTAGAACTCCTGACAGTTTCTTCTTTCTATGCGAGAATTATTCCATGGTTCAGCTAGGAAAGTTGTGTCACCCTTGGCTTTTTTATTTGAGTATAAATGAAAATGTTTTGTTTCAAGTTTTTAGTTCTCCTGATTTCAAATACTAGCTTGTGTTTTACTTTTAATAGGTACATCCGCAGATATGTAAAATTTGTATGATGCGGTATACTTTCAAGTGGTGGTGTAATATAGATTGTGATGCTTTCGTACGTACAGTAAAAGTATCTGTAGCTGCTGCTGTTGAAATATAGGATACATATAATTTTTTTTATTTAAAGTCCTGTAATGTAGTTTTGTTGTCCTTACTACTATTTCTATCCTACGTAGTCAATCTTTTCCCTATCCTATTGTGCTGTTAGCGATGCGTACTAGGACCGTTGTAGTGTAAGGGTCACTACGGCCGTCCGAAGGACCATACCCTATCTAATCTAGTAAGTAGTTAGTATATGTGCTAGAGATAGTAGACTGCATCTACTACCTATAAAAGGCCTAGCCTCCTCGGGCACTGAAGTAAAAACACCATCAACAATTTTATTTCAACCTACTCAACTTGTCTACCCTAAGCAAAAACGACTACAGCTTTTTCAAGATCGCCGCTAACTCCGCCAGTCTGCTTTCTATCCTTTGAATTTTCGCGACAATCCAGATTTACCGTTTATCGAGGAATTTAAGAAGTAAGTCTATTCGCTATTCGATAGTGAAAATATGCCTATTTGTCCTATTTCCGCGTTGTTTCAAGCCACATGTAAGCCGGTAAATACTGACAACTGCGTTTATGTTTTAATTCCTTTTGAACACTATCCAGTGGCCAATGAGGGCAACGATTCGGTCGTGGTGCCACGTAGCCCACCTGGCCCGACCGAGTCCAGAACAAGACCGGAATCCCGATCTAATCTGTGAAAGGTTTCAACTTCTGTCAGCAACACCCCAAACCCGACTGTAAGCACCGCAAACACGAGCGTTACTCCAACTTCGCCAAGTTTCGCGGTTTCGACGACCAATCAAGAGCCTCCCCGTGGCATTCAAAAATCGCCATCGCCGACAAAGCGCAAACTTTCATCTTTGGCCAATCACGTGAAGACAAGTGTCCCTCCAGATTCAGGTTCAGTTTCAGGGACTACACGTGTGAATTCAGGTTCAGGTCAATTTCAGATTTTAGATCTATCATGTGTGCCACATAGCCTAGTTTCAGTAATCATTCTTAGAGATCCTCCTACGGCTGACAGTGCTTATAGACCTACCTCTAGGGCTCCTGTACGCCTACGCTGCAAAGCTGACCGTCAATGGGCTGATCGCGCTGGGGTGACTAAGGCTACTTCTACACGTGTGGCTGTAAAGAAGCGGACCTTTAAGCATTGCAAGGTTTCTTGCAACGGCTCAAAAACCTATTTTGACCATTTGCAGAGCCGCAAGCACAAGAAACGCTTACAGAATAAGAAAAATCAGCCGTACTGCTAGGAGTGCAAACGGAGCCCCGAAAGCCATTCACATTTAAAACGCCATAGGGCTGAGAAGATTCACTTAAGGGTTACTTCAGATTAGATTAAACTGAATCCAATCTGGATATTTGATCTTGTTCTGAGTAAATTTAATTATCACATTAACTGAGATTCTTGCTTGAAAATAAAAAACAAATTGAAAAACAAATTGAGAACAAAAATAAATTGAAAGATCAAATTGAAAAAAGGGTTTGCAGCAAATTGAAAAAAGGGTTTGCAGTAAAACAAAAAAAGCGAAAAAATAATGGGCCATTCAAAAAAAGGAGGAAGTATAGTGCTACAAAAAACCTAAAAATGTCCAAATTTTCGAAGCATTAAATCACCATTAATTTGCACTTGCAAAAGGGTATATTGATATGGTTTTCGTTCAAGGTATTAGAAAGACCACAGAGTTGCAACAGTCTTTGGTAGACTGCGTCAAAGGTTTTTTTGAGGATAGTTCCCTCGCTGGTGATGAATTAAGGTCTCGGTTACTTGAGGACTTCCCTATCCCAATGCTTTTTTCGGGAAAAGTTCTGAGCAATACATCGATAATTCGCAAGTTGATTGTCTTTCTTGCGGAAAACAATATGCCAACCGTCCACCATGAATCTGCTGTCCTTTCAAAGACCTTAGCCTCAACTATTCTCAGCAATGGTGAACTCAGCAAAGCATTAAATCAAATTGATGCATATTTCAACTCTCTTGCGTCACCAACAGGATCACCGATTGTACTAACCCCGAACCCGATACGTTCCACTCCAGTGTCCACCCAGCCCTCTGCATCATCGGAAGACAAGGTCTCACACTACAAGTCCATGCGCTTGAGGGAAGAAAGTAAGAAATTTTCTGGAAGCCTCGCCGAATGTTGGAACGAGTTCATATCTGAATACAAGTATGCCTGCCAAGATTATATGCTCAATGACGAACAAATGATTAGGTAAAGATACATGATAGTTTAACTGTCAAAGGCAGCAAATTGCCAAACTCTCCAATTCAGAGAAATTCAACGGAATATGTCTCGATACTGGTGCTCAAAAATCAGTGACTGGAAAATCACAAGCAAAGGCATATTGCGACCTAGCTGAGAATAAGATTAAACGTAAACACGTGACAACTGCTTACAAGTTTGGCGGTGGAATATTTCCAAGCATTGCACAGATTCCAATTCGTATTCCAACGCCTGAAGACGCTTTCGTCCCGCTTCACGTCGACGTAGTCAATGCTAATATTCCATTCTTGATTGGCCTGGAAGCTTTAGAAAAATTTAAACTTGTTGCAGATAACGTTGAAACCCTACTTGTGTCCAAAATACATGGATAAGCTATGCCAATCACACGCAAACACGGTCATCTTTACGTCATGTGGGATATTTCTGAAATCCTGTATACAAAGTCTCAACTAAAGCGCCTCCATTTACACTTTTTACACCCTTCTGCTTCAAAGCTATATAATCTGATAAGCAGAGCTAGACCGGAGGAAGAAACAATTGAGACGCGAGATTTGTTTTCGGAGATATCTAAACAGTGCCGCACATGTCGGCACTTTGAACCGAAACCCAGATCATTACAGGTCAATACACCCAATGGAATCATATTAAATCAAGGGTTAGCTCTTGGTGTCGTGTTTCTTGACAAAAAACCTGTGCTTCAAATCGTGGATACGCAAACCCATTTCGGTAATGCCATATTCCGACGCAGTCAAAGTACTGAATCTATTTGGAACTCTTTTCTTGAGTGTTTCGCTACAATTTACACTGGATTTTCTGATAGAATGAAAGTAGATCAAGGCAGTCAATTCGTTTCCAAAGCGTGGAAAGATTTGATTAAATCGAATAGAATCAAACTCAGCCTATCTGGAGTTGAAAGTCATGATTCTATTGGTTCCGGTGAACGTTACCATGATCCGTTACGCATTATTTACCACAAAATTCGCCATTGAGACCCTGAAGTCGAAACATAAATCGCTTTATGTTTCCCCGTTACGGCTATGAACGATACTATGAACCCAGAGGGACTCGTTCCATCGTTACTCGTCTGTGGAGTTTTGCCGAGGTTTCCCGCCATGAATAGCGAACTACCGAATCAAATGGAATGAATGAGAGCGCTCCAAATGGCAAGAGCTGAGATGGAAACTATCACTTCAGAACTCAGAATCAGAACCGCTCTGAATTCGCAGCTTCCAAATACCGCTCACCATGAGCTTTCCATTGGAAGTAAAGTTCTAGTCTATCGTGAAGAGTCCAAACTGAAGTAGGCATGACCCTACAAAATCACGAAAATGAATGACAGAAAAGTCTTTTTGACAGAAATGTCGAGGAAGGGCAACACTCACGCTCTCAAGTAAAGCATTATTTTGATGATTAAGTTGAAAAAACTAGTCGAAGCTTTGAATTCATTAATTAAAAGGGTATACTCCAAAATCTTCAACTCATTGACGTCAATCTCAATGAATTTTTTCGTCCACGAGATCCCAGATCCAATTCGGCTGAGTTTTCGAAAGCGAAACAGAAAGAAATCGAAGGACTTATTGAGAGAAATACCTGGAAAATAGTCGCTATATTCGACATACTAAAGAATGCTAATATCCTTTCTGGAACATTCTTTCTGTCAATCAAAAATAAGAACACTGACAAAGAGATATACGAAGAACGGTTTGTAGTACGAGGTCATAGGGACAAAGAAAAGAAATATCTCGTACATGACACCACAACTATATGCCAGCGTTCCACACGCTTGTTGGTTGCAATTGCTGCAATACACGATTTCAGGATTTGCTCTCAAGATTTTAAACAGACATTTTTACAGTCAGGTCAACGTCTGATACGCAAAGGTTACCTTAGACCAACCAAAGATTTTGTATTGCCCTAAAAACAGTAACTAGAGTTACTGACACCTATTTACTGATTATCAAATTCAGGAGACTATCGGAATCGCACTATGAATTCACACTTGAAGAAAGATCCCGGTATGACCCCAACCGGTGGGGATCTCGCATTCTTCTCAAAGCATACAAACGTAGAACTTCAGGGATTAGTTGGAACATATGTGGACGATTCTCTACTTTGTGGAAATAATGAATTCGTTAAGTTGTCCCAAAAGACTCTTGATATGTTTGAATAGATGGAGAGGGAGTTCGATGACACTGTATTTGCAGGTGTCAGAGTAAAGAGAACTGATTATGGAATTGAGTTAAGTCAGGAACAGTATGTTTAGAAGTTACGAATTCTGCCGATGGGTGCTTCTTTTTCTGAATTCAGATCTTTAAGCACATCTTGGCTTCGTTAACACACAAAAAGCCTGAAATATATTGTGCCGTTAACATGGCCGCGCAAGTAACTGAAACCAAATTCTCAGTGGAAGCAATTAAGCAGTTGAACAAATTTGTAAAGCACGTTCAGAACAACCCTAGCTCTTCGCTTCAGTATTAAAAGTTAGACAAAAACTCCATACGATTGAAAGTATATTCTGACTCTTCATTCGCAAACAACGACCACAATACTTCCCAACTTGGATAAATTGTTTTGCTCACTGACGTGACCGGAACTTGTAATGTGCTGAGTTACTCTAGTCACAAAAGTCGCAGAGTAACTAGATCTGTACTAGGCGCCGAAGTTTATGCTCTCGCTGATGCCTTCGATATTGGATACATGATTAAGCACGACCTTGAATCCCTGCTTGGGATCAGAATTCCACTCTCAATGTTTACGGACTCCAAAATTCTACTTGATATTATCACCAAGTGTCCCTACACTTTGGAAAAACACCTCATGATTGATATTATTTCTGTAAGAGATGCATATGACGAGGAGAAAATATCTAATTTTGGATTTTTACGGACTGCGGAAAACCCTTCGGAAGCCTTGACGAAGATCGCAAAGTATGATGCACTGAGTCATATCATCAAAACAAGTAAGTGTGATATCCCTGCTCAACAATGGGTAGTTCGTGACTATAAGGGTGGAGAAGACAATAGGAGAGGTCAAAGAGAATATAATTTATTTATTTTCTATTTACAGTCCTGTATTGTAGTTTTTTTTGCCCTCACTACTATTTCTATCCTACATAGTCTATATTTTCTCTATCCTGTCGTACTGTTAGCGATGCGTGCTAGGGCCGTTGAAGTGTAATGGTCACTACGGCCCTCCGCAGGACTGTCGGCTAGGGAATCTAGTAAGTAGTTAGTAAATGTGCTAGAGATAGTAGGCTGCATCAACTACCTATAAAGGGCCTAGTCGCCTCGGGCACTGAAGTAAAACACCATCAACAATTCTATTTCAACCTGCTCAACTTGTCTACTCTATGCAAAAACGACTGCATTTTTTTTCAGGCTGGCCGCTAACGCTGTCAGTCTGCTTTTTATTCCTTGAATTTTCGTGACGGCTGCTTTAGCCACCAATAACTGGGGTATAAAACACCTATCCACGTATTGAAACATTCAATCCGTCTGGACGTTGCTGACAGAATACATACTGTACTACTGTACGTGTTACTGCACTTTGCTGGGAATACCCGTGTACCTGGCACGTGCTAATTGAACGCTGACAGTACTGTACTGTACATTGCTGACGGGACCCAAAGTTGTCAAAATATCCAAAATATGACGTCATTCTTGACCTTTTTGTACAGTACAGAAAAACAGACATCTTCCAAAGGACTGGACAGAATTTGAAAGTGTTGCACAGATTTCGAGGGCAATCTAGTCGACCACGTGACAGAACGGGGGGGGGGGGGGGGACGCGACCGCTTATTCTGCGATGAGGGTGCGAGAGAGGGATTTGGACCTGGAAGACGCATAAGAGGTGCGCAGTACAGTAATGTACAGTATAGTAAATGGTTGGCTGTGGCCAAGCCCATGTTGTGTTGAACTGGGCCTTGCTTGTAAACTGGCCAGCTGCTTGGAAACTGAGTGCTGTCTGTCTGCCTGGTCAGGCTTTTCTGCAGTGCAGCAAATCCCACAGCGTCGAGACTCACCATCTGCACAGGAAGACAACCAGCAGTGAATGACCACTTTCACCAGGTTGAGCGCAATGAACAGCGTGTCTTCACACTTTCTCCTTCCAGGGACCACCGCAGCTTTATTTCCGATGAGTAATTACAGTACAGTACCAGTACAATACTGTAATCCAATCCAATAATTACAGTACGGATCCTGTCACACTTTGTACGCCTCAAGCAACCTCAAGCACCTCTCCAACAGCGGCGTGTCCATCGCCGCTTGCGCCTCGGCCGCATCGCCATCGTCCGCGACCCGCCGCACCTCGACGCCCACCAATTTTTTCAACTTTGTCAAAGCCGTCATCCTCGACGCCGCATCACCCCTCGCAATAGCCATAGCAAAGCATTCCACCGCCCTGCCGCGATCGGCCGCCACGTCACCCGCCCCATCCCACAACAGCTCGCCCAAATTCCGCCACGCGTGATGTCTCTCACCCTTCTCGATCGCCCATTCAAACCGCTCTACTGCACCGCGCGGGTCACGGGCAATGCCATCGGCACCATGCTGCAGTAACAGGCCCAGGTTGTTGCCGGCGATGCCATCCCCATGTTTGCATGCCAGTTCGTAGAGTTGTTTTGCACCGGCCCCGTCCGCCTCGATTCCTGTGGCGCCGTCATGCAGCATCACCCGAGGTTGACAGCTGCTGCCGTGTATCCCTCGTCCACTGCGAGTTGGTAATACTCGCGCGCCTTGTCCCCGTCCACTCGCACCGCGCCTTTGCCATGGTGGTACAGCAAGCCCAGTCCATTGGCCGCCTCGGCGTCGCGTTGACCAACGGCCTCGCGCCACAGCGTCATTGCCTTGTCAACGTCCTTTTTCACACCCCCTGCCCCCCATCGATACACCCATCCCAGTGCGCTTTGAGCCGCTGCAACCCGCTCTTCGCTTCTCTCCGCCAGGTACTTTGCCGCCTCCTCTCCGTTGAGTACATCGCTCTTGGTCCATCTCTCCCTCACCATTGCCCGCCTGATTCTGCGCAACTCGTCCTCACTCCGTCCCATGTAGCGCGCCGCCGCTTCCCATTCCACCCTGCGCACAATGGCCAGCGGTAGGCAACCCAACGCGCGCTTGGTCTGCTGATTCAGTCCCACCGCCGCCGCCGTCTCCCTCCCCTGCCTGTTGCACATGCTCTCCTCCGCACCGGCCGCCCTGATACCCACCGCCTTGTCCAGCAGGACCTTTCCCAACGCGGGGTCCGTTTCCAGCAGGCCCACCCCTTTTGCAAACATGAGGCCTTGCAAAACACGGTCAATTTCCCGTTTGACGTCGCGCAGACTGGCTCTCTTTTCCACATCGCGCACGACGCACATGCGAATAATCTCGCGACACTCGACCGCGACTTGCTGCAGCTCGCGCTCCTCAATGCCGGACGGGCTCGCCCACGCGTCCGTGGGCGGGTGCTTGCCCGTGGACATGTAGTAGAGGAGCCAGCCGACACTCCACACGTCCACCTTGCACATGTCATCGCCGGTGCCCTGCACGGCATAGCCAGCGGCTTGCTCCGCGTCGCCAGTAGCGGTGCCGGTGCCCGGTGCGGTGATATGTTGGGCGACGCGACAATGGTCAAGCCCCAGGGGGTAGGCGCCGGCATCAGCGCAGGCGACTGTCTTCTTCTCCAGTTGATTCACCCTTGTCGTTGTCCTTGGCACAGGCGGATGGTGCACAGCGAGGCCACGGGGGCCGACGCGAGCGCGGGCGGGGCCTTGTGGTCGGATGGTGTGGGGCGGGCGGTGGTGCAGTGTGGAGTGCGGGGTGGTGGTCGGTGGACAGGGGACGAGGGTGTGAATCGGCGGCGCGGATGGGATGGGCGGTAGCGGGCGAGGGGGAGGGTGACGAAGCGGGGTTGGTGGAAGCGGGGGTGCGGGAGGGACGCGGGGCATGGGGATGTGGATGTGGATGTGCGGGGTTGGGTGCAGGCCAGGGGGGCAGGACGGTGCGGTCGGGCGGGGAGTCGCGGTGCCTGTCGCGCGGGCGTGTGCGGTGGAGGAGGTTGGCCATGGGCGGGGTGACGCGCTCCGGGGCGCAATAGCCGGCGAGGGAGGGGTGTGCGACCCAGGGGGTGGTGTGGAGGTTGGGGGCGGGGAGAGGGGACGATGCATGATGTCAAAGTCCATGAGCTTGAGGACAAAGGCGGGTGGGAAGCGGGGCGGGAGGGGTTTGGGTTGGGTGCGAGGAGGAGGTGGTGGCGGGACGGGGGCGGTGGGTGGGGGTGGGGACGAGGAGGATGTTTGCCGGGTGCAGGTGGTGGTGTGTGAGGGGTGGGGAGAGGGCGCGGGCGTGGAGGAGGGCGGCGACGATGGATTCAAGACAGGTGATGTGTGTGACGGGGTCGGGGAGTCGGCGATCGCGGACGACATGGTGGAGGGTGAGGCCGTTGAGGGATTCCATGACGAGGTAGCCGACGCCTTGATGTGCCTTGCGCCACTCCCAGCCTGCGCCGAGGAGGGCGTGGATGTGCGGGGATTGGGCGAGTTGCCAGAGGAGATTGGCGTGAGCGTGGAAGACGGGGGCCGGGGCGTGGACGAGTTTGACGCGGACGCGGATGCCTTTCCAGAGGGCGAGGACTGGGGCGGCGGTTGGATTGTCGAGGGAGCGGGTGCGGAGGGGGTGATGGGGAATTGGAGGAGGGAAAAGTGCCAGTGCGGGGCGGAGGCGGAGGCGGAGGTGGTCGGGTGAGGGTGAGGGTGAGGGTGAGGGTGTGGTGGTGGGATTTGAGGGTGGAAAAGAGGCGGGGGAGGCGGTGGGGGCGGGGAGTGGGCGGGGTGGGGTTGGACTTCCATTGTGCGACTTGGAGGACTGCGTCGATGCGATGGGCGGTGAGGAGAAAGTGCTTCTTGTCCTGCGGGGAGAGCGGGGGCGGGGCGGACTTTGGGTGGAGGCGGGGACGATGGTGGCGGAGGGAGAGGTGGTGGAGTGTTTGATAGGCGGTGGTGAGGGAGGAGAGGAGGGTGCAGGTGTGGGACGAGTCGAGGGGAGTGTGGGAGAGGTGGGCGACGAGGCGGGAGAGGGCGAGGTGTAGAGTGCGTGCTTGGCGCGGGGGGTGGGGAGTGGGGACAGCAGGGCTTGAATTTGGTTGGAGAGTGCGGCGAGGTCTGGCGGTGGCGGCGGTGGAGGTAGCGGGGACACCATTGGAAGAGGGACACGGTGGAACGGGCAATGGGCAATGGAGAACGGGGGAACGGGGAACGGGGGCGAGAAGAGGTTGGTGCACTTTTATATGTTTCGGTGGGTGCTGGGTCGTTGGTGGTCAAATTTATGTACGAATTTGTTTTCTACAGTTACAGTTACTGTAAATGGGTCAGGTCAGGTCAGGGGAGACGGGAGTAGGGCAGCGCCTCGGCGGCAATGATAGCGTGGGCGTCCAGCTCCGCCTGGCGCTGCTGCTCCCACTTGAGCGCCGTCAAGCATTCATTTTTGAGCTTTGGATTCTTGACGGCCATGCGCCAACTGCGCACCAGACGCTGCAGACTGCGCGCGCACTTGTCCCTGGCCGGCTCATCCCCCTCGCGCAAACCGACCAGCAACCAGCGCGCACCCGCCACGACATTGCGCTTCAATCCACACCCGCCCCAGCCCAGCAGCACGCCCAAATTCCTCGGCGCATAGTTTCTCTCCCCCTCTCAATCGCCATTTCATACAATCGCTTCACCTCCTCCCCCGAAATGCATCGGCACCGGCACCGGCCCTCTCGCTCTCGTCATGGCCGTATTGCAACAACCATCCCTTGTTGCTACATGCGGCCGCACTTCCCCATCCAATGGCCATGTCATAATACTTGATGGCCTCTTCGACATTCCGCCCCACTCCATTTCCATGTGCCAGTAAATGCCCAATGTTATTGGCACTCAACGCCTTTTGCTCCCTCCCCCCCATGCGCACCAACATGGTCGCATCCGGTCGCACTCCCTCCCCCCCTCCCACCATGCGTCCCAACTCCACTGCCCGTTCCCGGTCCCCACATTCAATCGCCCTCAACCACTCCCCCCTTCCCCCTCCCCTCTCCAATCCCCTTCCCCTCTCCGGCGCCAACCAATCCAGCACCCGTCTCGCAAACACATTTCCACTCACCACCCCCCTCATCAAATACTCCACCGCCACCTCCCGTTCCCTCACATCCCCATAGTACCAACCCTCCTCCTCCTCCCCCGTCAATGCACCATGCATCCGTGCAATCTCCATTTCCGACCGATTCCACCGCCGCATCGTGCTTTCATACTCCACGCGACGCACCAAATACAGCGGCAATCCACGCAACCCCTTCTCCGCACTCAGTGTCAACCCCTTGGCCACCCCTCCCCCACTCCATATCCCCGCCGCATGGTCCATCAACCGAATCATCTCCGCGCGGCACCCGCCATCCCGCCGCAACTCTCCCATCGCCTCTGCCACCCACCACTCCCCGTCCTTGACCGCGACTCGAGTCGCCGCTTGCCCATCTTGAAAATATGTCTCTCTCTCTCTCTCTCTCTCTCTCTCTCTCTCTTTCCTTTCCAATTCACCATGCCCTTGTACTATCCCATGCCACCATATACATACGCCCGTACCGAGGGGCCGTCGTACCACCACCGCCCCAACACCCACGCCCGTACCCTCCCGTCCGTCCGTCCCATCCTGCCCACCCCCGCAACCGTTGGGTCGGGCCGCCACGTTACCGTTATTTTCTTTTTATTCGACACACAAACTGTAAGCCACGGCCACTGTCAAACAATAATATTGCAATATTATTGGATCACACCAGCTTCCAATCCGGCGGAAAGTAGGCCGTGCGGTCGGCCTCCCATCGCAACGCGAGATACAGTGAACCGTAATCACTCAAATGGTCACTATCGCGATACAAGATTTTGTGCCGCCAAACCACCCGGCAATGCCGCCCATCCTGCGCATAATTATCGCAAAAGTAATCACTCGGCACAATACATTCCGCGCCCTCCACCTCCCTCGCCACCGCCCGAATCACTCGATTCGTATACGCCACCCTCCGCATCGCCATCTCCCGCGTCGCCCCGGTACAAACCGCGGGCTGGCCCTTGCCTCCCCCCCGCCCCCGCCCCAACAACCGCTTGCACTGATACGACCCTCGTCCCACATCAGGCACCTCCGATACAATCACCACCCGACTCCCCCCCGCCACAATCTCCCGCACCGTCCCCCGCAACATCCTCTCAAACACCCGTCTCGACTCATTCAACCCCGGCACCCCCTCCCCACCCTCCCTTAACCGATACTCCGCCAACGGCCCACGCCGCGCATACTCCCCCCGCTCCACGCTCGTCGACCACCGACTCACCAGAAACACAACCCCGAATTCACCACCCACACTCCATCCGCGCCACCGCCGCACCAACCCCTCACAAAACAACATCTGCTCCGCACTCACCCGCCCCTGTCCCACCCCAACACTCACCAAAACCTTGCTCACATTAAACAACGCCATACAACCAGGGTAACTCCACACATGCCATTCCCTCCCATATTTCCGTCCCATGTACCCTGCAAACGCCAACATCCGCCCCGCATGACTATCCCCCAGCACCAACACATCCCCCTCCCCCCGCCCCCCCCCACCCCAACCATCTTGGCCATCACATCCGCCTCCTCCAACCTCGGCAACCGCACACTCTCATTCGCACGTCCGTCCAACCCCTCACCACGCATAATCCCCTCCACCCAGTCCGCGACTTGTCCATTCCCGACTCCCGACTCCCCCCACACCAACCGCCCACCCCGCGCCATCACCCCCGCCCCAACCACGAATATCCCCACCATCGCCACCACTTTCAACGCCTGTGTCACCGCCGGAGTGGCCCCTACCCCGCGCATGCGGTACCGCCGTTCAATCACGTGGTACAGCGCGAGAGACGCCCCCACAATCAAGAGACACACCACCAGTTTTGGCCCAATCAAACTGTCCGACGTCGACGCCATTGCCACAATCAGCGGCCAGTGCACGAGATAGATGCTGTAGCTGATACGCCCGACCAGTACAGGCCCGCGTGACGCGAGCACGGTGGTTGCAACGGAAGAGTGGTGCGCAAACAGCAGCAGCAGCGCCGTTGCAAATGCAGGCGGTGTTGCAGCGAGGGCGGGGAATGTTGTGCCGGGGGTGTAGGAGAGGGCGGGGTACACGATGAGGGCGAGGGCGAGTACGACGGCCATGTTGGGGGGTATGCGTGAGGGGAGGTGTGTTGCGAGAAGGGGGAGGCGTGGTGGTGAGAGAGGAGCGCGCCGAGCAGAAATTGCCACGCGCGCAGGTGGGGGAGGTAAAAGACGGCGGAGGGATCGGAGGGGAGCAGGTGGTGGGATCGGAGGAAACTGAGCGAGAGGAGGAGGAGGAGGGTGGGGGGAGGAGGCGGCGGGGAGGAGGCGGTATACCACGGGGTACAAGAGGTAGAATTGCTCCTCTAGGGAGAGGGACCAGGTGTGGAGGAGCGGTTTGGAGAGCGCGTCGGCGTCAAAGTAGGAGACGTGCGCGTAAAAGTACACGTTGGAGAGGGAGGCGAGGGCGCAGAGTGCGGTGGTGGCGACGGGCGGGGTGGGGAATAAAGCGAGGGTAAGCACCAGGGTGGCAAACAGGGCGGGGAATAAACGAAAGATGCGGCGGAGGTAAAAGGTGGACAGCGGCGTGTCCGGTAACGTCTGGGTGATGAGGTAGCCGGAGAGTGTAAAGAATATATCGACGCCGATATAGCCGCCCGGCATGACACCCAGATGATGAAGGACCACCAACGAGACGGCAATGGCGCGCAGGCCGTCCAAATCGGCGCGATACGCAGTGTGCATGGTATCCGTATCCGCAGTTTACAACAATCGCGACGCCTCGACGCGATGGTCACTCGCCCTCACCGCAACACCCGACACCTTTAAAACAAACACAGCGGGAACAAAGCACAAGCCTTTTAAGACCAAAAACAGTCTCCACCCCGACCCCGACCCCGACCCCGACCCCGACCTTGATGTCAACCTCGACGTCGAGGCCAAAAGCAACCACCCAACCCACCGCCCAGCCGTCCACTCGATCATCACACCACATCCAATCCCCCACCCCCACTCCACCCTCCCCCAAACACCACCGCCACTCTCCTCACCACGGCCCCCCAAACCCCCCCACCCACTCCACAACCCTCCCCCAAATCTCCGCCAACCCCAACCCCAACCCCACCTCCCCACCCTCCCCCGATCCACGCATCGCAACCCGCCTCTCCATCTCCATCTCCATCTCCTCCACCTTTTGTCTCCACCCCGCCTCCCTCGACTCCAACTCCGCCACCCGCTTCTCCAACACACTCTTCATCGAGCGCAACACGCCCAACTCGTCCCCCTCCAACCCCCCAACCACACAATGTTCCACCACTTCCGTCCCCGGCACCCCCTCCTCCTCATTCCAATCCACATCCCCACATTCCACACATGCCGCATTGGTCTCCATTGACGTACCCGCGGATATTCGTTCAGTGAGGTGATCGCAGGTGGTTTGTAGATCTAGATTGCGCGCTTGTAGCGTGGAGATTCGATGGTGCGCTTGTTCCAGGGCGGTTTGGGAGGCGTGGAGGCGGGTCATGAGTTGGTGGTTGAGGGCGCGGAGACTGGCGTACGAGGAGGAGGACGTGGACGTGGACGTGGTGGTGGACGTGGTGGAGGAGGTGGCGGTGATGGATGGCGCGCGGCGAGCGGTGGAGGAACGTTTCTTGCCCATTTTGTCGGTTGATGGTGTTGTTTGTTGTTTGGAGGGGGGGTGGGACGGTCGGCGATGGACGAGACGGGAGGACAGGAGGTATTTAAATGCGGCCGGGGGGGGGGAGAGGGGAGGCTTTACAGTAAAAGGCTTGGCTTACAGTTGGGGGTGGGGATGGTCGGCGGGTACGTGTCGATGCATGGCACGTTTGGAGGGGCGCCTGATTGGTATGTGCTTTACTGTACTTTTGACTATTGGTGGTTACAAATGATCGTGAAACGACTGTACCGTACTTGTACAGTAGTACAATATGTACAATACTGTAACGGGTATGGTATGTATGCACTCAGTCCTGATGGATACAACAAAACAACTCGATTGTACTGTAATGTACTGTACTGTAATGATTCCTTGTTGCCACGTCACCGAGGACTCACCCCATTCCACTTGCGCAGTTTGTTAATTTATGTCGTCCAAATGGTTGGACTGAGTTTTCAGCGCAGAGTGCGAGGTTGAGACCCCGGTCCGGGTGGCAGGCGTCACAGCACTGGGTGGCCCATTACCTGAATCGCGAACTGTAGGGATAGCAGAGCCCGTTTGCTTGACTTGACCGGTTAGTGAAACTTTGTGAAACCGATGGCTGGCTCAGGCCGCTACTCGGCTGAACCTTGATATTCATTTTACTCTAGTGTCCAGAGGACAATTGTACTCATATGAGTCCAAATGTACTCAAATGAGTCCATATTTCTAACGGCTAGATTTTATACAAAAAACTAACATAATGACACCATTAGCTTTTCACCATATCTAATAGCACCCTTGGGTAGTCAACCGTGCAAAACTTCGAAGTTTACTCCTCAACTGTTCATTCGAACACACAAGATGTTTGTCAACATCGAAAAATTTAACCAAAAATGACGAATCCAAATGACCATCGTCTACAGCCCGGAAACCTTGTCAACACTCGCGCAACCCTTGTCAAGTCAGCGGCTGAGTGTAAGCGACTATTCGGTTCCCTTTGGAGAAGTAAGAGCGTCAAGGGAACCGTGGTCAGCATCGAAGTTGACACTTCTACCGGAAGAAGTCAGACTTTGGTCACCGCAGACTGGTCCATTCAGGACAGGACAAAGGGCGTCAGCTTGAAACTCGTCAACATCAAGCCAGGAGAAGCATCTGAAAGTGGCCTAGCAACTTCCAATGAAATGGAGACAACTGCTGCTGAGGTCGAGCTACCGAATCGTCAACCTTCTCTTGAAGAACCTCGAGAAGAAGCCAATGGGATGACCGGAGTAGGAGGGGTATGCAAAGAATTGCATGGGAAAATTTGGACCAATCAGGAGGTAGTATTACCGCTGAATGGATCAACAGCATATCGGCCATGAAAGGTTATTGGTCCAGCAGGGAACACGTACATACAAGGTCATACCGAGTATGAGAAGACCCCGTATGATTTTTCCTTTGCATGTTTCCGTTCGAACACCTTTCCATAATTACCGAACTTACAAACCGGAAACTCGCTAATGGTGGGCACATGCGTACAACAGCTGGTGAAATTCTGAAGTTTTTTGGAATTCTCATATTGCTATGCAGATTCGAGTTTACAAGCAAAGGTCACTTTGGAGTACACAGTCTACATACAAATACATTCCATTCGCGGCTTTTGGAAAAATCATTTCGAGGAACCGTTTCGAAGCACTGGTTTCATGTATTACATTCAGCCGCTACACTGAAACTGAAAGCACTGACAGAAGATGTTCTTTGGTCAGAGGAATCGTGGAGGCCATAAAACGGCGTAAGAGGTCAAGTTTTTCGCCATCGGAGAGAATTTGCGTGGATGAAAGCATGTCACGCTGGTACGGAATGGGGGGGAGGCTGGATGTCAGAAGGACTACCGCACTATGTCGCCATGGACCGTAAGCCTGAAAACGGATGTGAGATCAAGACTGCGTGCTGCAGTGTCAGTGGCATTGTATTGAATTTGGAGATTGTTTTGTCAGCATCTGACAGCAGTAATCGGCGTTACGAGTCAAATTTCCCTCATGGTACTGCTATTGTTCTTCGCCTTACAGAGCCTTGGTTTCATTCGAATCGACTTATCTGTGCAGACTCTGCATTTGCTTCTGTGGCCACAGCAATTGCGCTTTTTGAATATGGACTGAGGTTTACAGGTGTCGTCAAGAATGCGACAAGGCAGTTTCCTATGTCGTTTTTGTCAGGGCTGGAACTTTTCAGGCGCGGAGATCATATCTGTATGGTAAGTCCGAGGACGGAAAGCCACCCTTCTATGATGGCCGTTCTGTGGATGGATAGAGATTTCAGGCTTTGTCAGCACCTCCAGTACAACACTTCCGTCAGAGCCTATCAGAAGGTATCGTTGGGGATCAGCTGGTAATGAAACGCTACTTGTGGAAATGGGAATTCCAGTTCCAGCGGTTGTCAGCACATATTATCAAACGTGCTCCCAGATTGACAGGCATAACAGATGCAGACAAGATGATCTTGGATTGGAGAAGAAATTCGAAGTCAATGATTGGTCGTTGAGGGTTAATACATCTTTGCTTGCAACTTTCATCGTTGCCTCATGGCCTCTATACAATGGTTTGATGGGTGCAAGAAATTTCATGTCTCAAAAAGATTTTTATGCAAAACTTGCAGAGCAACTCATTGACAATTCATTTGATGCTATTGGCCTCCGCAGATCTGATATTGACGTTTCGGAGGATTCTGTTCCCTCATTGGCCTGCGGTACTGGAATCCACCTGGTGCCCACAGTGAAAAGGCGCAAAGGAGCCAATGGGGCCCCAACGAAAGCGGCGTTTCAAAGCGGATGCAAAATTTGCAAATCTGACAAGAAGTCCAAATTTCTCTGCTCTGAGTTCCTGAAACTGAACAAAGAGGTTTGGATATGCCATTCAGAGACAGGACGTAACTGCTTTCAAAATCACTTACGCGATGTCCACTTCTGTCATCATTAGAAGATGCTTTATACTACTCTATAGTGATGTTTACTTGTCTACGATTACATTTTATGTAGGTTGAATGAGTAAAAATGAAAAAAATTGAGTCCTTGACTATAGCCGCCTACATTTCTGATTCGCGTCGTTCGACTTGCGGAATTAGCATACTTACCTATGGCGTTATTCCCCTTTATGAGTGATCAGTGAATTAACCCCTCTGCTCATGTTCAAGTGGGCGCGCTAAGGCAAACTGAGGTAGCAGCTGTCGCAGAAATGTCGACCTTCCTGAAGCGCAGCGAGTCGGACTCACGATTTCTTTGTTCATTCTTTACTTGAAGCCCATTAGGCCACAGCGGTTGTTGTGAATGAGGATGAAACTACTTCTTTTATAGTTAGGGGAAGTTATTTTTCAGGGATTTAGCGTGCCAGTGTATAATTTTAATTAAAAAATCTAGGTAATTTCGAACAATCATTTGTACTCATATGAGTACATTACTGTACTCATATGAGTACATTTGCCTGTCCTTTGGACACTAGGTAGGCTAGCAAAGACAGAACTTCATTGATTAAAGATAATTGGGCGAGGTCTGTAGGAGACCAAAGGCCCGTGAAATAATGTCGATTCTAACGCTTCGCTACCCAGTCAAGTATGGCAACAAGGATACTATAATAGGAAGCCGACTTTGCCCCAGTAAGATGGACCTAATAGAGAAGGGGCTACCTATAAGGGGAGTTTAAAAGGGAAATTACATCATCATCCGATTTGACTGTATATAGTGTGGGTGGTAATGTCACCAAAATACAGTATTTGACAATTTAGACCTACTCTGTTGTATCTGACTTGAGTTGAATCGACTGGGTCACCTAGGGTATGACTAACACCCCCGGTATTCTGGTCGTGAGACTCAGGAGGTACAGAGGGACGGTTTTGACGAATTACCCATTGCTCATTAGGAACCAAAAAATATAATTTTCCAGGATGGTATTCAAGGCGCAGCAGCGGTTTACCGTGGTGAAGGCATCAGTTGTATTCGCAGATGTGCGCAAAAACCCAAAATTTGAATTTTCCTTGTGATCGTAAGCATGTTTGACAGCGGTGATATATATCAGAAGCCTTTTTTCTGCACTTGAAGATCATTTTGTAATGAATTCAAAGAGGGACTTAAAGTATGTAGCCATGTTGAAAGGAATTTCTAGGCAGAGGAATGCTTGGAGATCCATTCGAAGTGTATATGCAAAATCAATTGCATCGGCAAAGGCAAATAATTCAGCTGCTAGAACAGAGCGAACGACGCGATAGCTTTTCTTGCTGGAGTAGTGGATTATATGATACTTGTTCGAAGCGTCCAGTAATAGGATAATAAACCCTAGCTGAGAGGTAAGATAAGCATTATTAGAGAAGGCGGCATCAGATTATACGGTGATGCGGAGAGAGTTGATATCCAGGGGAGGGTGCGAAAGGGATATGTTGGGATGTTTTTGGACGTGCGTCACTATTTGATTCAGATTTGTTGTTTTGTCTGAATTAAATAGACTTTCGGTACCCTGGGCAGCTAAGGCGACGGCATAAGAATATCTTGGCGAGTTTGAGTGGTCAAAGCAAGCTTTGCACGGAGGGAGCGGTAGTCCTCAAACGATGAGTCTTCAGCAAGAATGGAAAGCTTAGAGATGTATGAGGTTTGTGAGAGGACGATTTTATTGGGCGTGGAAGAGGAACGAACACAAGAAAACGTAATATTGTCGAACTTACACTAGATTCCTAGAATCAAATTCTTCAAGCATTTGCCCTGAAAGACGAAAAAACGCTTTGTTGCCACAGAGGATTGTATAATTAACATAGAAACCTATCAGGCCTTGTAGACCATTAGAATTACTTGAGGAGTATAGATCCATGCTACTCAATGAGAGTGAAAGTTCGAGGTCTTCTTTAAGGTGTGCAGCCATTGTGCGATTCCAGTAGTCTCCATCACCCGGTAGACCGTAGACGGGCTTGAGTAATTTGATAATCATATCATTTGGGGTCGTAACTGAGGAGGGGGTCTTAAGTAGACATTTCGCAGAGTGACCTTCTGAAGACTAAAGGTAAGCCTGATTGAAATCGTTGCTCTAGATGCGGATTTTTTGTGAACTGCCACCAGTGAAGACATGGCTCTGGTTGAATATTGTCTTAAGTTCGTGTAGTTATGAACCAATAGGTTTTTATCGTTCTATCGGTGCCCTTGCGCGACGATTAGAGATTTGTAGACAGGTGCTTCTGTTTCGACATTTTTTATGGTAAGGACGAATCTACCATTCAAAATGTTAGCGTTCTTTGGAAGAAGCGAATTCGAAACAGTACTCCAGACTTTACGGTCCAGGAGGCCTTTTATTTCTGTACGTATAGCGTCCATAAATTGAGGGAGGTATCTACGAGAATCTTTAGGATGGAGCGTCTCTCAGAGGTAGTTGGGTAATCTCTTTGGTGGTTTATGATTGAATGTTGTTAGCATGGAGTGTAGAATGGCGGCGACTTTGTCATCTGCGGATAGGACATGGTTCAAATTTCTTGTGCACGGACGAAGATTAGTCACTGAAAACTGAGTTTCAGTTCCATCCTTTTCGATAAAGGCTTGTTTTCTTTCAATATGTAAGATTTTGTATGTTCCAAGCCATTTGATATGCTCCCTCTCACGATACACTAATAACTCTTTACCCGGCTCCAAGTTCACAGCAGAGGAAAGAAGAAGGTTGGCTAGAAGTGCCTTTTGAATACGCAGCTGGGAGCTAATGGTTTCCATTTCTGATCTAGCGAGGGATAAAGCAGGCATACATTCTGCCTGATTGAGAAGCAAAGTGTTAACAGAAGGGAAGCGAGGGAGGGCGCCGAAGACAAGCAGAGGGGGGACAAGACCATCTGCATTCATGGTATCATTCATGGCTTTGACTTAAAGGGAAAGAATTATATGAGGGGTTTACTTGAGGGTATTCTAGGGAGACTTTGAGGTAGATTCTTCGGAACGGGGCGTGGTATTTTTCGCCAGCTTTAAGAGAATTATCGCTTTCGACACCCGAGAGATCAAGTTTGATACCTGCCATTGAAGCAATGTCTTGGAAGCGAGCCGAAGTGAATAGGGAGCCTTGATCAGTGCGTATGGTGTCAGTGTAACCAGTGTAAACGGAGGTCGAACATTGAAGAAAAGTGTACCAAGTATCTTCAATCGATTCGCCTTGTAGGAAGGGGGCTGCTGAAAATTTTCTACCGAGGTCTACGACGTGGAAGACTGGTTTGGAAACGTTTTAGATACGGAGAAACATGAGGTCCAGAGATATATTTGAATTGAAGAATATATCATCTGGAGACGAAACTTTGAATGATTGGGGTCGAGGGGAGAAATGTTGACAAGTCCGACATGAATCGTTGACTTGTTGCAAAAGTCGTTTCGTTTCAGGGGTTGCCTTGTCGATGTGTGCTCTAGCGATAAGTTTATAAAGTTTTTGGGTGAGAGAGTGAAAGAAATGGTAGTGGAGACGACGCAACTGACATCGGGAGAAAAGGAAGGAGGCGTAGTCTCATTCTAGGTACAAATGTCTCTTTTGAGTGAGGGGGAGTGACCAATTTGAATTCTTGCTTAAGAGGAGATTTTAGACGTTTTCGGAGATACGTTTTTCCCTTTCTAGGACGTCGAGACCTAGTAACATGGGTATATCTGCGGTGACGACATCCATACTGATTGCTATGGAGAAACGGTCAGGGCAAGGATTGCGAACTAGAATAGTCCCGATTAATGCAAAGGTTCCATCACCGAAGCGAAAGATGGTATTTGACTGGATAGGAGTCATCCTGTATCCAGTCATTTTGCTGTATGCAGCTGCTTGTTTTTGTCCGATAACTGATTTTTGAGCACCAAGGTCAATACAGGCACCATTAAAGCGAGAAAGGGACGAGAGCGTGAATTCCGAGATCTTGGTATGGAGGATATTGGCAACAGTACAGGGAGTATCTGTGGCATTACGGCGCAGGTAAAGGGAAGAAGGGATCTGACTGCGGGTCGTTGGTAGATCGGCGGTCAAAAATCCGTGGAATCGTCTCTAGTACTATCAAGGGGCATTGAAAGGGGAGGCTCATGATCAATGATTTGGTCTGAGGAGAAGGGGTCGAATGCATGTTCAGCTTTGGAATCTTCGACAAAGTTTGTCTCTGTGTTTTCAAATAGGCCGGTATCATAAGCGCTATCTGGATGGGAATCATCGTCAAGTTCTGGAAAATTGTCGATGGTTTCGAAAAGTACTTGTTTCAAGACTTGAGTTTCTTGATTCGGGTATTTCTTGGAATAGAAACAAAGTCGATTTTCGGGAATTTTTTGATATTCTTGGGGTAGGGGCATTTGTTGAAAAAATGATTTTTTCCGCAGTTGTAGCATTGCAAAGGAGGCGAGAGGGAGGGGTTTAGATTTGAGTGACGAGGATATGGTCGGGACAGATTGGTTTGGGAGTAGGAGTGTGGAGGAAGGGAACGAGAGTACATGGGCTGGCCAGAAGCAAAGTACGTGGACGCCGATACGATAGGTCTAAAACGTCCGTTGCGTGCAATAGAAGATTCCTCCTGTGTTTGGATTGCACCGTGCAGTTTCGACAGCAGGTCTTGGTACGTTATCTCGTAGTTCGTTGCATGCATGAGAACGTGTGTTGACCAAGAGCATCCTGCAACTGCGCCGCGGAGCAAGTCAATTTTTGTTTCGTCACCTGGCTTGTGACGGGGCATACGCGGTTCGTATTTGATAATGATCGAGTTAATTTTGCGCAGAGCTGCTGAAAGCAAAGAGGAGGACTCGAGATGATTTTCAATGCGCAAGTTTCGAGGGTATCGGTAGAACTGATTTTGATGTGAGATCGGAGTAAAGTGGTTGTAGATCGTGTCAATAGGTGTACAGAAATCAGCGAAATGATCCTAAATATTATTCCGATAATACACAAGGGTATCATCGCAGAATAATAAATGGAGGAATTTCATTTTCTGTTCTTGCGACAAAAGGAAATCTCGAGCGGCGTATTGGTACTCGGTAACGAAGGAATATAATTTTTCTGTGCCAGAGTCTTCCCTACTGGCCCCATTGAAACGCTGCGACATATTTCTGGACAATTGAATGTCCTGTTTGACACCATTAGACGGGGAGGGAGATGGAGAAAAAGTGGTTGATCGGAAAGATTCGGTTGACAATGTTGCCTTGATATGTTTGATACATGCATCAGGTTCTGGGTCATGGAAAATAGCGGAGGCTATATTCTCAAAAATGTTATCGAAGTTCTAGCAACGGTAACATTACGACTTTGAAGGAATGACTTAATTTTCTGTAAATAAGTAGATTTGAGAATAATTTTCGTACGAACAGGAATGCAGGTTTCAAATGTTCGCGGAAGACGTCACACAACTCATTTCCCATAACAGTTTCTTCAGACCCGTAGCCACTGATTGTGTCGACGAAACTGCGCTGTTCCTCGTTTGCAACTCCTCAGCAAAACAATGTTTTTGTGATTATCTACTTGATTGGGTACGTGGAGGTGAACAGGTGGCGGTGGAACGACATGGGGAATAGGTACACCGGGATGAATAGGTAGACGAAAAGGTAGTGCAAAAGAGACATTCATTTGGGGGACGGGGGCATTCTGTCCGTAAGGGGAGTTTGGAAGGGAATATTTTGTGGACTAGGTGGACTTGAGTGTGGGAATGAGTGAATAAATCGATTTCCCTGGGGTGGAATTTGAATTTGCGGTGTATTATTGGTTCGCGTGCACTGAGAAGGGTCGTCACCAGATGCGGAGACATTCGGAGAGGCGGTTGGAGATGTTGGGAGGTTCTCCGATGCAACCGTGTTTGACGGCCCAGCGGCAGGTGCATGTATGGACCGTTTACTTCCCTGAGGTGCCTGTGAATTATCCATTCTTCCACCTGTCGAAGAGGAGGATACATGACGCTGCGATGGCCTTGGTATGCGAGAATCCGTGCGTCTAATGTTGACCATATGGCTACCTCCTGTATTTTCCTATTCTTTCTTCGCGTTAATGGAGAAATGACAGGCCCGTTGTGCGGAGTAAAGTACGGTAGAACGGCCTTACAGTGATTGCGTACTGTCCAAACATGACTTGCTGTCCACAAATAAAAATTATAGACACTTTATCTGCAGGCGCTTCACTTCATCTCGCTCGGCGTTCGCACACGGCGTTGGCGCCGGAACTTCATCCGGCTCTTCCCTCGGGAGATTGCTCGTCACGGCTGCAGAGCTCTCGCTGCAACGTTCTTGTCGATGGCCACATCGAGTGGATTTCCTCTCCGCGCCCCCATCACACGTGAAACAACTGCGAAAGGTGTATAAGGATGGCTCTACTACTCGAAGAAGGTTTGTTAAGTCCACTGTACCCTGCCGCGCCTGAATCCACCGTCATTCGGACGTCTTGCGAAGAGTTGTGGTCTTCACAGCCTTGCGGGCTGGTCGTTAAGCTCGCTCGTCCAGAGTTCTCGCCGTTGTAGTCGCCGTCTCTATCTGTAACCCTATGTGCTTACAGCGGGAGTTTTCCAAGCCTCCTGAATCCTCGGTTCAGGTGATGGAATTTTCCTCCAGCCCCTTTCTCGCTTAATTGGGCAATTGGTTCAGCCATTGCCCAGAGTCGTCCGTCTAGCAGAACCCGAGGTCCTGTGAAGTGCGGACTTGTCTACAATAAAGCGGAACTCATTTCAGTAAAAATACTGTAATGTAGTGTCCAGGTACTGTAGTTTGTACACTCATAGCCGCGATTTTAGATGAACAGTGCGAGGTGTAAGCCATAAAAAATTTCTGGAAGTCGTACAGCAGAAAGATTAATTAACGAAGAAACCTTGATGTTAGAATTTTTCGAAATTCTTTAGAGTTATTTTTTTGATTTTGTGATTTTGTGATTTTGTGATTTTATGGTTTTTTGGTTTGATTTTTTGATTTCTTGATTTCTTGATTTCTTGATTTCTTGATTTCTTGATTTCTTGATTTCTTGATTTTTTGATTTCTTGATTTCTTGATTTCTTGATTTCTTGATTTTTTGATTTTTTGATTTCTTGATTTTTTGATTTCTTGATTTTTTGATTTTTTGATTTCTTGATTTCTTGATTTCTTGATTTTTTGATTTTTTGATTTTTTGATTTTTTGATTTCTTGATTTCTTGATTTTTTTTGGATTTCAGTGTCATTCCGTCCTTTTTCGTGTTTTAATGTAAAATAATAATGAGAAATCTAAATATCGACGGTCTTGCAAATATCGAACTCGGCGGCGATGAGGTATACTATTTTCGTGGTATTTCA
The DNA here is from genome assembly GCA_002205965.3 of Kappaphycus alvarezii. NCBI lineage: Eukaryota > Rhodophyta > Florideophyceae > Gigartinales > Solieriaceae > Kappaphycus > Kappaphycus alvarezii. The sequence goes on along the minus strand of NADL03000704.1, from coordinate 70,214 downwards.
GCTTGTGTTGGCTTGGAAACCTTCGATCGCACTGTGTACAGTGTAAGCATGGACGCTCGGCAAGTCTCTGTAAGGCTCAATTGCGGGGGTTAGAGTTTTTGTGGAACTTTAATTGGTTGTACTTACAACACGAAATATTACAAAATGTACACTCAAAAGCCTTGCGTTTCCTTTTGGTCACGCGCGAGTTTGCGACGCGATAAAGGGTAGCGCTTACTCTGTCGGGGAGGATCTGTTGGGGTCTGGTGCGACGGGGAGCGTTGGTGGTTCGAACTGCAGTGGCACAGGCGCGATTAACTGATCTGTGGGGCAGCGCTGGTGTCGGTAGCGGAGGATGGGGTTGGTCGGGTGCTTTGAGGAGCAGATTGGGAGCGGAGGGTGTGGAAAGGAGAAAAACGGGGGTGCGTGGGGCGGGGAGATGATGCTTGAGGACTATGGCGGGTCGGGTGATGGGAACAGGAGCAGGCCAGGAGCGGAGTGGTGTAATACCAGAAGTGCGAGGACCCGGGGAGTAGGACGAGTATGCTTGGGGACGAAGACGGGTTCGGGTGGTGGAGGCGGAAGCAGGCCGGGAGCGGAGTGGAGGTAGAAGAGGAGAAGCTAGGGGGGAAGTGTTCAGATCGATCACTTCGGGATGTGCTGAGGGCTTGGCGAAGAGGTGCGACCAGCGACTTCCGCCTCGGTTTCCATCAGCGTGGAACCCTCAATTGAGTCCCAAGAGTCGTCCGAGTATTCCGATGAGGATGACTCGGAAGTCGAAGGGGCGCGGTAGCCTGTAGGTCCTTCCGCGATCAGTCGAGGATCGTTTGAAGCCTTTTTCCTAACAACCATCCATGTTTGGTTAGCTTTTAGGTAGCATTGGAGTCAGTTGTACGCCGGCTTATATCTCTTTTAGAAACCAAACTACTGGCCGTCTGTCTAACAGAGATAGGGACACCAAACTATTTCCAGTAAATTCTTTCGATTCTTGAGTCGGGCGTCGACTGATGCAGCGGCGGCGAACGATGCGGCTGTAACGAACGATGCGGCGGTAACGAACGATGCTGTAGCGAAGGACTCAGGTAGAAGGATTTCGATGAGGACGGAGCGGTAGGGGTAGAAGAAAAGGGGGTTTGATGGGGAGTTTTGGTAATGGGAATGGGCTTATTGCCAATAAATTCGCGAATAGTGGTATAACAGAGCCCGTTTGCTTTGACTTGACCGGTAGATGAAACTTTGTGAAATCTATGGCTGGCTCAGGCCGCTAATCGGCTGAACCTCGGTATTCATTTTACTCTAGGTAGGCTAGCAAAGACAGACTACATTGACTAAAGATAACAGGGCGAGGTCTGTAGGAGACCGAAAGTCCGTGAAATAATGTAGATTCTAACGTTTCGCTACCCAGTCAAGTATGGTAAAAAGGATAATACGATAAAAAGCCGACTTTGCCCCAGCAAGATGGACCTAATAGAGGATGCGCTACATATAAGGGGAGTCTAAAAGGGAAATTGCATCATCTTCCCATTTGACTGTATATAGTTTTGGTGGCTGTGTCACCCAGATACAGTATTTGACAACTTAGACCTACTGTCGCACGACTGCCGAACAGCTTCAGCCGAGGGGCTCAGGGCCACTGGCGGTATCAGCTCTTCACGCGCTACCCTAGATTTCTAGCTCCCCGAGGTCGGTGCTACCTTGTGAAGGTAGGGTTTGGTTCTGTTTGGTAATTGAATAAATTTTTTGTCTGGTCTGGTTAGCCCCTGTACTGGACAGACACAGGTATTTATTTAGATAGTAGCTACGATAGGGGTTACCGAATGCAAGAGAACTGGAAGTCTGATGTTATCAAACATCGGAGAGGTGCATTACTCATCAGACAATTTCATCCTGGAGAGTCAGGATACATCAAGATGCATTCAGTATTCGTGTTTGCCCTCGATAGATGATTGTCCAATTTAACGCGAATCCACACTCGAATCTTTCTGAAATTGAGCAGGACTCTCAGTGTTTACCCAAGTAGGAGGCTTTCGCTCAACCCAGGCATTTGGGGTAGGTTCCAATTTCTTAAAAGCCATAAGGGAGTCTAAAGCAGGGCACGCTTTCCCCTTTGTAAGGCCGTTGGACGGATTCTTGTGTGTCGGAATCCAGTAAACATCACTGATTTCGCCGCCCCCACAGCCGCTCCCGACCCGCCGACCAAGAAACGCCCCGTCCTCCGGCCTCCCCCGCAAAGTCGCCAGCTCCATCTCGAGGCAACAAATGCCCTACCGTCTCACCGCCTACCACGCCACCTTCTGCACTCCCAACGGCCCGAACCCCCCCGCTCCTCGCCCACGTGTCTCCTTTCGTCTCGCCCGTTCCTCCTCCGCCTCGTCTCATGTGCCCGAGCGTGGAGACAGTACTGCACCCCAAGCCCGACCCCAAGCATCTTGGACGACCCCCTGCCGGTCTGGACACATTCCTCACTTCGGCATTTCACTTGCAGTCAAAGCAGCAGGCCTAGACTCCGCCCCCGAGTCGCCCAGCTGACACCCCACGTTCCCCGCCGGTGGAAGCCTCGATGACCTCCGAAACCATCGAGCCTACTCAGGACACGGGGCCCTAGGCGAAGGTGCCCCAAACCCCCGCACAAGACCCGTCCTGCTAACATCCAACACCACGGAAGCGTTGATTAATATCCCCGCTGCTATGCCCACACCTGATGATGTTCTTCGCACCCCATTCCGCAACGCTGACATCTTTAAGGACATCCCTTTTCTATCTCTCAAGCCGTTTATTCTTCTGTTCATCAAGCTGATCCGTGCTGATGCAAACGCCCGAGGCGACGACGCCACGTACCGGGCTTTCATGTACTTACACAAGGGGGCTACGGGTCCTCGCATGCGACGCTCTTCCTTTCCTCTGCCTCCCTCTCGCGCGCCACTCCCACACCCGCCGCCACACCAACACGATCCCCAACGTCCCTTCTCAAGCGCGTCGTCCGCGCCGCAGAACTCCCCGACGAAAGACTGAGCTCCGTCCGCGAGCTCAACATCTCTAATGGTCAATTTCTTGTTGACTTTGCATTGCTGGCGAGCTACTAACTCGACTCGGCAAAATTCCTTGTCGACTATCTCGGTGGCAATTACAGTACCGGAAAGGGGAAGTCTAAGGTGCATACCGGCGTACAGAGGATCGGCGTCCCGAGGGCTGGCATACAGTACTGTAATAAGCCCAACCGTTTAGTAGGGTGCACTGGTTTAGGACCCCAGGGAGGCGGAAATTTTCCACCAAGACTAAGAAGAAGAAGAAGACTTTACCAATCAGGAAAGGCGGGGCCTAGCGGCCCCCAATGGGGGAAGAATCTATCTGAGCCAGGAGCGGTTGAGTTATCGTCGGTTGATCGCGACAAAAGTTCGTTGTTGTATGAGCGAGCTGATAATCGTGAACAAGCGATCGCGCTCGAAGGCAGGGCTACTGCCTTTCCGTAGAGCGATGTAATCAGCAATTCTGGACAGACCTTGTTCGGCACCGGGACCGGCAGACCCGTATATATCGAAAGCCATCGGGTGGAAGTCGATACGTAGTTCGGCGCAGAGGTGGCCATAGCGGAGATATTTCGCGCGCTCAGGTGCATTAAGGGCAGCGATGGGCGTGTGGATCCGCTGTTAGGCGTATGGAGCGGAGTGGGGGCTGATGACAGTGACGTCGTAGCCCTGCGGCACGACTAAGACACTCCAGCAGGGACAAAGTACTACAGACCATGTGCTTACAGCGGGAGTTTTTTAAGCCTTCTGAATCCCCGGTTCAGTTGGTGGAGTTTTCTTCCGGTCCCTTTTTCGCTTGAGTGGGCAATCGGTTCAGCCGTTGCCCGGAGTCGTCCGTCTAGCAGAACCCGAGGTCCTGTGTAGTGCGGACTTGTCTTCAAACAATAAAGCGTCATTCTTCTTCTACAGACCACATCTTCCATGCATTAAAATAACCAAAAAAATTCCCTGTACTACAGTATGTATGGAATCGGTTGTTGACGTGGTGGTAAATGTGGTGGTAAATCTTTATTGGTTGTACAATGTCGCACAAAAGCGTGCGGAGGGTATTCACAAATTAACTACGGATGCGGCCGGCGGGTAGAAACCTGTCGCGCCTGCATTATTTGGAGACTAAATGCAAAACGGGTAAAGAAGTCGCGGAGCTCCTGTTGAGGGGAGGAACCGCGACGGGAAGCAGCGAAGGAAGCAAGGTGGCGGAAAAAACCCTTGCCGTCGTCGCCCAAGGCGCCATAGATATCAATCCCGACGGGAGAGAGGAGGAAATCGTTTGGTTGCAGTAAGTGCCGTAATGACGATGTTTCCTGCGCTCTGCGAGTGTTGCGGCAGCGCCTGCGGTAACCGTACTTGGCGAAATGTGGCGGCGTGCAGAGGGGTGGGCAACAGTAACGTCAACAGCGATATCGGTATAGTGAAGCCCGTACGCAGCGGGTATGTAAATGTCCATTCGTAGCGCGGGGGACTCCGAATGCCCAGACGAGTTGGGAACCTGGTAGAGGAACGGATGTTCGACGAGGGCGACGATCCCGAACGGATGTTCGACGAGGGCGACGATCCCAACTTCCTTGCAGTAGCGGGCAAGAACGTTGCGGAGGATGTGATGACGACGAGTCATTCCGTCTTCGTATTTGCAGGTCAACGCGTGATGGCCACTTGGATCTAAGACGGGTGCGATGTCGGCCGAGCGGCGGGAGCAGACCGGACAGCGAGTAGATCCAGGGAATAGCGCGATGCCGAGACGGAGAGCCAGAGCGACTTTCCACGTAGAAGAGGACATGTACGTACCGCGGTGGGGGTGAGGAAGCGAAGAGAAAACAGACGAGGCGGAGGACGTGCGCTCGGAGAGGAGCTGTGCTCGGTCGTGGGCTGCCGCGGACGTGAACAACCTATCGGACTTCGATAGCACGAGTTCAGTTGTGATCGTTGACTGGAGCCTTTCGCCGGGGACCGGCGATGAACAACGCTCGAAAAGACCCGTAGCTGTAAGCGACGAAGACAGCTGCGGGTGGCAGGAGGATAAGAGCGAGATGGCGGACCGAGGGATCTCTTCCAAGTGGCGGTCCTGGGAAAGAGTGAGCAGATCGGAGATAAGTGCAAAAGAATCAATTACAGATGCTGCGTAAGCAGCCTCGGTAATGTCTGAAGTTTGCAGGAGACCTAGACCGCCCATGGAGAAGGGGAGAGAGGCTTGGAGCCAGGCTCGCTCTGGACAGGGCAGCTGCAATTGGTGGAACGCTTCCCTCTGCTTCGGATCGAAGCTAACGGCGAGTACCGCAGATTGAGTGGAAGGAAGCGCACGTAGCAAGTGCATGACCTTGGAGGCGTTCGCGCAGAAGCGGTGTAAGTGGAAAGCCAATTGAGCATCATCCAAGTCTCGAAGGGATTGGAAGATGCGGTCAACTGCGTTTTGGCGGCCTGCGAAAAATTGGGAAACAAAAGGGTCCGAGCCTATCGGGGATCCAAGCACGATGAAACCAGGGGGGGTTGAAAAGTGGCAAGGAAGTGCCAAAGGGGAGTGGGAAGGGGAGAAGCCGTAAACTTGGGTCTTGGCAAGGTTGAGCTGGAACCCTAGTGGACCTCCTTCAAGCTGGACGAAACGGATGGCAGCACTGCAAAATAATTGGGATAGGTAGATCCAAATAATAATAAATAGTTCCAACTTGAATAAATAAATAAATGCCACAATCGGACTTTGAATGAATAATGAATAGAAAACCAAATTTAATAATATCTGATCGAGGGGAATATTTCGATAGCCCGAGGATGTAAAAATATTTCTAACAACCTAGACTACTTATACTCTACACCAGGGTGAACCTGCTACAAAAATCAGGTGAGCCGTTCAATAATTTTGGTAGACATATCTTAGGCTCACCAATAATTATTGCAGTATTTTCCAGGTAAGCAATCATCCAGATAATAATTTGTTGGTAGCATAAATGTAATAATTATAGCCTGTATAATATAAAAACCCAACTGTAGGACATAAAAATTATTTCACACTGAATTCAGCATAAAATAGTGCCAGTGTAAAATAGATAAAATTATTCCTTGATGATTCATAATAAATATAAATTGTGGGCCTCAATAAAAATATTGCTCCACAATTCAGCATCACTGTAGGACACCGGGATAGAGATTAAAATATTTGGTCAATTTTCACAAGCACGGCTTGGGACCGAGGAAGAACAATGTTACCGTCATCTGCGTACCAAGCGTTCAGGGCAGGTGAGAACTCCTCCTGTAACGATAGCAAGAGAGGATGGAGAGCTAGGGCAAAGAGCAAGGGACCGAGGGGATCACCTTGCTGGGTGCCCTCTGAACTACGGACATAGTAGGGTCCGAAAGCAATCTCTGTAGGAGCATCGTAACAAGAGTGTACCCGCCGTGCGAGGCCTGGGGTATGTGTCTGTACGGCTTGCAGAATGCGCTGGCGGGAGATGCAATTGAAAGCGTTGCGAGCATCGATCTGGACCAAGACGTGATCGTGGAACTCGGATCTCTGGGAAAGACGACGCACAGAATGAATTATTGCATCTGTGCCGTTCTTGACGCCTACCCCGACCTGATGGGGCAGAAGGTAGGAGCGGATGGCGGGGGTGGCTTTGTGTGTCGCGAGCCTAAAAATTAGGCGTCGGTAGAGAAGCCCAACCGCGATCGGCCGGATTCCCCCGTTTGGCTTCGGCAGCGCAGTAAGACGGCCTCCGCAGAAATACGGGCGGCATGCGGCCGGCAGATCGCCATTCAAACAGAGGTTGAGGAACTTTGTCAGGGCATGTAGGCAGTCCCTCCCGGGCGTGGCCCCACCTGCCGGGCGAAGCAGCATTCGCAGGAACACTGGGGATAGACCATCGGCCCCAGGAGCGGTTGAAGGATCCAGGCTGTGAATGGCACGGCGGACATCCGAGACCGAGAACTTTAGCGCCGGAGGCAAACCGTGAGTGGGCATGGGAGTGATTGGAATGGGGGGCGGGGATGAAGTGAAGCCAAGGATTGAAAGGTAGCTTCGCTGGGGGAGAGTGGGGGATCGACTTGGAGAAGGGCTGCTGTGGCCCGGGAAGGGCTGCTGTGGTCCGAGAAGGGCTACCCCGGGAGAGGAAGCGGCGGCATCTGCGAAGGGCCGTGTCAGGGCGGGCGAGGGTGGGAGGGGATGGAATCGGAGAGGGGAGGGCGGAGATGAACAACGAGGAGGCCTCGTCGAAGAGGTCGTCATAGAGGCGGCTGGAGGCCATGCGGATGCGGTCAACAAGGCTGGAGCAATTTTCCCTGCGGCGGCGGCCAAGAGCGCGGGGCGGTTGTGTCGGAAAACCAACTTCGGGATGGCAAGAAGTTCCAGAAGGGCTCGAGTCCTGTGCTCTGGCAATGGAGCAGATACAACGCGGTACAAGGCAGCAAAGTATAAGTCGTAAGCCGCGGCTTGGACTGGGCGAGGAATGAAGGTGAGAACAGGGAAGGGGGCGGAGAGGAGGGAGGGGAAGGTTGGGTGACTGGGATGGTCCTGAAACTAGATTCACAGCTGGGAAATTCATGCGTTAGGATCCACGTCGGCATCGGGGGCGGGAATGTGTTCAAGGAGACCATAGGGGTTGGTGTCTGCTGGTGTAGTAGGGAGCGGAGGGATGGGAGATTGGGCATTAGGGGTACCGACCGTAATCCAGCCATCCGTTTGAGGCGGAACAGGGGCATTCTGGGTACGGCGGCGTTTGAGTCCACCTGCCGCTGCTGGTGGGGGAGGCAGAGGGACTGCTCCAGGGAAACCAGGGAGGCCGGACAGTTTGGCAAGTATTCTCGTATCGATGTCCCGGAGAGCGGTGGCGAAGGATCGAGCAGGAGACCATTTGCATTTGTCGTCTTCTAAGCGAGAGATTTCTGAACGCAGACCTTGACATACTGCAACGAGGTCATCAGCCGAGAGACATTCTCTAGATCCATTATGCCGGAGAAGGTAAGAATTGGTGCGTCAAAATTGTCAGAATGCTGCGCTAGGGTGCGATAAGAGTCGTATGCAGAGTTGACCGTCGCTAAGTCGCGCTCCGCCGCACAGATGTAGAAGGGGGAATTTTTGGGTTATTTTAATGCATGGAAGATGTGGTCGGTTGTAGATGTAGAAGTGGTTCGGATCGGCGGATTGGATGATAGAGCAGGAACTAGGGAACCCACTGGAAGAGATGACGGCGCGAAACTGGGATGGGTTGTGAATTTGGAAGGTCGACAGAACAGACACGCGAACGAAACGCTTCTGATTACCTCCGAAAAGGCCGCGGGTGGCATTACGGACAGTGCCTGCAAACTTACGGACTAGGCGGGCGTCGTCGAGATCGCGATGCTCAGTCAAGCCTTGACGACCGAGGGGGAAGGCAGCGAATTGGGTGGGGCCGCACCGGGGCTTGGGCCGCTGGTGCTTTGACCGCTCGCAGATACGGGGCCGGTGCTGTGGCCGCAGGATCGTCGTCAGGCGAGTTGGCGTCGGAAGCGGAAGGAGAACGGGGTGCGGAAACGTCAATGCCGACAAGCGCGTTGAGAATGTTCAGGACAGACCTAAACTGCGGGTTGTTCTGGAAAGATGGCTTAAGCGCGTTGAACGTGGAGGTTTGCAGGGCGGATCCGAGGAAATGATCGGTTGATGCGGGGTCAGCAAGGTTCACAGCTCCGTCAAGCAGTAAAGCGGATTTGACCAAGAAATCCAGCGCGGCATGTGAAAGAGAAACGACAGGGTTGCTGAGGGTGGCAGCGGGACGGTTTGTTTTCGGCGCCATATAGAGTGGTGTGACGAGGGCTGGCCCTAGGGGCGATGGAGAAAGGGACCGAAAGGGCGGGACTGCACGTGCAGGCGCGAGATCACTCGGGTAGTTGGGAGATCACAGACACGAAATAGTGTTACCCTGGGGAGGAAATACTTGAATAACAAAAGAGAAAGCAACAAGAACAGGAAGGATGAACGCATTTCGCGTTTCGCGTTTACAACCTCTATATATCTAGTCTTCTATGTTCAGTGGAAGAAGACTGAAGCTTGGTGGCCTACTCTCCCGTCTCCCTCAAACCATCTTATGAGAGATCTCCCTTGCTCTGTGAATCGCTCGGCTTCTACCGACGTCCTCGGCGCCCCGATTGGTGAAGACTCTGCTTGTCGTCGCTTCTTGCACGCCAAGCACATGTCTGTACAACGAATGTGGCATCAGCTTCGCCGTCTGCAAGATCCCCAACTCAGTTTTCACCTTCTCCGACTCTGTGCCAGCGCATCCCGTCTCACATATCTTCTTCGTTGCACCCTGCCGCACTTAACCTCTGCCGTAGTATCAGTTCATGATGCTGTCATGCGAAGGGTGTTCGAAGATACGCATGTGAGACTCTCGGATGACGCCTGGCATTCCGCTCAATTTCCCTTCCTCAACAGTGGTATAGGACTTACTCCAGCCTGCTGGATAGCCAACGCGGCCTACCTCGGTTCTGTTGTCGCCAGCCTCCCATCTGTCCTCCTTCTATATTCTGCGTTCCCGCCTGTCACCTGATTTCCGCTCCACTCGCTTCTCTTCGTTCTCAGCTGCTCTATACCAGCCGTTTCGCTTCCAATCCAAGTTAATTGCTTTCGTCAGGCCATCAGGAATCCCCCGTGTTCCCCCTCGTGGCTTGCAGCATGTACTGACTACTGAGCTCGTGGACTACAGGTATGATCGCTTCACAGCATCCCTCACCCCTGTTTCCAAAACGCGTCATGTATCTACCACTGCTTCCTCGTCCTCATTGCCCCTCTCCACCCTTCCACTCAGCGGTAACGGTGCCCGCGCTGCTCCTGAGGTCTGGATTACTATGGTCTGTTTACGTCTCGGCGTGCCACTTTTGTCTGGATCCCGTTCATGCACAATATGTTCCCGTTCAACTGCCATGCTAGATGTTCATGGTCATCACGCCATGGTGTGCAGTGCTGGCGCCGGTAGCTTTCGCCGCCACGACGCACTTCGTGACGAGCTAGCTCGGTCCATCCGCCATACTGCTCTACTCCACGGTGTTCGCGTTTCTCGGGAGCAGCGCTTTCCAGATCCTCCACATCCTTCTTCTGGCTTCCTTGCGGCCTCCCAACTGACCAGAGAGGAACGACAGGCTCGGATTGACCGCATTTATCCTTCTGCTTCTTCCTCGACCCAGCTCCGCCTAGATGTGTTTATTAATGACTCCGAGTTCGACGCCAGCCCGCAGGCCTTTGATGTCTCTGTCATCAGTCCGCACTCATCCGGGTTTCGTTTTTGTCCTCCACATGGCCATATCTCCAAGAAAGAATCAGAGAAACGCCACCATTACCATACTTTATGCTAATACCACGGACTGGACCTTCACCCATGGTTGCTGATGTCTATGGTTGCACTGGACCCGGGTTTGATCAAGCCGTGCAACAAGTCGCCTACTTTCTCGCCAGCAAGCGTGGCACCTCTGTTGCCGCCGAGAAACATTCGCTCTTCGTTAGATTCGTATGCCTGATTGTCCAATACGTTACTGCGTCCGTTAATCGGCGGCGTCTTGACCAGACCACCGATTTGGCCCCTGCTGTGTAGTCCCAGACCATGCGCTATATGGCGCTTGCGGTCTCCTGAGTATTGATCATTAAAGGTGATGCTTTCGTGGTTTACAATACTCTTTGTCAAGACGCCTCCTTTGCCATTTCTCATCCCCCCCTTCCTCCCCCCGTCCCCGGTCGCCTCGACTAAGCGCCGACGTGTTCCCCCCACTCCGATTGATGCTGATGGGTTTAGACTAGTGACGCGGGCTGGGGCTTCATCTCCAGATGCCTCTACCGTACCTTCGCCCCACCCGGCCCCTGTTGCCACGCCCGCGGGTGCCGGATACTCCGTACTTGAACACGTTCCGATTCCGGAGTCTATGGACGATGACCAGTAGGCCTCGCGTGGAACCTTCATACCGGCCGACCGCCAATTACCACTCCGAATCTTGTCCCTTCCTCCTCTCCATCATTCAACTTCCGATCCCGTCCATCTCCTACTTACCCAATTCTCTGCGTTCCGATTTCCACAATCTCTTTTATTGCCTTCTGCATGCCTACATCCACGCACACTCCCCTGCATATCGCGTGGAATGCCTCACCCGTCTCTTCGCAGTTGGTAAGCTGGTCCTTCGGAAAAAGGGCCGGCGGGAACCCCGTAATCGCAACCGCGCCTCCGTCCACCGGCTTCTCCGATCCCGCATCTCCATGGCCCTGGAAGGACGCTGACAAACGCTCTACTCAGATGCACTTGACGCCTTCGGTTCCCCATTGCCATCCACCTCCTATTCCCACCCCTCTCCAACCACCCGCTTCCGCCACTTTATCCAGCAGGGGCCCTCACTAAGGCTGTCGCCGCCCTCTGCTCTACCACCTCACCGGCACCGGCTACTCTCCATAACAAATCCCTCCTTGCTTCCCTGCATCCCTCTCCAAGTGTCCGGGTTACCCCAACTCCGCGCCACTTGCTGCCCCCGCCTTTGTCTTTACGGAGGCCGAGGTTCGCCGTCAGATCGCCTTCCTACCACACCACAGCTCTCCGGGCCCTGACGGCCTCCGCCCATCCGTCTTCAAATCCCTCTCCCATGCACCAGGCGGCGATACCGAAGATCGCTCCGCCCTGTCTCAGCTCACAATCTTTGTGAACTCTGCCGTGGACGGCCGACTCCCAACTGAGCTCCGTCATCTCTTCCCCGGGGCTACCCTACTCGGCATCCCAAAGGCCCGCGGCGACAGTCTCCGCGCCATCGCAATGGGTACGGTTCTCCGACGCTTCATATGCAGCCTCGTCGTTCGGCGCTTGTCGACACAACCCACCGTCGTCTCTTATTTCCTCCCTCACCAGCTCGCCGTCGGAGTCCGCCACGGAACAGAAGCCATCATTCATGCGACACGGGTTCTCTCCACCCGCCCTGACAGCGCCAGCCTCGCTCTCCTTCAAATTGACTCGTCAAACGCGTTCAACAACATCGAGCGTCACAACATTCTGCTCGAGACGGCCAACCATATCCCCGACCTCGCCCGGTTTGTGCACTACTTGTACGGAGGTGATTCCACCCTCATGTTCGGTTCACAAATCCTGCACAGTCGCACAGGCACCCACCAGGGAGATCCGCTCGGAAGCATCCTGTTCGCCCTTGGCATCCATCCATTGGTCACCCAGCTTTCATCACGCTTTCCCGCCATACGCATAAACGCTTGGTTCGCCGACGACGGTACCGTCATCGCCCCTGTCAACCTCGCTTCTGAGGTTCTCTGCTTAATCTCAGATCGTGGAAAGCCACCCGGTTTCTCTATCAACATGGCGAAAACAACGCTATGGCGTCCTGGGTGTTTTTCCGCCGCCTTGCTTCCTTCGCTGCTTCCCGTCGCGGTTCCTCCCCTCAACAGGAGCTCCGCGACTTCGTTACCCGTTTTGCGTTTAGTCTCCAAATAATGCAGACGCGACAGGTTTCTACCCGCCGCCCGCATCCGTAGTTAATTTATTAGTACCCTCCACACGCTTCTGCGCAACATTGCATAACCCATAAGGATTTACCACCACGTGTCCGGGGCGTGGCAGGGGCCTCGTCGAATTCCGGCCAGCCAGTGGGCGTGTGGAGAGCCATTTTCCGTCGTCGAGTATTCTGTGTTCCAAGGGGCGCATACTGTATAAGAAGAAGAAGAAGAAGACTTTACCAAGCAAGAAAGGGGGGCCAGCGGCCCTCAAGAGAGGGAAAATCTATCCGAGCCAGGAGCGGTTGAGTTGTCGTCGGTTGATCGCAACAGAAGTTCGTTGTTGTATGAGCGAGCTGATAGTCGTGAACAAGCGATCGCGCTCGAAGGCAGGGCTACTGTGTGAAAATTGACCAAATATTTTAATCTCTATCCCGGTGTCCTACATTGATGCTGAATTGTGGAGCAATATTTTTATTGAGGCCCACAATTTATATTTATTATGAATCATCAAGGAATAATTTTATCTATTTTACACTGGCACTATTTTATGCTGAATTCAGTGTGAAATAATTTTTATGTCCTACAGTTGGGTTTTTATATTATACAGGCTATAATTATTACATTTATGCTACCAACAAATTATTATCTGGATGATTGCTTACCTGGAAAATACTGCAATAATTATTGCTGAGCCTGAATTATGTCTACCAAAATTATTGAACGGCTCATCTGATTTTTGTAGCAGATTCACCCTGGTGTAGAGTATAAGTAGTCTAGGTTGTTAGAAATATTTTTACATCCTCGGGCTATCGAAATATCCCCCTCGATCAGATATTATTAAATTTGGTTTTCTATTCATTATTCATTCTAAGTCCGATTGTGGCATTTATTTATTTATTCAAGTTGGAACTATTTATTATTATTTGGATCTACCTATCCCAATTATTTTGCATACTGCCTTTCCGTAGAGCGATGTAATCAGCAATTCTGGACAGACCTTGTTCGGCACCGGGACCGGCAGACCCGTATATATCGAAAGCCATCGAATGAAAGTCGATACGTAGTTCGGCGCAGAGGTGGCCATAGTGGAGATATTTCGCGCGCTCAGGTGCATTAAGGGCAGCGAGGAGCGTGTGGATCCGCTGTTAGGCGTATGGGGCGGAGTAGGGGCTGATGACAGTGACGTCGTAGCCCTGCGGGACTGGAGACAACTGGTCATCCTGGATGTAGATGTCGAGGCGCCGGCGAGAGTTGGAGGGTCGGGGCAAGTCTTGCGGGAAGGTCCATTCCCGAAAATGGAACAGGTACTTACCACACACATCCCAGTCATGGCCCATATCCCCACCAAGTTCTGTGGGTGCCTGTCGGATTTGTACACCAAAGTAATACTGGAGGCAGTCCAGAGCTGCACACCCGGAGACACAAACTCACCCCAGCTCCCAACGCAGCTTTTCGCCAAGGTGTTCTTGTTCCCGTCACTGATGGTCGCCAACCTCGAGTATTCGGACACCACCACCACGGAGCTCCTTAATCAATCCAATGCGGATAGGCTGAGACAAAGGATAGAATTGTGGAATGCTGGGGAGTATGACACACTGTGGAGAGAAGCACTGAAACAGTCAACCGCACGAGGAGATAAGCAGTCGACGCACGCCGAGCAACACGACATTAATGTGAGAAGGACATCTAGGCTCGCCACAGAAGGCGCATACGGGAAATCAGCCCAAGCACTAAAATCCCTTGGAGTCCTCCGTGGTACACCTAGCGAGACCCAAGCTTTACTCGACAAGCACCCCCAACATGCACTGGATCACGAAACCCCGCATGCCACCTCTCTCGACGAATGAAATTCCGCGGGATTTAGAAATTTCACTGAAGAAGATGTCCTGCGCGCCATCCGAGCCTTTAAACCGGGTTCCGCTCCTGGGGCTCGGGACTTAAGCCATGCTACCTTGTCGAACTCTTGCAAGCTTCCTCCTCCACGCAGGCAGGTTTTCTACCGGCTATTACAAAATTGTTCAATATGATGGCCTCTGGACGAGCTCCCGTTACACTTGCTCTCTGAATCACAGGAGCCCCACTCACGCCACTGGCAAAAAGGGACGGGTCCCCAAGGCCGATTGCGGTCGGAGAGACGCTGTGCAGGCTCGTCGGAAGCTTTCTACAGCGAAGAGTGTCCAAGAAAGCTGCACTATACTCCCAGCCTCTTCAAGTTGGGTTAACAACAAGAGCCGGGACCGACACCGTGGTGCACACTACGCGAAGAATGGTACAAGCATTCGGAAAGAGGGCAGACTACGCATTGCTCTCTGTCGACCTCAAAAATGCGTTCAACCTCTGCAGCCGATCCTCGTTCTTCCAATCTGTGAAAGATCTGTTCCCCGAGCTCCTTCCATGGGTGCGGTATTGCTATGCTAAAGAGCCAGCATATCTATGGGTAGGCTCCAAGACCATGCGGAGCGTGGTTGGAACCCGACAGGGCGACAACCTGGGTGGGCTGCGCTTCGACCTAGTCCTGCATCCTCTCATCCTGAGAATACAGGGTTTGCTGTCCTCTAACGTGGATGGGGTCAGAGAGGTGGGTCAGCTCCAACTACAGTTACGGTATCATGACGACGGATATATCATAGGAACCTACAAGCAGCTACTGAAAGCAGTAGAAGTCCTCTCGTCGTCATATGCCACAGACCGAGGCCTTTATCTGTCCATGAAAAAGTGCGAAATTTGGTGACCTACCGCACCACCGCCATCCGTCCAACAGCGCTACCCAGCCGGCCTAAAACAAGTGTATAGCGAAGGGAATCACATTCTCAACGCCCCCATAGGTTCGACGGCATTCAAGCAACCGGACTTCTACGAACACTCGGAGTCCCTCAAGCCCTTCTTAGCAACAATTGCCGATCTCGACGACACACAAGTGGCCCTTCAACTCCTCCGAAATTGCTTTGGCGTCTGCAGGGTCAGCTACTTGTTACGCGTCGTCCCCCCCTCTAGTACAGCGGAAGGCACCAATTTCTTCGACGAGATGATTGAGAAATGCGTCCGAACTCTGGCCGGAGGCGTCCTCGACCATGGGGTCTTCCGAAAACTCCAGCTCCCCGTGAAACCGCCAAACCCAAAGAAACCATCTCTGGGGATAGGCCTCACGTCGCCGCGCGACATTTCCGCAGCCGCTTTCCTCGCTTCTTCTGCCGCTGCTGATACCCTCGGCCGTTCCATCTTACCGGCTCCGGTACGACCGCTGAGCTCATACAAAGATGCAGTCGACGCCTATAGGGTGTGGTCTGTATCATGTCCGCCGTCTAAGATAGTTCCCTTCCGCGCCTTTTGCTCCAACAACTGAAACAGAGAGGGGTTCAGCCGGGGGGCTGCTAAAGCAACAGTAGGGACGATGGTAGTGGTTTCAGAAATTTGGGGGCAAAGGGTGTGTGGAGTGTACCTACATTCCCGCAAGAATGCAGATGAGCCCCCCTTTTATAGACAGTACGGTAGCTCATCTAAACAACTCTCAGAGTTGTGCCAACTCAGTAGAAAGCACTAGAAAGTAGAGCTGTAACTAGAAAGTAGAGATATAACTCAATAATAGTACTATCTAGAACATAACTAAGGAAACAAGACGATGAAGTAGGCCTCCACGTCAAATAAAAATACTGCAGAGAAAAATAAATACTCAACAATATAACCGCTACCCGGTTACACACAGTTTCTAGATTATTCCAGAAATGATGCACTTTCTCTGCTACAACACTGTGTAATAGAGAATTGGAATAGCGACAGTGAACAAGTCTCTTTTACACAGTGGTGTAACAGAGACATCGTTAAAACATCCCACCCTCGCAAAAGAAGCTGACGGACGCAAATCATGAAGCGGCTCAAGACATCATACCCCCTGGCGACAGCAGGAGAGGAGCGTTTCGCTCGTCGATGGGCCTTCCCGGTGCTACACAATGGGTATACTGCGCACCATGCCCGGGCCTTGAGACACGCATTGCTCCCAAAGCTTTCTCCGTCTGGCTCCAATATTACTGCCAGGTACCGGTCTTCGCCCCCAACACCCCGTGCCCCAGGAGCAACTACCCGGAAACCTTGGGACATCTACGGCCACCACTTCATGCACTGCTTGCATGCTTGCATGGACGAGAGCGAATCGAGCATCACGACCGGCAGGTTACGGTCCTCACATCGGACTTAGCAAAGGCCGCGCGACACCCGGTCATGGAGCCCCGTCCCAATGGCCAACACCGCACAAGGCCAGACATCAAGGCTTTAGGGAGCACCGGAGGGACAGACTTTTTCGACATTACATTCGTCGATCCACTTGCCCCCTCCAACACAAGGGCCCGCTGCTTGAACCCCTGACATCTCTGAACGCCGCGAAGGCGTCAAAGTTCAGGAGGTATCAAGACTTCATCACCACGCATGCCAGGTCCCGAGTGATCCCAGTGCCGATATCCAGTCTTGGTGGGTGGCACCCAGACGCATTCGCGGTGCTCACAGACGTGGCTAGGCACGTCGCCATACGAGCCATGGAGACCTTCGGGGGGTGCGATTTGTCCTTATGCAAAGACACGCTGCGGCGACGGTTTCGTCCAACGCAGCATGCCTTACGGCTGGCCTCACACCAGCCCTAAGAGTTAGTACCTCATGACTCGGCCTCATTTCCAGACTCTCTATTACACAGGCCTTTCCCCCTTAGCCTTCGGAAAATAGCCGTCCTGCATCCCTAATCAGTAAAGCACCCCAATTCCCCCCCTTGCACAAGTTACCAACCGCCGTCATGCGGCGCTCTCTCCGAGGAGAAGCCGGATGGGAGCACCCGAAGAGACAACGGAAGGTAATGAGCGAGCGAATTCGCCGCCCCCACACCGGCGGCGGATAGGCATCACTCTGTTCAGAAGCCCTGCAGGCTCACCATGCTCGTACCGAATGGACTGAGCAACATGTGTGCAAGCAGCACCGAGCAACATCGTCCCCTGCCCGGGTCCAGCTCCACGCGCCGGGCGCGCCGTGCCGAAGTGTTATCCAAGGATGCGCGATATGGCAAGGCAATGCGGTCGCTTAACAATGCCCCACTGGCGGATGTGAATGACCCGCAGACCACCGAATCGCTCCGTAGACTACACCCACAGCCACCATGTCCGACCACACCGCTCCCAGACGAAAGCCTCCCACCACCACCCACATTTACAAAAGATGCAGTTGAGCGTGCAGTTCGTCGCATCTCCCGAGACACGTCTGCTGGACCCGACCGCACGCCGGCACGCTGGTTCTATCTCCTCGTGCGTACTGAAGTAAGCCCTGAAGGTGGAGTCACGTGTTGAATAGAATGAATTGATTTACCGCTTCGGTACCCGAGTCGGGTACAAGTTGACCTACTGAGTCAAACTAAATACTAACCGATCGGTAACGACTTGAACAAAAGTCTAAGGGAGCCACTACAATGATTCTTACCCGTACGGATTAATTACTGCTGACGCAGTGAGAGCGACACTAGACCGTTCGGATAAGTGAGACGACAACAAAATACGAATAGACTGGCCCTTACCGGTGTTTTGTTGCCCCATTGTAATTCCGACACGGTGAAATAAAACAGAGAATACATGCACATATGCATATACCATTGAGGTTCCGGCTTCCCGTTCTCGGTAATTAGATTTTGGATGACTCAGACCTGAGTCATTCCGACATCACGGGCAAGGGTGTGCTCACCGAACTCGTCGCGCGTATTGCGAGCCGCGATCTACGGAGCTCTGCCGTCCGCTTTTGGCTGCCACAACTTTGCTGCCTCTACAGGCCAAGACAAACAAGAACCGGCCTATGGCTATCGGTTCGATCCTCCACCGCCTCGTGGCGAAGACGATGCTGCATGCCGCATCGACGATTCTCGTGCCTTCCTCGCGCCTTTCCAAATGGCAAATGGGATCAGGGCCGGGATAGACGCAATTGTTCACGACACGCGTATGCTGTTTCGACGTTTCTCTCTCCGCATCGACACCGCCGCAGTCCTCATTGACGCGCAAAATGCTTTCAACCACGTCGACCGTTAGTCCATGCTATCTCAGCCTCCGTCACTTGCCCAAGGTCTGGCCCCGTTCATGAACATGGTGTACGCGCGGATGCAACTTTAGTTGATCGCTCCAAATTGTGACCATACAACCATCTTCAGTGCTCAAGGAACTCAGCAAGGCACGCTGCAGCAGCCGTCATGTCCAATGCGGCCTGCTTGATGGCTGGCCTGAAGGTAGCCTTTTAGGGAGCGTAGTTCCGTCCCTGTTACTGAGTCGGCATACCTTCTTGAGTCGATTGTGGGTGTCTAGAAAACCATGGGATTGATCAGATAAATCTTCCAAGAGGGGGAAATTTGGGATGTTTTTAATCCATGAAAAATTAGGTCAGCTGTTCCTTGAGGGATGCCGTGATTTTGGTAAAAGCTTATAATGCAAAGGATTGGCGGGAAGCCGCCAAAGCGCAGAAAACTGGCTGGAGGCCAGCCAACTGGCACGCCGCATTAGACATCGCTGCCGCTGCCGCATGACGTTGTGTTAATAAGACTTGTTTGTCCTCTGCGTAGGTCTCCCTTGCCCTCGTAGCGACGTTGCGTGCGGCGTCGGTTAGCAACGCGTGAGCGTCCGGGTGCCATCCTCCGAGGGTAGAGATGGGGACGGGGACCAGCCTACTTCTGGCGGAAGACGCGATGAAGGACTCGTATCTTCTGTGTGTCGTCGTTCTTGCTGCGTTGAGCGAGGTGAGCGGGTTGAAAGTCCTTCCTCTCCTGTTCGAGGGCGCTAGGGGTTGACAAAGGTGACATCGAAGAAGTCTGTTCCGCCAGTGCATCCCATTGCGTGAATATCAGGTCTGGTGCGGTGGAGACCTTCCCGCGGCTCGATGACTGGATGTCGCGCAGATTTCCCCAGATCGCTCGCCAATAAACAGACCTGACGGTCGTGTCTTCGCGTCCTATCGCCGCGTGTAAGCAGTGCAACTGATGGTCGCCGAAACAGTCGAGAGTTTCAGGGCAGTTCCGCTTGGGGAATGGTGTTTCCGGAGGGAAAAGCGGGACTTGGCAGTAGTATTGGAACCATATCGAGAATTCTCGTGGTTCAATACTTGTCTTAAGGCCCGGAGATGGGGTGCAGTAAACATAATATTTCGCGCCGGGAAGCCCCATAGAGGCACGGAAGGCCTGCTGTCTGTTGTCGCCAACATGGATCTCTTCCTGCACCCGCTCGTGGATGGCGTCAGATAGTGTCTTCTGTGATGGTGTTTTGTTTGAGCAGGGGCACTGAAGGGGAGAATCCCGAATGGGGAGCAAGAGAGCGACCAAATCTGGTAGGCCTCCACGGTGTCTCGGTACGTTGCGAGATCCGAAATTGTCGCTGGAGGGAGGGCTGTGCACAACCTCTTGGACGCTGCGCTGGAGGCGAGGAAGGCTGCGGCCAATTTCCAGTAATGGCTTCTTGGCGTTAATTGGTCTCATAGGCAACTGCAGTTCTCGGAATATTTCGGGGTCGAGGACGCCCCGGGCCGATGTACGCACACAGTTCTCCATCATTGCATCAAACATTGCAGCGCCTTCCGCAGTGCAAGCTGATGGCACCACTCGTAACAGGTATCCGAGCTTACAGGCCCCGAAACAGTTGCGCAGGAGCTGGAACGCAATTTTTGTGTTTTCCAGGGCAATGATGGTGTCCAGGAACGGCTTCAGGAACTTCACATGGCCTCTGAAGTGCTGCTGGGTGAAGCCATTTGTGCCTACCGGAGCGTTCAGCACCACTGTGCCCTCGCTGTATTCCTGTGCGAGTTCTCTTGGATAAAGGCATCGCACTGACTCCTGTGGTGGAGTTGAACACCAGATTCGGCACTTCGGCGCTGCTGGATGCAGTCCCGAGCTGTGGCCTCTGGAGATGACAAGAAGTTCAGCGCCTTGCGGAGCTGGTCGTGTTTTGCAATGATGCACCCATCAACATGGTACCAGAGTTGAAACAGCAGGTCGCCGAGTTGCTGCTCTTCGTCATCCCCTGATTTCAGTAACCGTTGGATTTTGAGGATAACGGGGTGCAGCGCAAGATCGAAAAGGATCCCACCAAGGCTGTTCCCTTGTTGCGTTCCTTGAATGCTCCGGATTATATGGCGACCAGACCACAAGAGTCGCAAAACCCACCTTCCTAAGCGGCAAATGAACATTCCTTGACTATCTCTGATTATCAAAAGAGAGATCGCACTGAGGTTTTCAGCCATTCATCACCGCGCAAATCAAGTCTCGGTAGTAGCTCTGCCAAAGGAGAGTGGCAACAGTGAAGAAAATTATTGGCTTTTGCCGAATAGATGCTGAGAAAAGATATGGAAAGCTTCCGAGTCATTCGTCTGCGGCGGAGTTTCAATTGACTGATTCAGCAAAGGCCGCATCAATCAAGCGTGAGGGCTCAGTTATCGTTCATAAGCAATTTTTTGTAGCTGAAAAGGCCCAAAAAAGCTCCAGACACCTACTTTTCTTTGGTTACACTCGAGGCGATTTTGCTGTATTCGTCTTATCAATCCATCGTTTCAGAGAGTTGTGAGTGGCATCAAAGTTCACAAAGAACACTTCCGCTTGGTTGCTCGACTTATTTTTTTATCTGGAGGGTCACGTATTTGATCGAGTGGCAACTTCATCCTTGGCTCTACCCACCGCCTCTCCATAACCACTGCACTGAGGTTTGGGTGGTTTACTCTTGGAAGATATATCTGATCTATCCACTTATCCACTGATCTCCACCGAGGCCACCGGCGAGGCGTCCAGGACTTCCCCGTCCCTCGTCGCCGATCCCCACTTCCCGAGAGCCGAACTCCACCGGCAAGTTCAAATTTTGAAACGGTCAATTTTTTGATCATCTACACGTGGCCATCTGGAACCCAGGTTTGGTGACAATTACACTGTTGAAAACAGTGTAATTGGGCTTCATCTCGCCATCCTGAAATGCAAGATCTGGTGGCCAACAGCCCCCGTCGCCTCAGTCCAAGCGGCCTACCCCCCCGACACGTTGCAGGAATACTGCGAGGGGGTCGTCATCTTAAACGCTCCAGTAGGTTCTAAGGCGTTCATGGAAAAGCACATCCTGGACCATGTCCACAACCTCGAACCTCTTATCAAAGCCATCATGGAGCTAGAAGACTCCCAAGTTTCGTTCCAATTACTTCGAAACTGTTCTGGGGTTTGCAAGTTGGGGTACCTTCTTCGAGTCGTTCCGCCCTCCCATGCAAGGAAAGGGGCCGAGTATTTTGACGGCCTACTCGAAAATTGTGTCCGAAAGTTGGCAGGTGGATTGCTTGACAATACCAGATTTAAGGAATTACAACTGCCCATCAAGCCGATCCAGGACAAAAAGCCGACTTTGGGAATTGGCCTGACGTCAGCGAAGGACGTTGGCGCTGCTTCATTCCTTGCATCCAGTGCCGAATCGAACAAGCTGTGCGCCAAATTCTTGCCGGCTTCCACTAAGGACCTGTCCCTATACGATGACGCCCTCGAAGCTTTCGACATATGGAATGCGTCCTGTCGATCTGGAGATAGACTTCCGTTTAGCAACTTCTGCTCAAACAAACCACCATCACAGAAGAAACTTACAGACGCAGTCCACGCAGCGGCGCAGGAAGCGTTCCCGCCTGGCAATACGCGTATCGGTGCTTTCTGCGCCTCGATGTCACTACCTGGAGCCAAGGGATGGGTCTACTGTGCGCCTTGCGCGGGATTGAGGACACACATCAGGAGCAAGGATTTCTCGGTGTGGCTGCAGTACCTCTGCAAAACTCCGTTTTTCGCCCTTGACACGCCCCTGACACTCCTTGTCCGAAGCCTGGGTGCCCTGAGACAGTAGACATCCATGGGGACCATTTGCTGCACTGTCGTTATGGATGCCAGTGCAATAATCACAACAACAATCAGGTTGCTTCGCTAGACAATGATTTGTGACGGGCGGCTCGGCGCCCTTCCATCGAACCACGTGTGCACCTTCAACACCGGACAAGACCGGACATCAGAGCCATGGGGGCCGCAGATGGAACTGCCTATTTCGACATAACATTCGTCAATCCACTCGCTCCCTCCCATTCCAGAGTCCGGACTTTTAACCCGATGACCAGTCTAATTGCAGTGAGCGCGGAAAACCGGCGAAAGTACCAAGGCTTTCTTGCGGAATTACCTGAGAGAAGTAGGCTAGTTCTTGTTCCAATCTCTACTCTTGGCGGATGGCATCCAGAGGGGTTTTCAGTGGTCACGGAGCTTGTAAGAACCGTCTTCAGCAGCACAATGGAACGGTTTTCGAAGGTTCGAGGCATTCTTCTACAACGACACTCGGCGTTGGCAGTAACTTCTAACGCTGCTTGTCTGCTGGCTAGCATCCCATCGACTCTCTGGTAGACTGTTGCTGGTGCTAGCATTCGACAGCAATGATTTGTATATTGCTTCGACCATCGATACATGTATTTAATATGACTTGCAGATTTGCTACTCCGAATGGGTCCCAGCCAATCCATACATCTCAGTAAAGACGCCCTCCCTTTTCCACTGTTGAAAAAAAACGTCTGAGGTGCATACCTGCATACAGGATCGGAGTTCCGAGGATTGGCATACAGCACTGTAATAAGTCTAATCGTTTAGTAGGGTGCACTGGTTTAAGACCTAAGGGAGCGGAAAATTGTCACTAAGCCTCCACGAGGCCGCTGATAAAATCACTGTTGTACATAAAGTACTCTTCAATACAGACGGGGCACGTGTGCCACCTGGAATACAGCCCCCTCGAAGGGAAGGATGGAAAGTTGCTGTCATAACGCCCGATATCAAGCCTCATATCGAAAAGGCTACGACCAAGGCCCGCATATTGCCCGCTGTGCCCATCACAGAGGCCGCGAATACCAACAGTCGCCACTCTACTGGCCCACCTTCGTACTACACACAACGTCGAGCCAAACTGGGTTAACCAAAGGGGCATCAGCACGGCAAGTTGATGAGCTTGATAGGTGTCTATCTTCGGGGAAACAGATACTCAGAACCAATCACTCCAAGAAGGGATGTTGCAAGCGACAAAAGCGCTACCGTGGTATAGTTGAGCGAAGAAAAAGGGGTATGTAATGACGAAAGTTTAGAGGGCTACAAGTAAGTATAGAAGAAGCAGGGTCTACCACTGATGTTCCGTGACCAGAGTAAAAGAATCGGATCCTGTGTCTGAAGCTAATTCTCAACTTCCTACTACTCGGGACTTAGCTTGAAGCTGTCTGCCAACTTGCTTGATCTCTCCAAGAGGAAGCAGTTTACTCAGCTTATGTAGAATTTTGGCTACCAACAAAGTCCGAAAAAAACTACAAAAACTACCATAAATTGCATAAAGACACTTTGTGTGGATGATATACTCTAAACAAAAGAGGCTTAAGAAAATAAAAATTGGTGCAGTACTCCCATTTACCACGCCCTAGATCAGACCCTAACAACTTCTCCAAAATATCCATGCTACCCAAGCATTCCCCACAAGTATCCGCGAACGGCTTACAATTCTCTATTTCCTCCTGGGAGATATCTAAACCACTAAAGGTGCCCCCATCCGGTTCCAGCATCGGAACCACCTGATCCATACTGTCCAGACCCCGCCCGACCATTCCAACACTTTCCGTGTCTCCTTCCCTCGTCTTCTTCGTCCTCCTTACCGTGTTTCTCTTCGCCCTCCTCGTCCTCCTCCTCATTCTCGCAAACCAATTCCGGGGCCGCCCATTCTTCAAAAGTCCCCGCAGCTCCATCCTCTACCTCCCCCTCCTGCCCCTCACCTATCTCCATCGCCTCATCCTCGATGAACAAGAGACGAACGAACTCGATCACCTTGTTCTTTGTTTGCCTACGGAGATATTCGTCGCGGTCAGTAGGTATGAAAGGGAGTAGTGAAATTGCGATTAGGGAGTGAGGGTGGCGAGTTTTGGATATGACGCTGGAGGGGCATACGTTTTTCATTTTGGTATAATTTAGAGAGTAGCGGGCAATTTAGGGTGTTTCGAATGGGTCGGGGTAGAGGGCTAATCAGTAGAATGATCGGGAAGGTTTGAAACTTGGAATAAAGGGTTTAAATAGACTCTTGAGAGCACATTTTATAGATTTGAAATAGATAAAATAAATTAAAAGGACTTTGCGCCCGTTTTCTCAAAAAAAATAATTTGGTGAAGAAGGTAAGCAAAGAGGGAAGAAGAACTTCATTAGAGATCGATTTATAGGGTTGGGTACAGTATAAAATTTCCAGAAAAAATGGTAGTGAATTTGGAGAAGACCGCTTAAAGGATGAGAAGGAGAGATTTACTCCAAGGTAGGTTGCTTAGAGTGAGGGAAGGCAAGGAAGGACCAGAATTACAAGCAATTTTGGACAAAAGAATTTACCATAGTAAATAAAAAGTTAGAAGGTGACGAGCATAAAAACATCCGTTCCGATTCGCACGCGCCCGACAGAGCTATCTCGCACAGATGGGCTACTGGTACTGTGGTTGTCACAACCAGTACATAGACTCCAAGGTTTCTGGCCCGACGGAAAACGGCTTCTTCAAGTTCTCGCACTCAAAGTGCCCAAAACGCACAGTCCATACGGTGCCTAGGCGGTACACACCATTACACACTGCATAACCCAGTACCGCCGACGACGGCGTCCTCAGTTCCTGTCCCAGACGACCCAACCCTCTGGCAAATACTGGGAGTACTACACCCTGTATTCCTCTCAGAGCTCCTGTCTCCGCGGTTCTTTCATCACCAGCATCCGCGGTAGTCGCTCAAGCACTGGTACCAGAGAAAGACACTCAATAATCGACACCTGAGGTACAGCTACTGCCAACCATCCATATTTATCACGCACACTCATATCCCAACAAAATTCCGGGGATTATTTCCCGAGTTGTACGCCAAGACAATGGAGGAGGCATTTTCCGCCTAAACTTCTGGACAACCCCAGGGAGTGCAGACATTTGCCAAAGTATTTTTGTTTCCTGCTGTGATTTTTAATTCCGGCCAATACATGACTCTGTGGGAACAGGACGTCAGTACGTCTCCCCCACGCGCTGTGGCTACGGCGCCTATCTACGATCAGCAACATGCGAACATACGCAGAGCTACTAAACTGGCTAAAGAGGGCATATGGAATGGCAGTACAGGTCCACTGCTCGTTGGGCGTCTAACCACCCACCCCCGAGGACTTCCAGGCGCTGCTCGCGAAGCACCTGCAACAAGACCCTCACAACGAGGCAGCGCACCACAATCCAATAGAACATGTCTCGCCTTTCCGCGAATTAACGGAGAAGGAAGAGCTCAAAGCTGTTCGTGGGTTTAAACCAGGTTCCTATGCGGGGGTTCTGGTCTCAAACCTTGTGACCTTGTCGACCAGCTGCGATCCCCGTCTTCATCTGGCCCGTCCGGATTTTTGGCAGCCAAGTTCTCGAATAAATTATTCCTTGAATTGATCCAGTCCAGCAATATGTACGTAATCAACCAATTTAACAACAAGTAGTATCAATGAATTTCTTGAGCATAAAAAAAGATAATTGAGGAATATAAACCACCGATTTCAAACCAAGATCAAAAAATGTATTATCCGAATGTATTTGCCATTTTGCATTCGCGTTTAATAAGCCATACAATTTAGAAAATAATAACCAATAAACGGATTTTTCTGTGCATTATAGAGGGAGCCTCACGTAAAAATAGCGAAGTGCTGATCCAGATTGTGAAAATTCTGATTTGACGTCGACCTTTGATAAATTCCATTTCAAAAATGTAGCAACGGATAAAAGCATTCCAGTTGCCCTTGGGGAACAATATTCTGAATCTGTCTTTAGATTGTTTTTCTCCTTGTCCTCATTTTCATGCGGAGCAATCCGTGCCTTGCATTAATATTTTCCACCATCTAAAATTTTAGTCTTATATAAAACGACGTGACTGGATATTACATTTGAGCCCGGAAGAATTTTTGATATATGAATGTTCGAACAAGTTCTTAAAAAATTGTTTTCTTCTTTTCTGTAAGCATTTGAAATAATTTGAGATGGAAATCCCGATGGTTGATGAATTAAAAGCTTTTTAGATCCAAACCTCCAATAATAAAGATCCAGGTCTTATTTTTTCCTAAGATTCCTATTCTGTTCCAGGTAATAATTCATTTTCATGAGCATCACCTGCACCATTTTCATTCAATGGAATGTGAATTAAATTTTCAGGCTTACGAAAGTTATTTTCGGTTTCATTCGGTGCATGTTCAAGAGACAATATATTTTTAGATTCTGAAATATTTTCATCCTTTTCTGCCTCAGTTTGATTAAAACCACAGTCATCAAAATGTTCTTCAATATTTTTTTACATAAATTCCTGATTTCATTAGTACTTAATTGTTCACAATTTTCTGAAATTTCATCAACAGAACTACCAATTGACTCGTTCAGTAAATCATTCGCTTTTTGAATTTGATACGCAAGCTTATTTGACGAGACTGAGTACGAACGTCTTCAATTGCTGCATTATTAAATCTTCGATTATGTCCAGGAACTGCAACAATAAGATATTTTTTGTCGGACTTTAAGACTCCTTTGGGAGATGACCACGATCCTATTTTTGGTTTGGCGGATGAATAAAAATTTCCACAGTATCGCCAACATTAATTGGAATATAGGTCACAGACTTCGATTTCAGGATAAGATTTAATTTTCTCTTGGCAATTAGCTCATCATGAGACCTTTTTAAATCATTCGGTATATTTTGAGGACCAGCATTATCGATGGGTCTTCCGTGACCAGTAGCGAGTTCGTATAAAGATACAACATAGTTTCCATATAAATCATTTGATATTTGAAACATTCGAGCAACGCGAAAAGTATCATTTCCATGGGGTTCAGATAATTTTAACCGTAGGTATATATCTCTTAATATTTTGTGTTTCGATTCAATAGAATTTTTTCTGTGGCGGCGAGAACTAGTAGGACAAAATAAATCCCTTTTTCGTCTAGATAGCTTTTAAAAATATCATTGCCAGACGCCTGATCTCCCATTATATTATTAGGGATTAGGGGTTTTACAAAAAGGGGGAACTTTTTGGGTTAATTTAATGCATGGAAGATGTGGTCGGTTATATCCACGCGGCTAATGCGTTATGCGGGATAAGTCGTCGCTGATGGGTAACAATACAGTACATGAACTTCCCTACAGGGCCGGCTCAATGTCAGCGAGCAGGCATGCCGCGTTGGACATGACGGTCGCAGAAGAGTGCCTTTGGGTAAGCACCGCTCTAACCATCCCATAGGTCTCCATCGCTCGAACGGCCACGTTCCGCGGGAGATCGGTTAGCACCGCGTACGCGTCTGGGTGCCAGCCTCCAAAAAGGTGCTTACCAGAGAGCTTCAAAACAGTTAATACAATTTTCCATTTTCAAGGAGTGCACAAAAAGACCAGTAGAATATCTGGTAACTGAGTCCATGATGTGAAAAATATCCAATTTTTTCCTAAAGAAGTGATGCAAACCAATTCATTAAATCCGCGAGATAAAGAACTTATAGATACTACACGAGGATGAGATTGTTTCTATGTGACCTCGCAAAATTTGCAGGAGTCAACTATGTTTGATAAATATTTTTTGCATTCATCGTCCCAGAAAAAAATTATTTGTAATAATAATTCCACAGCATCATAATTTGATTAACCACGTACATGTTTGTGGGCTTTATTAACTATTCTCTATTTTACGCCCAAGATAAATTTTTGGTTGTACTGATACTGTTGGAACTTATTGTTGATAGAAATGAATTTTCAATATGGTCGGAGGTTTATATAAATATATTTCCGAGAACATAGCAATGATGACCATGATCTAGCAGTGTTACTGAATCCGTTGAATTATTTGTGGAATTGAACTCTATGCGGTTACCCGCCATATGAATGATATTTGAATTTTTTGTAACATTTCTTCCGATGATCCATTGCGATGATCCACGAATTATCAGATGCCTTATTTTGACCTTATCACCATTATCTGAAATAGCTGGTAAAAATATAGAGCGATTATTTTTCTTTTTAGGCTTGAATGAGCTCCATTTTCATATTGTCAGAAGTGAGCTTCTTTGATAGATTCTGGAAGATCATCTAGTTTTCAAATCCATTCAGGTATAATAAGTTTTGAAAGTGCTCGTAATTCAACACTTCCCATTCCGCCATACGGTGCTCCATCACTAAGTAACGGAGCTGGGTAGAATTCGTTTGATGGATAATCAATCAAAGTTTTAGCCATGTGAAATTTTACAGAACCAGGCATACTTTTTTTTGATTTTTTCGGTATTTTCAATTTTTGAAAAACTTTTAGTACCCATGCATTTATTTTTTCCGTAAGCCCAATGTCCAATTTCAAAACATCAGTCACAATTTGATTTTGTCTTGAGTGCAGCGAATTCTTCAGGGGGTAGTTTATGCTTGGGGTTTTAACTGAAGTTTTTCTTTTCTCCGAATGAAATACTTAATTTATTTGAAGAAACATATTTTTGCGAATTCCCATTATTTTTTTGATACGTTTTTTGGTTTATCGCACGCCCGAAAAATAGATGATATTTCGGAAAATTTGATTAATTCTAAAGTTTTTCCTTTTTCCATATCTGGTTCTTCATTGTGCTTCGGAGATGCAGCAGCCAAAATAGATACTAGCTAGTTTGAATTAATTTTCGAGTAGCTAGGAGTATAAATTATACCAGTGTTTCAGGTAATTTCGAAGTGCTAGTAGACGCATGAAATCGGGCAATTTGAGCATCAAATCGTGATTCAAAATTTTTAAAAGACTCATTATCACCAATAGTAGTGTGAAAAAGATCCAGAAAATTTTGAAATGTAACAGATATTGATGATAGAAGATACACCTTCTGAATAGCGTTGGCAATCGCCAATGCACCATTTTCGGATTGAGTTTCTGTATCTGGAATTTTCTTACAGATATCAAGAGCTCGTCCATATAATTTTGATTGTAAAACAAGACCTTGTACAGTTTTCGGAACCTTATTAGAATTGATGCTGATAATAAATCATAGAAACATTTCCATTTGTGTACAGCATCAAAATATTTTTCTAGAGGTCCTTTAACATCTGTCCAAGGAGCCGTTCTGACATCCCATGAAAATTTCGACTTTGAAGGAAGTTCGGAGGGATCTGGGCCCATAACTGTAAAAATTAAATGATATGCGTAGATCCAAAAAGATTATTCGAAATAAATGAATAATAAATTACCTGAATAGGATTGAGAATATTATTAAAAAGAAAGCCAATATTTCTTGATCGACGGGTTTAGTTCGATGGCCCGAGGCTTTCTAAAATTTTCCAACAGCCTGAGACTACTTATACCGCAGAGCAGAGTAGAAACCTACAAAGATGGTCCCAGCAGTATAGTAATTATTGTAGACCAAAATCATGCCCAATAATAATTAAAGAGTAATTATCCAGGTGAGCATTAATCCAAATAATAATTTGCTGGTAATATAATTCCAGAAATTATAACTGCAGAATATAAAAACCAACTGAAAGACATAAGAATTGCTTCACGTGTAATACAGTATAGAAATGGGCCAGTGAAAATAAATAAAATTATTTTCGGTGATTCAGAATAAATAAAAAAATTGTTGGCCTCCGATAAGAAATTGTCCCACAATTTCTCCATCACTGTATTCGATATGGAAAACCAGTTAAATAGTTTTCCAATACTTGTAAAATTATTTTTCCAATTTTCACATGGGGCTTATAGCAGTATTAGCACCGGAGTCGGGTGGAATATGAATAGCCGGGCATGGCGAGATGGTGTTGTAGAAATATGGGCCAATATGACTCACAGACCGACGCGGTGGAAGGGTGGCGACCGGGCTAAGGGGAAAAGCCCGGCGACGGATGCGGAGATGGGCAGTCTGAGTGGAGTAGCAGGAGTGGAACGGAACGGCAGTCAAGAACTGGGGAAAAGGTTTGGGTGTTTTACTCTTGGAAGATATATCCGATCTATCCCATGATTTCCAGACAACCAAAATCGACTCAAAAGTGGTATACCGACATAGTAATGGGGAAGGAACTACGTCCAAAACTTGCCTAGCCGATGGACCTCGATCCTGGTAGCTTGCAGTCCTCGTTTTAGGTAGGTTAATTTCCGCACCAGTTCAGCTGCAAGACTAGGGGGTCGAAAGAACCAAAATCATAAATCATAAAGGGAAAAGCAAAATTGGCCAGAGACCCGGAGAGAAGACCCGTGTCGTGCTTTAATGACCAAGGAGTGGCGATATATTCAGAAATGGAACTCCACAATGTATAAGTTGTGCTTGTCTAGCTGTCCATAAGTAGTATGGGTTGCGTAATTTGACCTGGTCCGGTCAGCTTTCGTCTATCAGATTGTGAAATATTTCCTTGAAAAGGATCCTAGCACTTACCTTTTTGGTGCAATGCCTTGCTTCAAGCACCAGAATAATGGATTGATGCACCTTGATGCTGTCTAATCTGAATGAATCATGATTCACTTCGCCCTATGATGTAATTGACCTTACTTGCTGTTCCCTACTCTCAACATTGCTATGTAGGCTTACTTTGGATAACAAATTGTGAGTAAAGGAGCGAAGGGAAACGCACAGAAGAGCCTTCCCTGCTCCATCCCGCTGTAGCCATACAGCTGCATGACGACTCCGCCGCGTCTCGTCTACTGCCAAAAGCTATTCCTTTCTCCTTCATCCCTTGTTTTTCAATAGAAGGGATCAGGAGCGCGGAGTAAGCTAAGAAGCAGTCCTGGCGCGGAGGAAGTCTGCATCAAGGATGTTGGATTGTGCAGCTCCCTGGGGGAAAGGAGAGAGTGGGGTACATCCTTGGTCATCTTGTGAGAGGAGCAGGGAGACCTGGACAACGCGTTGCTGGGGAAATGGAATTTGTTCTGCGGCTCGTAAGAGGAGCACTCAAGGGCGCAGAGCTCCTTGACAGCTGGGATAGCATAGGAAAGATCCAAGAGTTTAAATGCGTGGGCAAGTAGAAATGTGGAAATGCAGATTTTTTGCGTATGGAACCGGGAATGTGTGTTGCCTATCAGGTGCAGATGGTCAAGAGTGCGGCGGTGGGCGGCACTGTTGGTGCGGAGGAACGTATCGTTGAAGGACCGGTCATCCATGGGTGCGCCGAGGAGATCGATCCTGCCTCAGGCGCAATCGGAAAGGGGGAACCCGGAGATGAAAGTGGAGCGGTGAGAGGAGGAGACCAGAGGCTGGAAGATGCCGGTCTTGCAAATGTTCAGGTGAAGCCCGCAGCCAGAACCCTTGTAGGAGAGAAGGCGCAGAACACGGCGCATGCTCGGAAAAGAACCTATGAGTTTGGACGATCTCCAGCTCTCTGCCTTTGCGGTGGATGAGGGATTGCATGTTGAGGAATAAAAGCAGCATGGATGCAGGGTCTCCATGATGAGTACCTTGGGCACTGTGTATGAAAGGGCTTTCACGGGTAGGAACGTATGGCGGTGGCCGGGCGCGACCGTTCACCGTGTTTGCAAAGCAAAAGTCTAGAGAGAAAGAGACTTTCGGTGGAAGACTGGTATAGGACTGTTATATCTCTTTGTAGTAAAGTTTTCTGAAATTGATTGCAATTGCAGTTCTTTGCAGAGTCAAGGAGCTCAAGATAAGGGGGAATGATGGGGTAGTTAACTTCGCCGTCTGCCACTTCTAGCGGCGGGAATCTAAACGGATAAGCAAGAGAAGTTCGCGTTCGGAGACATAGATGGTCCCCTTTCAAGATGCCATGTATTCGGAGATATGGTGCAGTCCATCTTCAGTTCAATGACCAACAGAGCCGTAGATATCAAAAGCCATGCGGTGAAATTCCATCTCAAGGCCATCACCACACATGTTTTGTTTTACATGTTTTGAAAACGTTCCCGCTTGACTTCATATGTTCTAGAGAGGAGGACGCATGAATCGGAAGAAGGAGAGCAACTATACTGTGCAGAGTTCTGCCTGATCAAAGTAAAATCGAATCCTTTCGCCGGCGAGGCAATTGCGTGTCATCATTAAGAAGGGAGAATGGTTTGGGTGTTTTACTCTTGGAAGCTATATCCGATATATCCATAAGAAGGTCAGGTCAACGACTCTTGAAAGGGGAAGATGGGCATCCTGGGGAATATCCACTGCTGGATGGGTTGCGACACGATAGAAAATTTTGGAATCGCTGAGAGAGAACGGTAATAAGGCATGTTGATAGTGGTAAATCGTCAGGAGAAGAGATACTCAGAACCGATTACCCCAAGAAGGAGGTTTTGCAAGTGAAAAAAGTGCTACCGTGGTATAGTTGAACGGAGAAAAACGGTTAGGTAAAGACGAAAGTTGAAAGGGGTACAAGAAAGTATAGAAGGGGCAGGGTCGACCACTGACGCTCTGTGACCAGCGTAAGAAAATTGGATCTCGAGTTTGAAGTTGACTGTCAACTTCCTACTACTCGGGACTTGACTTATAGTTGTCTGCCAACTTGCTTCACCTTGACAAGAGGAAGCAATTTACTCAGCTTTTATAGACTTTTTGGCTAACAATGCAGTCCCAAACAAACATACTAAGAAACATAAAATGCATCAAATGGAATCTTGTGAACTAGAAAGACTAGCAGCAGATACTATTATCATCAATATCTAGATTTCTTCCTTAATATCTTAGTCCTCTAGATCAGAGCCAAACAATTCCCCCAAAATATCCCTACCTCCAATGCAGTCCACGAATATTCCTTCCAGTGGTTCACACCAGCTGCAATATCCATATCACTAAAAAATACCCTTATTTAGCCCCATGACCGGTGCCCAAGGCATCCCCTCTTACCTCCTTGTATACAGTTTGAAACACCCGAAATCTGTGGCACCTGAGCAGTATTTATGCCAGTGCAGCACCGCTACGGTACAGTGCACAGCGTCCCTCTAAAATTAATTGAAAATAAATTGTGAAATATAGCGCAGCCAGCGCAGCATGCCAACTCTGCCAGCGCAGCATATTTTCTTTTTTTTCGCCGTTTTTGGTGACATCACATGTGTTGACGAAAAGAGCCATCTGCGCAAGGGCGAACAGCAGCATGGCACCGGAAGGTGTCGAACATCGGGTCTGGAGGGTATTCGGAACTTACACAGAATGGGCAGCGCTCATTCGAAGAGTTCAGCGACCCGACTTCCTTACAGAAGCGGGCGAAAACTTCGCGAAGGACGTAATGTCGGCGGCCATGCTATCGTCGTACATGCAGGTCAACGCATATTGGCCGCTTGGATCCAAGACGGGCGCGACGTCGAAACAGCGCCGGGAGCGGACCCTACAACGAGTAGATCATGGGAATAGCGCAATACCGAGACTGATAGCCAGGGAGGACTTCCGCATAGTGAGGCCATGTAGTTCCCACAGTGGGGATGAGGAATCGAAGAGAAACAGAAGAGGAGGATTTGCGCACGGAAAGGAGCGGGGCACTGTCGGCTGCTGCCGCGGACAAGAATATGTCAGACTTCCTAAATATGAGTTCAGTTGTAATCGTAGATTGGAGTCTTTTACCAGGGACGGGCGAAGAACAACGCTCGAAAAGAGCAGTATCCGTTAGCGACGAAGACGGCTGCAGATGGCGGGAAGATAGGAGCAAGATTGTAGACCGGCGGCGTCTTCCAAGCGGTGGTTGCAGGAAAAGGCCAGCAGCTTGGAGATCAGATGTAAAGAATCGATAGCAGATGCCGCGTAAGCCGCCTATGTGATGTCCGACGTTTGCAGGAGACCGAGACCGCCCATTGAAAAGGGAAGAGAGGTCTAGAGCCAGGCCCGATCCGAGAAGGGCAACTGCTACTGGTTGAATAGTTCCCTATGCTTTTGATCGAAGCTGGCGGCGGGTACCGCAGATCGAGTAGGGGGAAACGTACGTATCAAGTGCATGACCTTAGAGGCATTCGCGCAGAATCGGTGGAGATGGAAAGCCAATTGCGCATCGCCGAAAGCTCGGAGGAACTGGAAGATATGGTCTTCGGCGGATTGATGTTCAGTCAAGAACTCGGAAACACACGTATCAGAACCAATTGGAGATTCCACCGCAACCAAACCGGGGGTATAGAAAAGGGGCAGGGAAGTGATAAAGGGATGTAGGAAGGGGAGAAAACACAAAATCGGGGTTTAGAAAGGTTCAGCTAGAATCCAAGAGGACACTCTTCGACCCGGATGAAATGGACGGCGGCAGCGACTTGGGATCGTGGAAGGGAAATGTTTCAGTCATCTGCATACCATGTATTCAGAGCAGGTGAGAACTTCTCCTGTAACGTGAGAAAGGGAGGGTGAAGAGTGGGAGCAAATATCAAGGGACCGAGGGCATCCCCTTGCCGAGTGCCCTCGGCACTACAGACTTAGTAAGGAACGGAAGCAAGCTCTGTAGAGGAACGGTAAAAATATTGCACTTAACATGCAAGACCCGGGGCATACATTTGCACCGCGATAGGAACTGCGATTGAAAGTCTTGTTGGTGTCAATCTGATCAACACTGGTTCGTGGAACTTGGGGCGCTCGGAAAGACAACGCACGGAGTGAATGATCGCCTCGGCTGAGTTCTTGACGCCGAACCCCAGTTGATGGGGCAAAAGGTATGAGCGAAGGACGGGGGAGCGTCGAGAGCCTAGAAATTAAGCCCCGAAAAAGAAGCTCGACAGCGATAGGATGGATTCTCTCGTTTGGTTTTGCCAGCGCAGTGAGACGGCCTCCGGAGAAGTACGGGCGGCATGCGGTTCGCGTTCGAGCAGAGGTTGAGAAACTTTGTCAGAGCATGAAGGCAATCTCGGTCAGGCGTGATCCCCACTGACGGGCGGAGTAGCATTCGCAGGAACACAAAGAACAGATCATCGGCCCCAGGAGCGGTTGAAGAGCCCAAGCTTTGAATAGCATGGCGGACGTCCGAGACAGAGAACTTGCGCGGTGGTGACAAACGAAGTGGGGCCATGAGAGAGATAGGGCAAGTCGGCATGGGATGGAGAGAAGCAAAGGACTGAAAATAAGCTTCGCTGGGGTATGGGGGATCAACTTGGAGAAGGGAAGCGATTGCCCGGAAAATACTGCCCCGGGAGAGGAAATGGCGTCATCTGTGAACGGCCGTGTCAGAGCGGGAGAAGGCGGGAGGATATGCAGTCGGAGAGGGGAGGGTGGAGGTGAACAAGGAGGTAGCCTCGTCGAAGAGGCGATCATATAGGCGGCGGGAAGCCATGCGGATGCGATCAATAAGGCCGGAGCAATTTTCATGGCGACACTGGCCAAGAGCGTGGGGGCGATTTTGTCGGAAAACAGCTTCCGTATGGCAAGAAGCTCCAGGACGGCTCAAGCCCTGTTCTCTGGCGAGGGACCAGATAAAACTCGGTACAAGGCCGCGAAGTATGGCTCGTAAGCCGTGTATTGGACTGGACGAGGAATGTAAGTGTGAACAGAGAAGGAAGTGGAGAGGAGGGAATGGAAGGTGAGGGATGACAGCGATGGATCCCGTAATTAGGATATGGTTGGCGGGTCGGGAGCAGATTGGGAGCTGGACGAACCTGAAACTTGATTTACGGCAGGGAGATTCCTGTCATGTGTCAGGATCCATGTCGGCATCGGGGCGGGAATATGTTCAAGGGGACTATGTGGGTTGATGTCGGAGGATGCAGCAGGGAGCGGAGGGGTGGGAGATTGGGCATTGGGATCACCGACCATAATCCAGTTATCCCTTTGAGGCGGAACAGGGGCATTCTGAGTACAGCGGCGTTTGAAGCCATTGACTGCCGCTGATTTAGTTTTTTACTGTACCGTTTACACTAATCATTTACAGTTGTTTTTTAATTGAGTTGTTTTGCAAAAGTTGCTTCTTGGGAAAAGTGTTCACACAATTGAGAGCTTACGCAAACAGAATTCTGAAAACAGAATTTCAAAATTCAGAAATGAAATGGGGGGAAATGGGGGGTTAATTTACTGTGGTAGATATGTGGGTTGGTACCAAGTAAATTTGTACCGGAGCATAGATAACGTATAATGGCCAAGCCAATTGTGAAACCGTAGAATTCGTCGAAAACTGTAGATGGCATTCCAATCTACCAGAAGGTGAAAGGGCGGCCAACCAGCAAACAAGCGGCATTGGAGGTTACTGTCAATGCGGAGTGCCGCTGTAAAAGAATGCCTCTAACCTTCGAAAAGCGTTCCATTGCGCGAGTGGCAACAGTCCTCGCGAGTTCGCTGAGGACGGAGAACGCCGCCGGATGCCAGCCTCCAAGCGTTGAGATGGGAACAGGAACCAGCCTGTTTCTCCCAGGCAGCTCAGCAAGGAACCCTTGGTATTTCCGCTGCTTCTCTGCGTGGGCTGCGTTGAGGCTTGTGAGTGGGTTGAAAGCCCCGGCTCTTGC
Organism: Kappaphycus alvarezii; assembly: GCA_002205965.3. Lineage (NCBI taxonomy): Eukaryota > Rhodophyta > Florideophyceae > Gigartinales > Solieriaceae > Kappaphycus > Kappaphycus alvarezii. The sequence continues at coordinate 33,396 of NADL03000704.1, read as the reverse complement.
GTGGAAGGGAGCGAGCGGGTTGACGAAGGTTACGTCAAAATAATCCGTGCCACCGACAGATCCCATCGCCCTGATGTCCGGCCTTGTCCTGTTTTGGTAGCGTAAATGAGGTTCAATGATGGATGTCGGGCGGCTCTTGCAAGATCATTCCCCAGTAAAGTCACCTGGTTGTTGTGGCGAGTATTCCGCTCGCAGCCATAGCAACAATGTAGCAAGTGGTCCCCATAGATATCCAGGATTTCAGGGACACCCTGCTTTTGCTTTTGCAAGGGGTACCTGGGGCGAATAAAGGGGTTTGGCAAAAGTACTGGAACCACACGGAGAAGTCTTTCCTCTTGATGCGCGTCCTCAATCCAGGGCAAGGTGCACAGTAGACCCAGCCTTTGGCTCCGGGGAGGGACATGCTAGCGCGGAAGGCGCCGGTGCGGATGTTTCCGAGCGGCAAGGCCTCTTGCGCAGCCAGATGAATTGCATCTGTTAGCTTCTTCTGCGATGGTGGGATGAAATTACAGTCTGTAATTCAATTGCAGAATTCTGCAATGTAGTCGTGAGAAAAATTGCTGAAATGTGGGACGTTAGTGAAGACCCGTGAAATAAATTTAGAAACCATTGACGAGTGACTCCGTTTTCGCGGGTACTGCAGTACCGTACTGTACCGTACTGTAGTCTAGGTGTGCATCCGTCCTACCACTATGGACAAACTCAGTAACATCATCGAGACAGATGCTAACTCCCTTCTACCTTCACCTGCCCCTGCCCCTACCCGGCCTGTTTCTGCTCCTGCGGTTACCCCCGCTCCCCCTCCCCTACCTACAGCTGTGTGCAGCAATGTGCACCATCATACCAGCAAGAGCAGAGTTTCACGGGAGCAAAAAGGTCGACACTCGCGCTTCACACTAGAAAAAAATAACCTCCACAAAAAGAGAGGGAACTTTTTCTGTAAAAGCATCCAATGGCTCCTATCCCAAGGTCATTACAGCAAAAGGGCAGTGGGTATGCGTTGTGAGGTCATGAGAAGTTCGACGCGAGGCAAGCCAGGAGGCGTACTGCAGTGGACATAACAGCCGCTGCAGCCTGCCTCTGCTTAAGGGCTGCTTGTGTACTTCCTCGGAAAATCCCTGAACACGGCGTACGCGTCCAGGTGCCACCCCCCATGTGTGGATGTAGAGAACGGTGCGAGCCTGGATCGGGTGGAGTGGGCGATGAACTCCTTGTACTTTCTGAACTTCGAAGTCCTTGCCGCATTCATCGATGTCAGTGGATTAAAAGTAAGGACTTCTCTGTTCGCAGGAGCAAGAGAGTTCACGCAGGTGACGTCGAAGTAGTCTATGCCCCCACTGCTTTCGATGGCGCGGATGTCCAGCCTGGTCCGATGTTGACGGTCCTGGCGTGGTTTCAGGACAAGATACTGGCCGTCTTAGCCATCTACGAGTCTAGCAGTGTCACCTGACAATCATACCTTGTAATGCGTTCTGGCCCGTGTGCGCAATGTATGAGATGTTCTCCGAACACGTCGAGAGTTTCCGGGCAGTGGTTCCTCGGACATGGTGTGTTCGGGGGAAGAGCGGGGCTTGGCAGTAGTACTAGAGCCACAGATTAAAGCACAGGTAATTGATATGTGTTCTGAGACGCGGGCAGGAGGCGCAATGCACCCATCACCTCGCTCCTGGAAGGGCCATCGACACCCGAAAAGCTCGGATCACAAAACTAATACTCCCATTTTTGTGTATTGTTTGTCAATAAGTAAACGGCATTTTAAATTTCAGGAATAAAGTTCAGATATACTATTCTGTAATTTATCATACTACATACATCTGAATTTTTGCAGAATTCTGTTTTTGCGTAAACTCACGAATATTTATAAAACGTTTCATTTCTATCATATTTGTTCATTCCTAAGAGTTCATTCCTAAGAGTTTTTGCTGCTGTGGTCGTATACAGTAGACTACTCCACTCCAGAGGTTGTGGCCAAGTTTGGCGCTCGAAAAATGTTTGCAGCTGAGGTTTGGACTACTGGAAAGAGTTCATTGCATGCGAAGTGATCACTATTTTCCGAAATGCCTATAATTAAATTTGGAAGTTATGTTTTTGCCGTGAATCATTTCATCGTATCCCAAAAAGAGGGGGGAAATTGGGGTGTTCTAATGATTGAAAAACAGGTCCACAAAGAGTAGTCACCTTACAGCATGGTGGACACCGCACCCGACGACACGACCGTCAAGTCGTCCTCCTCGCCCAAGACCTCCAGAAGGCAGCCCGTCATCCGGCTATCGAGCGGCGACAGGGGCTTCACAGCACAAGGCCGGATATCGAGGCAATGGGTAGCAACGGAGGAACGGACTTTTTTGACGTCACGTTCGTCAATCCTCTTGCGCCCTCCAATAGGAGAGTGCGTACTTTCAACCCACTCACCTCCCTCAACGCAGCCATCTCCGCCAAACGTAGAAGGTATGAACCACTGCTCGCGACTGCTACTAGAGGGAGGCTTGTGCCTATCCCAATATCCACCCTTGGAGGCTGGCACCCAGACGCGTACGCGGTGCTAACCGATGTCGCGCGGAACGTGGCCGTTCGAGCGATGGAGACCTATGGGATGGTTAGAGCGGTGCTTACCCAAAGGCACGCTGCTGCGGCCGTCATGTCCAACGCGGCATGCTTGCTCGCCGGCATTGAGCCGGCTCTGTAAGGAAGGTCATGTACTGTAGTGTTACCCATCAGCGACGACTTATCCCACATAAGGCATTAGCCGCGTGGATATAACCGACCACATCTTCCATGCATTAAAATAACCCAAAAATTCCCCCTTACAGTATCCACCTGGATACCCTAATTTTTTTGTTACCAACCGATGGATTGTACTCATTTAAATTCTTCATGTTAGGGACTCAGTATGATTGCATTTGACGCGGAGGCAGCCTCCTTAAGGAGAAAGGGAATCAACGTGTGTTCAATGATCTGGGCCACGATTGTAGAAAAATATGTAGACGTTTCGGTTGCTTGGATCCGAATCATTTCAACCTTTTCGCAAACCCTTTGACCGCGGTTTCGCACCAATGTCATCATAGAACTTATTGCCCTTTTCTCAGCCTCTTCCCTTGGAAAGCAACCAGAAAATACATTAATGTAACGTGACCAGTCCTCGAAAAGACTGTGAAAGATACGAGCGCTAATATCGCTGAAATCGTTTTCCGACTGTTGCTGCTCTTCAAATAGACCGGATATATCTTCCAAGAGTAAAACACCCAAACCTTTCACTTGATCAACAGCATCTTCCTCTCCACTTTCATCTGCGTCATCGGACGCAGAGAGTTTGGAATCACTGCTGTCCTTTGATTGCTTTGGAGTTAGAATTGCTAATTATAGAGGACAGAGCCAGTCTATTCCGCGTGCAGCTTCTTCAATTGCGGAATCAATCGGATCAGCTTTCTCCAAAACGTCCTCTGGTGTGTTAAGATGCACTCGGTACTCAGGGGGAAGGTTTGGGTGTTTTACTCTTCGAAGATATATCCGATCTATCCCATGGTTTTCCAGACAACCGCAATCAACTCAAAAAGGGTATACCGACACAGTAATGGAGTAACTCGGTACTCTGCAGGCCTTTCTCCTTCCTGAATTCCCAAGGTAATCAATACATCTTTCCAAACAGGAGGATAAATTTCCTCACTCATTCCATCAAATCGCAAGTCACACTCTACGTGGGCATATTCTGCTAACATATAGACTACTAACGCTCTCATCTGCCCCAATGAAACATTTGAGAAGATTTCTGATTATTTATTAGGAAAAGCCACAGCAAAAACAAGACCAGTCGAAAGCATGGGACTGAGATGTCTTAAGAGATCGGACTCAACGAATGTCTCCGAGCGAACCAGGCGCAACAAGTATTCATTTGTTCGTAGGTCTTGTAGGCTCTTAGGGTAAGCGTAGAACCTTTAAAAATCGTTGGAAGTGTGAACAGTGTCAAAAACTTGGGGCAGGCATGGACGTGGGAAGACAAACCGGGTGCCAGATCGGATAAGGGGGAAAGGTTTGGGTGTTATACTCTTGGAAGATATATCCGGTCTATCCCATGGTTTTCCAGACAACCGCATAATATTTTCCTTCTCGGACTTATACTTGTAAACAGAAGGTTCGGACATCACGGTGAGGATTGAAAGTGCTCTCCGGTACCCAATACAAAGTGTCAGTTTAAGGAGATCGCTTGAGGGTCAACGCAGGTGAAGTTTATACTGCTGCTGCAACCACTTAAGTAGGATGCGACCTTGAAGCGAGTGCGTGGCTAAAGGGAAGCCAGGAAAATATTGAAAGGGAGAGTAAGGACGAGCTGAAGGAAAACATAGGAAACGGCATGCTAGAAAAGATAGAGGTCGAAGAAGCAGTAGTGATACAAGTACTGGAAGTCGGCGCGCAAACAATGACGAAGTGCGGTGAAACGATGCTAAATTCGAAAAGCTTGAGGGGTTCACGATTTCAAGATGCCCTTCCGTCATGATTTTGAGTATATGTTTCACAATTGGGCATGCTGGAAGTTCTAAATGTAAAAATCCAAAATTTCCCCCAATTTTTCTAAAAGACTGTCTCGTTTGGATAATTGGTAAGTGTTCTCTCCTCCATATTTAGTATTGACAAATAAATTTAACTGATTTGTTCAAACCTTCCCCCTCTCTTTGCGGTGACGCAGCCTTAGCTCACCTAATTGGGAATTTATCAACAAAAACTGTACAGTAGTGCAATTTGTGAAGGTCACGCAGGTCACGCCGTCGTCGTACATGCACGTCAATGCATATTGGCCGCTTGGATCCAAGACGGGCGCGACGTCGACACAGCGCCGGGAGCGGACCCTACAACGAGTAGATCCTGGGAATAGAGCGATACCGAGCCGGACAGCCAGGGCGGCCTTCCGCGCAGGGAGGCCATGTACGTACCGCGGTGGGGTGAGGAATCGAAGAGAAACAGAAAAGGAGGAGGATGTGCGCACGTCGACACCGCGTCCATCTTGGATCTATGCAGCCAGCAAATTTTTACCAGCAAGTAGGAAGACAGCGCGGTTCACCGGCGTCACGTCCTTCGTAGCTTTCTCGCCGGGTTCTGTAAGGAGGGAGATTCGTATCGCCGACCTCGTCGGTTAATCATTCCCGTCCCATGATTCTAATTCCTTCCCTTATTCGCAGTCCCATTTATTACGGTTGGAAATCTATATTTCGGGTGCATACGGTCTCCACACAAGCGATATCGCCGCAGGCATTACTGTTGGACACCCTTATGCTCGCCGCCACATCTCCCGAAGGGGGAAATTTTTGGGTGCCTTTACTGTTGAAAAAATTTTTGATCTATCCCAAATTTTTCCAGACATCCATAATCGACTCGAAAAGGTGTGCCAACATAATAATTGGGGGAGAACTCCCGAAGTGTTGGAGCAGTAGCTACAAACTACACTTCGGAATACTTTCAGAGGGTTAGAAATATTCTCATTACGGTAATTACCTTGACGAAAAAAACCCTCCTCTCCGCCATTGAGGTTGATATTTACAGCCCCTTGACTTACAAGGGCCATTGTTTTTTCCGAAGGCTCTTTCCCTTCGCTGCTTATCGCGGACTGGTCATCGTGTTGAACAGACAGCTTCTTATTCCTCTTAATTTTTTCCTTTAAGGCCACCCCTTCCACTTCATGGGATAGGGGATATTGTTGAGTACAATACTGGGAACAGGTAATCGTAGTCAGCATCTCATTACAGTATATGAATCTCCCTCTTCCACTAAATATTTACCAATTTATTCAAAGGGCTTTTGGATAGACCAAAATTAGATTCCCTCAAAAGGCATGCTTCGTTAAGTGTCAAAGCGGGGAAATTTTGGGTTATTTTACTGTATGGAAGACGTGGTCGGTTATATCCACACCGCTGCGAGTGCGTTGTGCGGGAGAAGTCATCACTGGGTAGCACTAAGTAGCATTCCTTACAGGACCGGCTCAATGTCAGCGAGCAGGCATGCCGCGTTAGACAAAACGTATGCGGCAGCTTGCCTTTGGGTTAGTACCGCTCTCAACTTTCGATAGGTCTCTATCGCTCGAACGGCCACTTTCCGTGCGGCATCGATTAGCACGGCAGGCGTCTGAATGCCAGCCTCCGAGGGTGGATATGGGGATAGGAATGTAAAGGCGGCCGCAGCCTTCGTCTTGAGCAAGTAGTTTCCACCTTTGCTAAGTCTCATTCTTCAAATACAACGCTTTTCTTCAAAGTTTCACGAAACCTGTGAATAATAATATAGATTGGAGTTTGAATGGAAAAGTTCATTTTGTTGGTAGAATCTTGCTTGGGGAATTGCAGAAAAGAACAATTATTGCTGGAAAATAGCTATTCCAATGCTTAAGAAGAGTTAGAGTAGTGTTCGAAAGCTTTTCTATTTACCAGAAGGTCCTTCCTCTATGAATTGTCGAGAATTTTATTTAGTGAAACAATAGCTCATTCTCCTTATAATGATGATTTGTTCAGGTATTAGTTTTAGAAGGGGTAGTAGGAGCGCTGTATTAGCCGAAATGTTGAAAAGGTAGGCAAAATCGCAGGTATCGCGCCAAATTATGCAGGGTAATGTGTACAGTAAATGTAGGAAAAAATACCCAAAATCGCACATTCTGTATTATACCACGCAACTCGCGCCAACTATGAGCCCTTTTGAGTACGACCTGCGAAAAAACTGTCAAAAATCGACAAAATGAGAGCCAATGAAAAAATTCAGCATCATCATCATCAGCAGCAGCAGCAAAGATTAATTCTCATTGGCTGCTGAGTTTTCAAAATTAGCGAATTTTAATTGCCCTTGGGGCCGACGGTGCGACTTTCTTCCGGCGCCTTTCTACGTTCGCTGCTGCCCGTCGAGGCACCACTCCCCAATGGGAGCTGCACCTCCTAATCACGCGCTTTGTGTTCTGCTTGCATGGGTTACAAGCTCGTCAAGTTCTTACCAGATCATTTCCGATTAGTTTCTCTCTCATCCCCCTATGCATGTTAATTTCTCTGTAATCCCCCTCAGCATGTTCTCCCACATGCTCTTTCCACATCCCGTAAAGATTACACACAATTTTAATTTTTTTCGACCAATGCGCACCAAGTGCACGCGTGCACTGTGCGTGTGTGTGTATTACACACAATTTTAATTTTTTTCGACCAATGCGCACCAAGTGCACGCGTGCACTGTGCGTGTGTGTGTAATCTTTACGGGATGTGGAAAGAGCATGTGGGAGAACATGCTGAGGGGGATTACAGAGAAATTAACATGCATAGGGGGATGAGAGAGAAACTAATCGGAAATGCATCTGGTAAGAACTTGACGAGCTTGTAACCCATGCAAGCAGAACACAAAGCGCGTGATTAGGAGGTGCAGCTCCCATTGGGGAGTGGTGCCTCGACGGGCAGCAGCGAACGTAGAAAGGCGCCGGAAGAAAGTCGCACCGTCGGCCCCAAGGGCACCGAACACATCAATACCAACAGGAAGAAGCCGTATATCGTTCGTGTGGCAGACTAGACCGTAGTGCGTGTGTTTCGCACGTGCAGCCATTGAAGCAGCTGCGCCGCCAGATAGGGCACACTGGGAAACGCGAGAAGTGACCTGTGGATGGGCCACTGTGACATCCAAAGCAATATCCTTCGGGTCGAGGCCATATGCAGCAGGGATATAAAGATCTATGCGAAGGGCGGACGAGGAAGAGGACGAAGGGGGAAGGGGAGGAATCAGATGTTCAAGAGAGGCAGAAATTCCAAGCTCCTTACAGTAGCGATGGAGAGCGTTACGCAAGACATTGTGGCGACGAGTCTGCCCATCGTTGTACTTACAGGTGAGGGCATGTTTGCCCAGGGGATCGAGCAACGGGGCGATGTCGTTGGAACGGCGAGCACATACCGGACATCGATCATGACCAGAGAAAATCTCGCGGCCGAGGCGTAGAGATACAGCGACTATCCAAGCTTGCGAGGACAGATAGGTGCCGCGGTGAGGGTGCGGTAAAGTAGAGAAACTGAACAGGCGGACGACTCACGGACAGATAGGAGGCGAGATCTGTCGCGGTCAGAGGATGATCGGAAGATCCGATCAAACGTCGAACTGTGAAGCTCAGACGAGATAGCAGACTGGAGCCGTTCGTCGGGGACCGGCGTTTGACACCTCTGAAACAGGGAAGTGGGCGACAGGGAAGCCGAAAGATCTGGATAACGGGTAGATAATAAAGAAATCGCGGCCCGAGGCACTTCCTCCAGGTGTAGGTCTCCCGAGAAGGAGAGCAGATCTGAGAAACGGCGGAAAACATCAATCATCGAAGCCGCATAAGCGGACTCAGGGATTGACGAAGCGAGAAGAATGCCGAGGCCCCCGTAGGAAATAGGAAGGCAGGCTTGCTCCCATTCGGAGTCGGTGCAAGGACCATGAATCTGTGCGAAAGCCTCCCGCTGCTTCCGGTCGAAGCTGACGGCCAAAGCCGTAGATTGGTGGGGGAGAGAGTCCGCAGCAGATAAACAACCTTACAGGCGCTCGCACAGAAACGGTGCAAGTGGTAGGCCATCTGGGCGTCATCGAAGGACTGAAGACAGGAAAAGATGCGATCTACTGCAGCTTGACGGGTGTCAAATGCGGCGCTGACGAAGGTATCGGAACCAATGGGAGAGCCGAGAACGGTAAAGCCATCGGGCGTGGAGAAGGGCAGGGAAGAGTGAGGGGAGAGGGATTATAGGAGAGGCCGTATACGTGAGTTTTGGTCATATTCAGTGCGAACCCGATGGCTGGTCCCTGACTCTGGAAGAATTGCAAAGCCTCGAGGGCCTGCGAGCGGGGAACGACCAAGTTCCCATCGTCTGCATACCAAGCGTTGAGCGGGGGCCGGAATCGCTCCTGGAACTTGAGAACGAGAGGATGGAGAGCGAGAGCGAAAAGCAGAGCCCCCAAAGGATCCCCCTGTTGAGTGCCATCGGCGCTTAGTATGGAGAATGAACCGAATGAGAGAAAAGAGGTATCCCCATAACAGTAGTGAACCCATCGCGCGATGCCAGGTGCAAAGTCCAGAACGGCATCAAGAATGCGTTGTCGACAAATGCTGTTGAAAGCATTGTGGGCATCGACTTGGATCAATACGTGGTCCTGGAACTTGGTGTTTTGCGTCAGGCGACGGACGGCATGAACAATGGCCTCAGCCCCGCTTTTAACGCCCACGCCGAGTTGATGAGGCAAGAGATAGGAAGCTGCAGTCGAGCAAGCCTTGTGAGCGAGGAGGCGGGCAATAAGTCGGCGGAGGAGGAGACCAACAGCTATAGGGCGAAGTCCACCGTTGGGCTTGTGGAGGGCTGTGAGCCGGCCCCACAGAAGTAGGCCCTGCACGAGTCCGGTAGTTCGCCGTTGGAACACATGTTAACAAACTTGGTCAGCACATAAAGACAGTCACGGGCGGGATGCACTCCCCCGCAGGTCGAAGCAACATACGGAGAAAGAGCGGGGAAAGGCCGTCAGATCCAGGGGCGGTGGACGGGTCGAGGCTATGGATGGCTCTACGAACATCCGAAACGGAAAACTTGACGGCAGGGGAAGACGAGAGTTAGGGAGGGGCTGAACGGGGGACGTGGGCGTGGGGTGAAGGGATTTGAGTCTGCGGAGATTGTCTTCCGAGGGCACAACAGGTGGGGTATCGTGCAGTAAGGCTGCTGTGGCGCGGGAAGGACTGCCACGGTGCAGTAAGCGGTGGCTGCGCTGGAGGGTAGATGGGGAATGAGAGGCGTCGGCATGGGTAGCAGGGGGTGGGAGGCCCCGAAAAGGGAGAGGGCTTCAATGAAGAGGTCATCGAAAAGACCGGAAGATGCGAGACGAATGCGGTCGGCAAGATTGGAGCAGATTTCAGAGCGGCTCGAGCGATGGAAGCGAGGATGATTGCGTCGAAATATGAGTTTGGGGAGGGCGACAAGTTCGAGAAGGGCACGATGACGATGTGCATCAGACGGAGCAGCGATGACACGGCTCAGGAGGCAAAATAGAGGTCGTAGGCCGCTGCTTGAACTGGGCGAGGGATGTACGGAAGAACGGGTATCGAAGCCCTGAAAAGAGCAGGGAAAGTAAGGGCAGTAGGAGGGACAGAAGCAATCCTACTGGTCATTATCGGTCATTGATTCCGGAACTGGGACGTATTCGAGGACAGAGAACCGACCGTCAACCTGCGGGGGAACGGGGGAGCTAGGAGCAGAAGAGGTCGCGGCCCAGGGCCGCGACGTGCAACCAGGGTAAAACCGTCCGTATCGGTCACATCTGGACGGGCGCGACGGCGCTTAGAGTGGACAGCGGGAACCGAAGGGGGTGCGAGGGGAGGCATGTCCCGGGCAAAGGTGGGATCGGCAGAAAGAGTCTGGTAAGCTGCGGACTCCATTTCGCGGAGGGATTGGGCAAAAGCAGGAGCCGGATACCACAAGCAGGACGGAGATTCCAGGCGTTCGATTTCTTGTCGAAGGCCAGGAAGGACGCCGCGGAGCTGGGCAGGAGACAGGTCTGAAGAGATGTCCATGATTTCGGAAAACACGAGTTCGGGAGGGTCGTAGTTGTCCGATGTCTTCGCCAAGTTTCGGAAGGCGGTATAGGCGGGAGGCAAAGACGCCAAATCCCGCTCGGCAGCGCACACCATGAAGAATGAGGGGAAGAGGAGCGAATAATGGAACAGGAGCCCGGAAAACCACCTTGTGTGATGGCTCGGCGGAAAGCGGACGGTCGTGTACAGGAAAGTCCGGAGGAGACGTGACGACGACAACTCGTTTGGTGTTGCCGCCAAAAAGCCCTCGAGTAGCTCGGCGGACGGGCCCGCAAACTTGGTGGAGATGCGAACAGCGAACAGCTGAAAGGTCACCCTGATGGGTGAGGCCTTGGCGACCCAGGAAAGGGAGACGGCGGAGGGGTTTTGGGGCTGTTGGGGCATGGCCGCCGCGCGTAGGTAGGATTGCGCGGGAGGTTGAGGAGCAGGATTGGGAGATTGGTCCGGTTCAGTGGCTGGAGAAGTTGGCGGGAAGGGGCCGCAAGAGAGGTCAAGATCTGCAGGACGGAACGAAACTGAGGGTTGTTTTGCAGAGAAGGGGCCAGAGCGGTCGCCACGGGGGAGTTCTGAACGGCAGAACAGAATACAGCTGTGGCTGCAGGGTCGGAGAGATTGACGACTCCATCAAAGATGGAGACGCATTTGACCAGATAGTCCATCGACGCATGGGTTAGGGAAACAACGGTGTCGGAATGCCCAGAAGAAGGTCGGGAAGGCATGGTGGCAGAAACTGTGGGGTCGGGAGATCACGGGAAAGGAAATAGCCAATAAAAAGATCACGATAGACTTAAAATCAAGAAGTAGTCAATAAGATAGCGCGGTGGAAAAACGAATCTGGTGAAGATCGGGAGAATCAAAGAAGAAAAAAGAAAAAAGAAAAAAAGACCAGGAGAAGAGATAAGATGAGGGCGAAAGCACCGTTGACGCGCGACAGAGCGCAACCGCAGTAGGACCGCGGGAGCGGGCGCGAACGTCGGACGAGGGAGGGCGAGGTGTAGGTGGAGGAGGAAGCTTAAGCGAAGAAATAAAAAGACAAGTCAGCTAAAGACGACGCAACAACATAATCTTCTTATCCTCCACATCCTCCACTGTGCAGCGATTGTCTCTTAAACAACTTCCAATACTTGACGGTCGTTGGCTGTAGGACTAGCGATTTGGGCCAATGGGCTGGTGCCAAGCTGGAATAGCACTGCGCCTATTGGCCGCGATTCTAAGGTATGCTTGACTTTACTGTTCAGTGCAGTAGGCTACAGTACCTAATTTCTGAATGCAGCGCCACAGCGCCACCTGACGCGTCCCCCCCAATGGACTCGTTGGCCCCCGAAATGACAAATTAGGGTAGCCCAATGGAATGCCTGTGGCCTTGCAACCTCCCTACAATCCATTCACACTCTCCTCGCCACCACCAACCCAGATATCCAAAACGTCCCGGAGACCCGTACCGACGCAGCGCCTCTATTGTGCCGAGTCTGGCCTCAGGCAACCGTCTCACAGATCCCCCACGCCGCACCACCATAAGCGCACCCCCTCCGCGGCGGCGTTGCAATCGCAGTAAGGCCTGGGCTCCGTGCTATCGCCCACCATGTCTGCAACACCTAACATCCACCTACCGATTCAATCCCACAAATCCTCACACTCAAACTGAACCCATCCACCCATGTCTCTGGAGCCTACGTCAGCCCAAAATTCCCAGCACAATCGTTCGGGGCATTACTCAACGACTTCCTCCGCCATTCCCCACCGCATGCAATCCTAGCACGAGACCTGAACGCACGATCTCCCCTTTGGGACACAATAGCCAACCCAAGGGGACGTACGCTTGGGAGAGCAGTCCAGGACAGACGATTCAAAATATTCGCGTCTACCCAACCCTCATTCCACTCACGAGGGGCAATAGGCTCAAGCAACCCAGATATCCTCGTTTCTTTTGCCCACCTACACTGCGCCACCCACACAGACGGCTGGACCAGCTGCTCACATCACCAACCTATGGTAGCGACGTCCACCCGCACCCTCCTGACCAACACTAAGGCGACCCCCAGGAGGATAACGAAATCAATGCTCACCACCCCGACGATCCAGCAGGAAGCAGCGGAAACCTACAGACGCTCCCTGCCACCACTTACAGACGCGCTCTCCACTGCACTGCGATAACCGCCCTGCCACGTACGATCGTGTCACACGAGCCATCACCGAACCATGGCAAGAGATCGCAAAACGCCGACCGCGCCGAGAAAAAATAAACGGAAAATAAAATTCCCCAAAAGGTAGTAAATAATGTAGACTAAAAAATCTATTCAAAGTAGCATTATCAACTGAAAAACCTCCTCAAAGCCAAACAACGATGATTCAAACCGTTCTGGACCCACTCATTGGATGCGGTAGCAACCAAACACAACAAGGCATATAAGACAGCAAAACGTACTGGAATATATGCAGGCTACCTCGAGTTCAAAAGACTCCAGGCCGTCGTCCAACAACAACTCCGAAGAGAGAAACGATGTTTCACAAGCGAACCCTGCTCCACCTCACAGACCTCCCAAACGTACAATTTGCAAGGGCAGTAGCAACTGATCGACGGCAGACCGCCAGGAGGAAAGCGGACCAATATCGCGACGGACGCCAGCTCTCCCCACGTGACTTCACTACCTACATGGGCACCGCCCATAGTCAGGAACAACCCCGATACAAATACAGAGCTTTACTCCCCACCGGCGCTTGAACAGCATATCCTCAACTACATTTGCACCGCGCCACGGGGGAAAGCAGTAGGAAATGATGGGATACACATTGAGATGATGAAGACAGAGCCCGTTCTCTTCGCCACTCTGCTGTACACATGGTGGACGACAATAGGCCAAGCACTCCACTACCCCAGAACTGGCCCACAGGCACCCTGATCCCGGTCCACAAATGCGGGGACCAACAACCAGCGAATTACCGCCCACTTTGCCTCTTATCGCACTGCCGGAAAGCCATCGGTCTCGTCTGTGTCCCAGCCGACCTCACAGACCTCCACCCAATGCAATTTGGCTTCAAAGAAGAATAGGCCCCCTCTACGCCCTCACAGCCACGGAAGCAGCCATAAGACAAGGGGACCGCTGGCTCGCTGCCCTGGATATGCTCAAGGCCTATGACATGGTCAAACGTCGACAGCTCTTACACGACAGCGGACGCATGCTCCCCTAAAGGGCTTCCGTACAGGGCTTGAGGGCTCCAAAGAGTAAGTATACTTTGCGCCATGCCCCGGACTACAAACGCACATCGAGGCCCGACAATTTCGCAGTGGCTCCGATATCACTGCCAAGTCCCGCTGCTTGCTCTTGGCACACCATGCCCAAGAGCAAATTGCCCTCACACGCGGGACGTCCAGGGTGACCCCTCCTCCACTGCCTGCACGGCCCCACAGGAGCGTCCGTCACGGCCGGCAAGTGAATCTTTTGGCCACGGACCTGGGTCAGTATGGTAACTCCGGACCTTTAGCGGAACGTATCTTTCAAATTTGAAATTATTGGGTGGTTAACATTTAATGTACATTTACTGTAAACCACCCAAACATGGTTTACATTGATTCAATTTAATATAAATCACCCAAACATTTCCGCCTGACGAATTTTGCGTGGTAAAATTGCGTACAGCATGACAGAGTAGTGTATGCTCAAATTTGGGCCACCTTAATTCGGTTTGGCTACAGTACTGTCGATGGCACGGGAACAATTGTCTATTTTGGTACTTTAGGGGCAACTTTTTAAAGGAAATATTTAATTCCAGTATTGTTTGGTAAGGTTTGGATAATTCAAGCGGTCTAAATGAACCCTGGTCTGAGCCTCCGGTCTGCTTACCAGGGGAGACCAACAACAGGTCAACCAGCGATTACCTGGTGTGCGCCTCAATCCCCACGCCTGGTATATTGCCAAAATTTCGTCCGTGCTGCGAGTTCTCCTAATCCGACAGACGGCCAAATTCTCTATTAGATTTACCTTTCTGTCCGGTTGCGAGCGGAGTATAACATCCTGTTATGCTCTGACCCCTTGGAATAGCGCTTAGTGCCGACAAAAGAATAAACCTAAGAATCAAACCTCGCATATCCACTACAGTCAACGAAGTCATCTGCCGTGAAACGAAAAGGGTGAAAAAGGTCTGCCTCATATCTAGAAGTAGGGATATACGAATTCCGAGAATCTTTAACGACTAGACAGCTGGGACAGGTCGCTGATGGATAGTTTGCTTCTTTACTCATATCGCTGGCCAAAAAAACATATGCCCCACCTGACATTGAGAAAACCCACAAATATAAATGAAAAAAATGTACTCTTCGCTGATATCTACTCCACGCTGAAGCGTTTCTCTAGCATAGAAAAGCGAGACCCCGCGAAGTGGGTCGAGGTTTTCGGGTCTTTTAGAAATAATAATGATTTGCTTAGATTCCCACGTATTTCAATTATTCATATCAATTGTTTACCTGCCATTTTCATAGAAGTATGGGAATCAGCGTCCTTTGAAGCCGTGAAGTCACAGAGCAGGTAATCCTTGACCACTTTTTCTTGGTTTCTCTCACTGCAGGCATTATGACATTTGTGCGTCCCTTTATCCACAGTCTAATGGCTGTAGAAGAAGGCAAATTCTTGGACATTTTTGATCTGCCTTACACTGCTATTCTCCAAATGATCTGTTGAAATTAGACAACACGGAAATCGGGCAAAGCCTCACAGCGGAATAAGCATGTCAATGAATGGGCGATCACTTGAGTTCACGTTGGTTATTTTAATTTTCGAAAACATTAGATGGGAAAGCTGGCCTTGCTCTATATGTTTCGGGGCAGTAATTACAGCTTCGAAAGCATTAGTGCACGCGGACTCAGCGCACTTCCGCAAAGAGACTATTCTCTAGCTCTCAATTCGATTGAAATTACCACACCAGCCCACGCTTCTAAACTCTCCACTAAATATTTGCATGGTTATCGGTTCTAGGAAAGAGGCTCAACGTGTGGTAATGTCTGTTACATCCAAGTTGAGATTGAATCTGGACGAATAGGCAGTTCTCGCTACCATACCTCAAAACGCTCTGAATCAAAAGGCTTCCCCACACCACGTTAATATCAACCAATTTAAATCAATAACCAGGGTACATCCTTCATCGCCTATCTCATTATTTATTCGAAGGCAGAAATTTGCTCTATGAACGCTTCTGACGCCCAGAGGGAAGAGAGTTTTAACATCAAGGTCGGCTAAAAAAGGCGATGACCTGCACACTTTGTCATCTACCACGCTGAAGGAAATGCGGGAACTGTCCCTTCAGTCATCGTGTTGTGGCATACTGGCCTTATTTGAAGATATTTTTTTCGTCCTCGTGGCACGCGGAAATTTACACGAAAATGAAAAGGTGTCGCTGAGTTACAAAGGTCTTCGCAGCGTTGTCAAAGCACTTTCCGATTATGTATCTGCAGCAGAAAACCTCCACAGAGGCGCTTTGTTTGACATTCACGGAACACATCTTAAGGATAGCTGGAGAAACTACTCAACATAGAGGCCATTATACCGCACATCTTTTTGACAGAGTACTGCATACTCGTAAAGCGATTGATGAAGCTAGTGTCTATTGGACCGTTGTCCTCACATGAGGACATTTGTCCTCATGTGAGAACTACTTTTAGCACTTCTTTTTCAATACAAAATGTTTTTACCTCAGCGCATTTCTTGTCCTTCGCATTAGTTCATGAGTGTAGATGGCCGATCAAAACAAACTTTTCAAGATTTTTGACCTCGGTGAAGGCTAGACCAGTTTTCCCTCACCAGCTTCCGCTCTTTGCAAGAAGTTGTGAAAACGACTTCATTTTGGAAGGTAAAATAGTTCGTATTATCGTGGGGGGGTTCAGAAACGAGGGCGCATGTACAGTAAAAATTACTGTACTTTAACTAAACATAAAAAACCTTTTTTCCAGTAAAAAGTTCGGGCTTCCAAAACATTTTCCTTTCCAAAATGTAACGGAAATTGTCCTCACATGAGGACAAACTGTGCATCATATGAGGACAGTGCGTGGTCGGATAGACACTAGTGGACGCAACCGTTAGTTGAATGTCCGCATCCGCCAGAAAGTGCTCTTAACTTCAAAATATACATTGAATCTGATAGAACATATCCACGGAGACATACGGCCGATGCGTCAACAAATTTCTGCTCGTAAAAAACACTGTTGTAATTAATGTGCTTAGCACGCCTGGATTTTGATATTAACGTAGAATGTTGGCAATGCAATGTACAGCATTCTGTAATCATGCCTTTACACATTACTACACACGGTAGGAGCAGTATACGTGACATATCTGCAAACATTAAATATAAAAGCTATTTTTGAGATGTTCCTGTGCTGTTGCACTTACCCTCAGCTGGTATCCAGTGGACAGATGACGATTAGGGAAAAGCACGGAAAAAGAGAAGGAAAAGAGACCTTAAGAGAGTACGAGGTAAACCAAAATGTGGTATTGATCTTCGTCGAGAATATCAGCTTCTTACGCCCGAGCAGGAAAACGCATGCAGTGACGGACATGGAAATTTATGCAGAGGCTAAAATGGAGTTAGACCTGTAAATTCCATCCTATAACCCTTTCCACAGGCCTCTTAACTGCTTTTTGCTTTAATTATACATTATAAAGGATACTGATAAACGCAGCTCGTGCTTCAGATACGATAACCTTCTCTTGGGCAGTCGCTATACCCTAATCTTCCGGGCCTAAGTGGAACTTCCATGAGTCTGAGAACCAACCCGCTGCCATTCAAAGACAGGTGTGAAGACTTTCATTAACACCCTACTCTGCCTGGTTTGGTTCAAATACTGTCGAAAGGCCCTATTGAATGAACTGGGCAATCCATGTCCAAGGATCGACCTTTTTCATCCCACCGTATGAAAATACCTAGTTCTAGTGTATTCCCTTCAAAGCACCTGCCAAGTCGCTCTGACGATAGCTTTCAAGGAGCTTGCTATCCTTAACAACTCTTTGTACATACCAAGTAGTCTTCAAAATACCGTAGCATCTCTAAAGCAGAAGCTAGATGACACCTTGGTGGGCATCGTGAGTTGCTGCTTGTATAACTGACTATACTTGAGGTATCAAGACTATTGCTCTTGTATATATACAAACATGCCCCAGCAAGCTACTGATAGTGCTTGCGGTCCACTGGATCTGACCCACGAATAGTTGAAACGGACTCGCACTGAGTTCAGGGGTATTCAGTTTCTTACACCATTTAATATAAGTGCGACGGACGACTTGCTCTATACATCGTGTTAAGTTAAAACTACTCCAAAATCAGAATAAATTGAGCTCCAAGAAATTCATTGCTCTCGAATATATCTTTCATATCCCATTCTCCATTAAAAAGTCTCTTCATATCATCAGCCATAGCTACTGAGTAAGCCTTCATGGTTATGCCCTCAACAAATAGAGGAATTCAATTCACTGGCTCGGATATATATTTGTTAAAATCTAAAGCGCTTATTATGGAAAACTTCAGGTGCCTGTTTAAGAACCTATAAGGCCTTAAGAGCTCAATTGGTGTACTTTCGGCAACATGAGAAGTTTCCGATGCACTTTGCGCTGAGCAACCACAGGGAACACTAAATTCCCATTGCGGCAAACTCGTCCCAGCCGATATCCTCCTTCCGTTCACAAAAATGTCAAGAAAGGAGGTCATCCGTGCGGTTCGCTCGTTCAAAACCGGCTCCGCCCTCGGCGGCTCAGGCCTACGCCCTTTTTACCTCAACAAGTTCCTCCGCAACCCGAAATCCTTCTCCCGTGGTGGAATTCTCGACCCCTCACCGAATTTGTCAACGTCTTCGCCGCAGGAAAAGCCCGACAGCTCTCGCCCATGGAATGGCGGCGCCACGCTAACACCGCTCGCCGAGAGGGACAGGACACCGCGCACGTCGCTGTTGGCGAGACACTGCGAAGATTGGATATATCTTCCAAGAAGTAAAATACCCAAACTTCCCCCTTCGAAGATTTGTCAGCAGCTGCCTAATGTGAAAATCAAAGAGAAAGGCGGCAGAGCATTTCCAGCCACTCCAAGTAGGAATCGGGACGAGCGCCGGGGATCAAGCGGCAGCTCACGGCATCCGGCGAATGGTGACGGAAGTGGGGACAAGCCCGGAGCTCGACTTCCTATCCGTCAGCTTGAAGAACGCTTTCAGCGTATGCAGTCACTCTGCGTTCCTCGAGGAAACGGGGAAAGGTTTGGGTGTTTTACTCTTGGAAGATATATCAGATCTATCCAGTGGTTTTCCAGGCAACCATTATCGATTCAAAAAGGGTATACCGACACAGTATTGAGGAAGAAGCTACGCTCCCTAAAAATCTACCTTCAGGCCAGCCATCAAGCAGGCCACATTTCACATGACGGCTGCTGCAGCGTTCCTTTGCATCAAAACCCCCCGAACCTTTCCGTACGTCTCCGATGCCCTCACGGCCACGTTCCTTGCCATTTCATTTAGCACTGCACATGCATCCGGGTGCCACCCTCCAAAAGTAGAGATTGCCACAGGCACGAGCCTCATAGTGTCTTACCTGACGGAATTTTTTGGGACACGGCCGTAAATCTTTACGAGTTGTACAGTGTGGCACAGAAGCGTGCGGAGGGTATCCAGAACTTAACCACGAATGCGGGCGGCGGTTGGAAACCTGTCACACCTGGATCACTCGGAGACTAAACGCAAAACGGGTAACGAAGTCGCGGAGATGCTGTTGAGGGGAGGAACCGCGACGGGAAGCAGCGAAGGAAGCAAGGAGGCAGAAAAAACCCTTGCCGTCTTCGCCCAAGGCACCATAGATATCAATCCCGACAGGGTAGAGGAAGATATCGTTTTGGTCGCAGTAAGTGCCGTAATGACGGAGTTTCTCGCGCTCTGCGAGTATCGCCGCAGCGCCTGCGGTAACCGTACTTGGCGAGATGTGGCGGCGAGCGAAGGGGTGGGCAACATTAACGTCGACGGCGATATCGGTACTGTGCAGCCCGTAGGCAGCGGCAACGTAAATGTCCATTCGTAACGAGGGGAACTCCGAATGCACAGACGAATTGGGAACCTTGTAGAGGGGCGAATGCCCGACGTGGGCAACTATCCCAACTTCCTTACAGAAGCGGGCAAGAACGTTGCTGAGGACGTGATGTCCACGAGTCATTCCGTCTTCGTATTTGCAGGTCAACGCGTGTTGGCGGCTTGGATCTAAGACGGGTGCGACGTCGGCCGAGCGCCCGGAGTAGACCGCGCAGCGAGTAGATCCAGGGAATAGTGCGACACAGCGAATCGTATCTTTCAAAAATTAAATAACCCATACTTCCCCCCAAGGATGTCTTTTTGTAGTACTTAACACTCTAAGATGATCATTTTTCCCTTCCTCCCCAAAAAGCATCAAAATATGATTTCAAATATGTGGAAGGACAAAAAAGCGTTGCGGATGTCTGCTGTGCTTCCCTCCGCCAAGAACTCCATGGGCATGGCCGCACACTAGATCATTGCTCTAGTGCTCTTCATTTGCATCAGTTTTTGAGTCGATTGTGGTTGTCTGGAAAACTATGCGATAGTTCGGATATACCTTCCTAGATTAAAATACCCATACCATTCCCCCTTTGCATTCAGTTGGTTCGTGCAGCCATCTGAGTCAAGTTTGGCGCATATGGGAGATGTTTTTGCATCTCGATGCCATGTTCTTCTAAATAAACTTACAGCGCCTGTACTGACCCTCCCATCCGCAGTGTATCTTTCTGCTTGAGCATTCAAGCTTAAGCAAACCCCGTAGTTGAAATTCTCGTAACGAAACTGAAAAAAACTCTTCTTGCACCCTGCACCAAAAATACGCAGCTGGAATTCTAATAAATGAAAGTGACATAGTAGTCTGTATTAAAGTGACGCCCAGCACCAGTGGCCCATTGTCATTGGTAGGCCTGTTCGCTCAGTTTACCAGGGCGGACAGTGTCAGCCAGGTGCCGCCGACGGCGAGACTGTTAAGAAGAGGGCAGTCGGGCAGGCCATTTGAGAATATATGGGAGTGAAAACACACGAGTCGTGAAGAAAGAGCATCATCCACTAAAATGGCCGACAAGCCCCAGCAACACCATAGAAGTGCTGCTCGCTCAACACAGCCAGCGCAACAGACACCACAGCTTGGCCTGTCGTCTGAAAACTAGCCGTCAAGTCCAATACTCGTGCAGCGCGCCGGCTGCACCCCACCATCAGCCCTCGCCACTCAACCGCCAAGCGCCGCGCCTGGTAACCCACTACGCATACGCCAGCCATGTTTTTCGATGCATTGTACGGTTTCGCAAATGGCTTGGCCAATATACGGTATCTACGCTCCGGTACAAATTTACTGGGTACCAACCCACATATCTACCACAGTAAATTAACCCCCCATTTTCATTTGTTTTATAGGCTGATCCTCCCAGTGACGTAGTTGGAATCTCTTCAGATAAGTCAATATTAATTAATTCCCCCACCACTGCGGAGCGGACACTTCTCGTGCAGATCGGATACATCTTCCAAGGGGAAAACACCCGAAACTTTTCCCATTCTCGTCCTGAATGATGGTCTGTTTTCTTTTCTCATCGGTAAAGCTTCGCGCGGATTACATTTGTCTCAAGAAATCTTCGGGTATGGTCCAGTGACAGCATTTGCGGCCCGAGATTCTCGATTCCTCATGCCTGGTCATGCTCAAGTCGGTCGTACCTTACCGTTTCCTCTTCCAAAGCAGAAAAATACACAGTCCTATTCAAAGCGTGAATACAAGCCGGTTCATTTGCCCTCCTCTATTTACAATTGATACCGTACATACCTTGCCTCAAAAGGATCTATAGCGGCATAATCAAACCTTCCATGATGATGAAGTGATTGTCCGGTAATGTCATCTTGTGCCGATTCTGCAGTATTAGCAAGGAAGTAAAAAACCAAGTAGTTTTTCAGACAGATAACACACTATCAAGGAATTTCTCTTTGGATCCTATTCCCAATTTTGATATCGATCGTAAATATGCCAATCTGAATTGTCTCAATAATTGATCCGTACCCAATTAAAATCAATTTTAGGAGTATTACGGCCACGGAATCGAAGAAAAACTGTTTACTACAGACACTAAGGTCGGAGGCGCCGGAATCAATAATCCGTACTTCAACAGCTGTTCTCCGCTGTGTAGACTTCATTATACCGATATAAATAGTAATCCCTCTGGGCTTCTTCTACTGTGAAACTCCGTAGGGCCCTTCCGGGATCAGCAATTCCTGGCAATGTGGGCTAAATTTCTAGATTTGAAGCACCATCTCATGTAGTGGCTTCCTTATCTTCGACCGCGGTGCTAAGCTACTGCAGCCGTTGACAATGGGCTTGTTTTAGCAGCACGCCCTTCATTTTCCCTTGGCTAGCCTGAAGATAGTCTTTTAGGAAGCGTAGTTCCTTTCCCATTACTGTGTCGGCATACCTTTTCAGTCGATTGTGGTTGTCTGGAAAATCATGGGATGGATCGAATATATCTTCCAAGAGTAAAACACTCAAACCTTTCCCCTTTTCCCCTCTATTCAAAGCGCTCTCGTTATACTCTGTCGCTTTTATCGAGGCCAATCAGTGATTGACCTTCGTGCCCGAACATGGAATCTCCTCTCAAGCTGAAAAGGCTCAGAAAAATGGACTTTCGATTAGGTCGACCAGCTCAGCTCACCGTTCCACATCGATATCAAAATTGTCTTTCCAAAATACATTTAGATTCCCCCGCTAGAAGTGTCAGATGACGAGGTAAACTATCCCATCATTCCCCCCTCTTCACAGCCAATGGAAAAGATAGAAAACAGGACCGCAGTCCTGAGGGTTGGCACAAAGTACCGTGATAGGACCACCCGCTTAGTTGGGTGCTCTGTTTAAGGGGGAAAGTTTTGGGTGTTTTACTCTTGGAAGATATATCCGGTCTATCCCATGGTTTTCCAGACAACCGCAATCAATTCAAAAAGGGTATACCGACACAGTAACGGGGAAGTAATTGCGCTCCCTAAAATGCTGCCTTCAGGCCAGCCATCAAGCAGGCCGCATTGGACATGACGGCTGCTGCGGCGTGCCTTTGCATCAAAACCCCCCGAACCTTTCCGTACGTCTCCAGTGCCCTCACCGCCACGTTCCTTGCCACGTCATTTAGCACTGCACATGCATCCGGGTGCCACCCTCCAAAAGTGGAGATTGGCACAGGCACGAGCCTACCTCTGGTGGAGGTCGCGATAAAGGATTGATATCTTTTCTGCTTTGCATTTCGCGCCGCATTCAGAGAGGACATCGGGTGGAAGGCCCTCACTCTCCTGTTGGAGGGAGCGAGGGGATTCACAAAGGTAACATCAAAAAAAGTCGGTCCCTCCGCTGCTTCCCATTGCCTGGATGTCTGATCTCGTGCCGTGGAGACCATTGCGTGGCTCTACGACATGATGACGAGCAGCTCTTGCGAGGTCTTTTGCCAGAAGGTTTACTTGGGGATCATGTCGGTTGATCTTGTGGGCTCCATGCAGGGAGTGCATGAGATGATCGCCATGTGCATCGAGGGTGTCCGGGCAATTCCTTCTCGGGCGTGGCGTGCCAGGGTGAAAAAGTGGGACTTGACAGTAGTATTGAAGCCACACCGAGAATTCTCGAGGTTCAATGCTTGTCTGTAGTCCGGGGCATGGGGGACATTACACCCATTCCGTAGCTCTCGGAAGGGCCATAGACGCGCGAAACGCCTGCCTCCTCGAACCTACAAGAGGAATTCGTTCTTGCACTGCTTCATGGATTGCGTCCGTCAGCGTCTTTTGCGATGGTGTTTTTTGCGAGCAAATTACACTGAACGGGATAGTCTTAGACGGCAGGCGAGAGGTCGACCACTTCCGATGGGCTTCTGCAGCTGCTTTGTATGGTCCCAGCTCCTTAATAGGAGTTGGGCGCAAGGTCTTGCAAAGCTCGCTAGATGACGAGCTAGAAGCCAAGAATGCCGCAGCCGCGATGTTCTTCGCGGAGGTGAGTCCGATCCCAAGAGATGGATTTTTCTTGTGCTTGGGTTTGACCGGCTGCTAAATAATTGGGATAGGTAGATCCAAATAATAATAATAAGTTCCAACTTGAATAAATAAATAAATGCCACAATCGGACTTAGAATGAATAATGAATAGAAAACCAAATTTAATAATATCTGATCGAGGGGAATATTTCGATAGCCCGAGGATGTAAAAATATTTCTAACAACCTAGACTACTTATACTCTACACCAGGGTGAATCTGCTACAAAAATCAGATGAGCCGTTCAATAATTTTGGTAGACATAATTCAGGCTCAGCAATAATTATTGCAGTATTTTCCAGGTAAGCAATCATCCAGATAATAATTTGTTGGCATCATAAATGCAACAATTATAGCCTGTATAATATAAAAACCCAACTGTAGGACATAAAAATTACTTCACACTGAATTCAGCATAAAATAGTGCCAGTGTAAAATAGATAAAATTATTCCTTGATGATTCACAATAAATATGAATTGTGGGCCTCAATAAAAATATTGCTCCACAATTCAGCATCACTGTAGGACACCGGGATAGAGATTAAAATATTTGGTCAGTTTTCACACCGGCAGCTGGAGTTCTCGGAAAACTTCCGAGTCTAGTACTACCCTTGCCAAATTTCGAACACATTCTTCCATCCTCCTGTCGAACTTTTCCACTCCTTCTCCGGTGCAAGACGGGGCACTACCCGCAACAAATAGCCTACTTTGCAAACGCCAAAACAGTTACGCAGTAGCTGGGATGCCACTTGCCTATTCTCAAGGTCAGCAATGGTCTCGAGGAATGGTCTGAGAGATAAGACATGGTTCGTGAAGGACTGTGTGGTGTATTCCTTAGTACCGACAGCGGCGTTCAGGACGGAAGTACCCTCGCTGTACTGTTGCTTAATCACGTCTGGGTAGAGACTCTGTACTGACCCTGGAGGGGCTGTAGGCCACCAGACGGTGCACTTCGGCAGCGACAAGTGCAGTCCTCGGCTTTCAGCATCCACGGAGCGAAGTACTTCGATGGCTTTGACGAGTTGGTCGTGGGGCCCGATAATGTACCCGTCATCGTGGTACCACAGTTGAAGTAACAACTTTGCCAAATCTCTGTTTTCCCCTTCCTCTGAGCTGAAGAGTTCTTGTATTTTGAGGATAATAGGGTGTAGCACCAGGTCGAAGAGCAGGCCTCCAAGGTTGTCTCCCTGTTGGGTCCCGCAGACGCTTCTTATTGTGTGACTACCTATCCACAGGAATGCGGGCTCGTTTGCATAGCAATATGAGACCCAAGGCTGTAACTCTGGGAATAGCTGTCTCACCGCGGTCAGAAAAGCGGGTCTGCTGCACATATTAAAAGCGTTCTTGAGATCGACAGTCAATAACCCATATGCTGGGTCACTACCGTACTCCTGAACGACGTGCTGGAAGATGACGCAGCATTGACTGGCGATCAACGCCGATAAAAGCGTTGTGGGCGTCAATGAGAACAGTGGAAACATGTGGAGCACCATAGAAACGGCGAAGCAGGGTGCGGGTGTCATGGATGACCGCGTCCATCCCGGCCTTGATTCCCTTGGCCGTTTGGAATGGCGCGAGGAAGTCTCGAGAGTCATTAATGGCGCCCGGCAGCAGCATCTTGGTGATAATGCGGCGGAGGACCGATCCCATAGCGATGGGACGGATTTTGTCCGGTTTCAGCCGTAGCGGGAGTAATGTTGCGGCAGCCAGCAGGGGGAGGACCGAGTCCGGCAGTTCCACACACTCGCGTGTCTGCAGTTCCACACACGCGATCCGCGGCACCAACTTCGTAAGCGCACTTTTCCCTGTCACCCCAGCGGCCGGGCAGACCGATGTTTTAAGTAGCAAGTAGAACCAGCGCGCCGGCGTGCGGTCCAGTCCCGCGGTCGTATCACGAGAAATACCTCGTAAAGCCTGCTCCACGGCGACTGCCGTGATTGTTGGTGGAGAAGGAAGGCTGTCTTCAGGAATAGGCGTGATCGGGCGGGGGGGCGCGGGGTGAAGATAACGCAGCACTTGGATGGTGTGCGGGTCATTCACATTGGCTAGCGGAGCGTTGTGCAGGGACCGCATGGCCTTTCCGTAGTGGGCGTCTGTACAAAGGGGAAAAGGTTTGGGTGTTTTACTCTTGGAAGATATATCCGGTCTATCCCATGGTTTTCCAGACAACCTGTACAAAGGGCTTCAGCGAGACTGGCGCGCCGTGCGCCGCTGGAGCCTGAGCCGTAAGCAGGGCGGTGGTGCTGGATCCACTCAGAGCGAGCTTCATGGGCGCGAAGGGCTTCAAACCACAGTGCGTTCCACTCAGCTTCAGTATGGGCGGGCCGGATTCGGGCAACTAGTGTGGCCCGTTGACATTTGTTATACTACCAGCCATCCTCGCAGCGCAAGCTGCGGCGGAGGACAGCGGTTGGCAGCATGTGGAGGTGCAGGAAGGCACGGTAGGTGGCCTCGTCCCCCCTTGCGTTGGCGGCGGCTTGGACCAGCTTGATAAATAGGAGTGTGAACGGCTTGAGACATGGGAATGGGATATCCTGGAAGATGTCCATTTCCCGGTATGGGGTGCGGAAGATGTCTTTGGGGCTTGGTAAGGGAGATGCAGAGGAGAGGGTAGGAGGGGGTAGGGTGGCGATGTCCTTGAGGAGGACGCTTAGGCGAAGGAGTCGTCATGCGACCGCACTCCTTCTATTCCGGACGCGCCGACAGCTGGAGAGAGGGGCAGCGGGGTCTTGTGCGGGTCCCTGGGCTGGAGGTGGGACATCTTCCATGCCTGCGGACGACGGCGGCATGGCAGCGGGTGTGGCGGACTCCTGACCCTGTGGCGCCGAGGAGGCGATAGTGGGGGAAGAACGGCCGTGGGCTTCGGTGTTGCGGTGGGCACCATAAGGAACTCCGCCGCGGGGGCCTCTTCGGTTGCCGCGCAGCGGGGTTTGGTCGCCGAGGGGGAAGAGCCCGGGGATTGCAGGGTGAGGTCCGGGGATTGTTGAGGGGCGGGCCCGGGGGCGGGAGGGGCGGAGGAGGAGGCCGGAAGCGCGTTGGGGCGCTTGTTGAGGTGGGGGCGGGTTGTTCGGGGCATTGGCGGTGGGGTGAGCGGGGCTCACAACGGCTGACCGGGCGGGATTTACGGGGATCTTGGGTGGGACGGGGCTCTTGGGTTGGGTGGGTGAGGGGCGGGTGAGGGCGGCACGACGGGTGTCGATGACATCGCGGGCGTGGTGACAGAGCGTCGTTGCGAGGGCCGTGCAGACGTAGGGGAGGACCCATGAGCGCAGGTTCATATCAAGCAAGCGGGTGGCCTCGCGGCTGAGACATGTGGACACGCCCTGGGCAGTGAAATCGTCCAGTGATGCGGCGGTGGAAGCGATCGACGACTGAGTGAACTGCAGACCGGGGAAGAAGCAGCGGAGCTGGGCCAAAATAGGGAAGATTGCAGTCCCGGCGGCGTCCGGGAAGTAAATATACGCCCAATTCCCGAGGTGGGGTATGAGGACGTGCTGGGGGAGCGAGGTGTCGGCCAGGGCCGCAGCCTCGCGTAATAATTGTTGTGCGGCTTCGAACGAGGCGAAAGAATGGTCGGGGTCGTGGCAATGCCCAGATCGGCGAGCTGTGGGGCAGGATGCGGCGTGGGCTCCAAGTCTCCGGTGCGCGGGTTGAGGCGGCCGGAGGCGGCAGAGCCGAAGGCGCCTTGCTCTCGGGCGCGAGCGAGGCCTGAGGAGATGCGTTCGCCGGTTGGCCAACTAGCGCTTGAGCCTGCGGGAGGCTCATGACACGTGCTCCAATCGCAGGGTCGACGCGTGGAAGCTCGATTTTGGTGATGGGCACGAAGGTCGGGGCGGTTTGAGGGCGGTGGGGTGGAAGCGAGACCACAGCGGTATACGATGCACTCATCCAAGCCGAACGGGGAGGGCGCCGGGCGGGCGCGCGGCGGGCGCCGAGGGGGAAGGGGGCATGAGGGTGGTGAGGTTAATTGTTGGAAAAATGTTTGTTTTGGAGAGATTTCGAAGTGTTCGATCTTGTTGCCCTATGCCCTGAATAAGTTTAATGCCTCTGGGCGAGGAGGGTATTGAGTCATATATGCTGAGGTCCGCTCAGTGGTACAGAGAGCCAGCGCATGTGGCTCAGTGGTTAACGTTTCTCAACACGTAAGCAGCCTCCGTAATGTCCGACGTTTGCGGAGGACCAAAACCCCCTATTGAAAAGGGAAGAGAGGCATAGAGCCAGGCCCAGTCCGGAAAGGGCAACTGCTACTAGTTGAATGCTTTCCTCCGCTTTTGATTTATCCTGTCGGGGTACCGCAGATTGGGTGCGGGGAAACCTAGGCATCGAGTGCATGACCTTAGAGCCATTCGCGCAGAATCGGTGGAGATGTAAAGCCAATTGTGCATTGTCGAAAGCTGGGAGATATTGGAAGATATGGTCCACGGCGGATTGATGTTCAGTGAAGAACTCGGAAACAAACGTATCAAAACCAATTAGAGATTCCACCACAGCAAAACGGAGGGGTACAGAAAAGGGGCAGGGAAGTGATGAAGGGATGTGGGAATGGGAGAAACAGCAAACTTGGGGTTTGGAAATGTTCAGCTGGAATCCAAGTGGACCCTCTTCGATCCGGATAAAACGCACGGCGGCAGAGACTTGGGAACGCGGAAGGGAAATGTTTCCGTCATTTGCATACCATGCATTCAGAGCAGGGAGAACTTCTCTCGTAACGTGAGCAAGAGAGGATGAAGAGTAGGAGCAAAGAGCAAGGGACCGAGGGAATCCCCTTGCGGAGTGCTCTGGGCAATATAGACTTAGTAGGGTGCGGAAATAAGCTCTTTAGAGGAACGGTAGAATATTGCGCCTAACATGCAAGACCCTAGGCATACCTTAATACCGCTTCAAGAATGCGCTAACTGAAACTTTAATTGAAAGCCTTGTGGGTGTCAATCTGACCAACACTGGTTCGTGGAACTCCTGGCGTTTGGAAACACAACGAACGGAGTGAATGATCGCATCGGTACAGTTCTTGATGCCGAACCCCAGCTGATGGGGCAAAAGGTATGAGAGAAGGAAGGGGGAGGCATTGTGCGCCGAGAGCCTAGAAATTATGCCCCAGAAAAGAAGCCCGACTGCGATAGGACGGATTTTCCCGTTTGATTCCGCCAGCGCAGGGAGACGGCCTCCGGAGAAGTACGGGCGGCATGCGGCCGGCAGTTCGCGTTCAAGCATAGGTTGAGAAACTTTGTCAGAGCATGAATACAATCTCTATCGAGCGTTGTTCCCCCTGACGGGTGGAGTAACATTTGCAGGAACACTAGGAACAGACCATCGGACCCAGGAGCGGTTGAAGGGCCCAAGCCATGAATAGCGGACGTCCGAGACAGAGAACTTGAGCGGTGGTGACAAACGAAGTGGGGCCATGGAGAGATAGGACCAGGCGGCGTGCGATGGAGAGAAGCCAAGGACTGAAAGGTAGTTTCGCTGGGGTAAAGTGGGGGATCAACTTGGAGAAGGGATGCGATTGCCTGGAAAGGGCTGCCCCGGGGAGGAAACGTCGGCATCTGCGAAGGGCTGTGTCAGAGCAGGCGAGGGCAGAGAATATGCAGTCTGAGAGGGGAGGGTAGAGGTGAACGAGGAGGTAGCCTCGTCGAAGAGGCCAGCATAGAGGCGGCGGGAAGCCATGCGGATGTGGTCAGTAAGGCCGGAGCAAATTTCACGGCGACGATGGCCAAGAGCGCGGAGACGGTTTTGTCGGAAAACTAGCTTCGGTATGGCAAGAAGTTCCAGGACGACTCGAGCCCTGTTCGTTGGCGAGGGAACAGATACAACTCTGTACAAGGCCGCGAAGTATAGCTCGTAAGCCGCCGCTTGGACTGGACGAGGAATGTGAGAACAGAGAAGGCGGTGGAAAAGAGGGAATGGAAGGTGAGGGATGACAGCGTTGGATCCGGTAATTGGGATATGATTGGCGGGTCGGGAGCAGATTGGGAGCTGGACAAATCTGAAATTTGATTTACGGCAGGGAGATTCATGTGTCAGGATCCATGTCGGCATCGGGGCGGGAATATGTTCAAGGGGACTGCATGGGTTGATGTCGCTGGGTGTAGCAGGGAGCGGAGGGGTGACGGACTGGGCATTGGGATCACTGGCAGTAATGCAGCCATCCCTTTGAGGCGGAATCGGGGCATTCTGAGTACGGCGGCGTTTGAAGCCATTGACTGCCGCTGATTTAGTTTCGTTCTGTACCGTTTACACTTATCATTTACTGTTGTATTTTAATTAATGGGTTTTTTTGCAAGAGTTGTGATAGGGGTAAATCGTCGGGAGAAGAGATACTTAGAACCAACTACCCCAAGACGGAGGTGTTGCGAGCGACAAAAGTGCTACCGTGGTATAGTTGAACAAATAAAAAGGAGTGTATATGGGAGAGAGTTGAGAGGGCTACAAGCAAGTATAAAAGGGGCAGGGTCTACCACTGATGCTCTGCGACCAGCTTAGGAAAAAGTTTTCTAGGGTCTGAAGTTGACTCTCAACTTCCTACTACTCGGAGCTTGACCTGAAGTTGTCTGCCAACTTGCTTGACCTCTCAAGGAGGAAGCACTTTACTCAGCTTATATAGACCTTTCGGCTAATCCTAAAGTCTCAATCAAACATACTAAATACCATAAAATGCATTCACGGGAATCGTGTGAACCAGAGAGACCATTAGAAGATATTTCCTCAAGGTAAATATCTAGGTGCCATACCCATGCCAGCCACCCATCGGCCAGGGGTGGGAATTGATGTGGCCATTATATAGACCTTTCAGAGTCACTCGTAGTATCACCCACAACCTAGAACTGTACTGACATCCACTATGACAGCGTGTCCTAAAATAAAAAATCAACCGATGAATTTGCCACACTCACCCAAATTAAAAATATCTTGCAAATTCAAAAACTGTAAAAATATCTTCCCAGTTCCAATACTGTATACAATTATGGTCCTCATCTAGATTTTTTCGTGTGCGAATTTGTGCACATCACGCCCTCCCGCTCAAGACGAACGTCCCGGCTCGTCACTGCTCTTGTTGTTCTTGTGGGAGTTCTATCCATTCATCAGGGAGAGTATAGGGTTCACTATAAGGATATGGTAGTAGCTCATTTCCAATATGATGAGAGAGTGTGTACCGTGCGATGACCGGCTCATCTCCTTGGTCAAGAGTTTCGTAGATTCGGCGTATAGTTTCATAGTGTTCTCTAATGAGCTCCTCCCGTTTCACTTCTCCAAACCTTCCAAATGTGAGGTAATAAACGTAGTATGCAAACTTTTCTGGCAACGGGTCCAGAAACGGGTATCTGAAGGAAAAAAAACTCGCAACATAAGGACTGAGTCCTCACGAGTAAGGTGCGCCCCGTGAATGGTCTGGAAGCACATGCAAATACTAATTGCAAAAAAGGAAATTACTTCTGCTTCTCGTGGGTCCTCTGTCATTTCGCGAAGCCAACGTCTAATTGGTAGCCGTCCAATAATTAAGGATGCATAGTTTCCCCTTGGGAGACTAGGCGGTGTTTGAGGCGATCTTCTTGGCGATCTTCCTCGCTGCTCCCGACGCCTTGCCCTCTTCGATGATCCGCCCCGATCACTTGATGGTCCAGCTCGTATCATCATCACGGCCTCGGGAGGATCCTGGTCTTCGGCTGAGGTTGTGTTTCTGAGCGGAGCAACGTAAGGTTCCCATAGAGGATATGGGACCAGTCGATATTCCATATCAGGGGGCAAGCTGTAACCTCTCAGTCGCACATCTTGGTTGTTCTTAAGAATACGTAAACCGGACGGATAATGTTCAGATATGTTTGCGACAAGTCTCCGATAGCTACCATTCCATACCTTCCTATAGAGTAATGATATATGACTTCCACAAACTCTGGACCTGCTTCCGTGAACCTTCCGTTTTGGAATGAGAATAGAATTGATCAATAGTCGGAAATCTTCTTGAGGTAGCAATGGTCCGTTCAACGTACGAAAACATAGGCATATATTAATGTAGAAATGGACGATTACGTGGAGTTCGTAGTAGTCACGCGTAATCGAGATGATCCATTCCCAGGCCCTTTTTCCTCCCATAGGAATCATTCTATAGTTAAAGATGAGTATGCCCCGTGGTTGCGCATAGTCCTGTGTGAGAAGGAATTCTTCAGGCCTCTGATGGTAAGGGACTAGACGACGTGCATGGATGGCCCTCCTTGATCTCTTCCCTGAGCTTGAACATAGCTTATAGTGCGGGTGTCTTTCCTCCGTGACGACGCAAGGATTCGAGTACTTTGTTTGGAAGGCCGGCCACTTCACAGCCTGCTGCATTGCTTTCCCATGTACTACAAGTACTTTAGAGCCGACTGGAAAGGTTTGGACTGGAGGCTCTTCATTCTTATTTCTTGTCTGTGTTAGCGCGCGGTGTGATCTCCAGCCTTCAGTGGCCAGTAGTTCGACTTCTCTACTCTCTTCATCGATAATATTTGTTTCCATGTCTCTCTGTAACATTCTAGGAGCCCTTCCGTACATTAGCTCGAATGGTGACCGTCCGCTTCTTCCTCTTCTTCGACGATAGCCGTATAACACTTTTGGTAAGGCATCTTCCCACTGGATTTCATTCTCGACATAGTTTTCGATATTGCTCGTTTGATGGTTCCAACCATCCTCTCCGCTTTACCGTTTGACATAGGAGCGTATGCGAGAACTGTCTTCAGCTGAATCCCTTCTCTCCAAAAACGAAGCAGTGAAGTTGCAGTAAAACAAAGGGCGTTATCTGAGATGATCCTTTTTGGAAGACCAAACGGTTCAATTATTTCTTTTTCGATGAATCTCAGGACCACCTCAGCATTGGCCTCCTCAACTGCAACTGCTATTGGCCATCCAGTAAGATGTTCCACCCCTATAAGGAGGTATTTGTTTCCGGAAGAGGTTTCCTTGAATGGGCCGGCAAAGTCAATTGAGAAGGTTTCAAAGAGAGCGGAAACTGGGAAGCTTAGGGTTGTCTTATACTTTCGTATCGGAGTGAATTTTTGACAGTTGTCACAGCTTTTCACGAAATTATAGACGTCCTTATGGATACTGGGCCACCAGAATCTCTCCGTAATGAATTTTTTGGTTGTTTCGAGATCCCAATGCCCTAACTCATCATGAAAAGTCCTCAAGATCTTGATTCTTTCTTTCAAAGGGGCCACTAGTCGAGGACCGGCTTTTGTGTGTCGGAAGAGTTTCCCATTCCACAATGTAAAGGCCTTTTGGTTCCTGCGTACCCAATTTCTGTGTTCGAGATCAACCTTTCTCATTTCTAGTCCATCAAGGAATTTAATAAGTCCGTGAATATAAGCTTCGTACTCGTTATCGATCGGCACTTGAACTTCGGCAACTCCGACGATGTCTCGGAAGCTTTTTCATTTGGAATCAATGGATCCCTCAAGCGGGATAGGTAATCGGCAGGCTGATTATTGCGTCCGGGCCTATACACAATTTCAAACCGATATTCTGCGAAAATGTCGAGCCATCGGGCCAAGCGGTGATGTACATCTTTCTTTTGGAATGCTGTCTTAAGTGCCTGGTGATCAGTTATCAAGACAAATTTCTCGAGTGATAAAAGGTAAACACGAAACTTTTTCAGTGCGAAGACGACAGCTAGCGCTTCTTTTCGCAGACTGAGTATCTCTTTTCCGCATCATTCAGAGTGCGACTTGCGAATTGAACAGGGTGTAGTCTTCGTTTTCGTCTTTTTGGGACAAAATGGCACCCAAAGACCGTTCTGAGGCATCTGTCTCCACAACGAATGGTCTCTTG